>CAWUFW010008002.1:600000-941948 GCA_963921515.1 Calotriton arnoldi | reverse complement strand
ATGTTGGTTGTTGTCTATGTGTGTTCTTTGTGGGTGACCTTGGCTTCTTCATTGGTGTGTGACTGTGGCTGGGATCCCATTGGTCGGTGTGGTATTGCCGTCATGTCCATGTACAGCGTAGTGTGCAGTGTGTCAGACATTCAGGAGTCTTGTTGAGTGTCCATGTGTGATGTGTTTCTACACCTTGGTTCCCACCCACCACCCTGGAATAGTAATGGGTGCATGTGCAATGTCACCAGTGCATGTGTACTTCACTGCTGCACATTGTTGGAGGTCGAGGGGTGTGGTCTTGAGTGTGTGCAGATGAGAGTTGTTGCCCGGCTAGTCCCCTGCCTCCATGTTGGCCTTGGCTTACTGGCCATGCTGATTGATTTGTGCTTGTGTAGGTGTGATGGTAGTTAGTTGCTCAGGACACCTGACTGTGGTTCACAGTGTGAACGACATTTAGCTTTGTCATCACAGTGGTATTTTTCTTCAGCCCAGGGTCACCACATTGTGGGGGCCCTGGGGGTGGTGCTGTGGTGTGTCTGTGACTTGCTGTGTCAGTTGTTGTTCCTACGTGCCTGTGTGACATGTGTGTTTTGTGCTCCCTCTCACCTGTCAATGCCTGCTTGCCCACATAGGGGATTTGGATCCATGAGTTACCTTAGTGTGGCAGTGTATGCACATCTGTATGATTGGTATTCAGCTCTCCTCATGTGTTGTGTTGTTGCCTGGGGACACTGGCACCCCCACCCCTCACCTGCTGTGTATGATGACAGTGTTGGTCTGCCTGTTTGTGTTTGTGCATCTGCACCACTGCATTGGCATATCTTGGGTGTGCCATTGGCTGTATGTTGTTTGGTGTGTTTCCCCTGCTGTCCCTGGGACTCCTAGGTCATCGGTCAGCACAGTGATCATGGTTTGTGTGTCCCATTGCTGCCATGGTATGGTATCTGTTCACCTCACATCTGCTGTCTCCACAGGGTATCTGCATTTGTGTGCCCATTGGTGCAAATATGTGGTTCTGCATTCTGATGGTCACTTCTGTCATTGTGTCATTGATGACTGTTGACGGTCTCAGCCCCCATGGGTGTTGTTTGTCTGCACATGGCCAAAGGAATGTTTCATTTGCACTGCAGTATTTGGCTCCCCCAATTTATGTTGCAATGGGACACATACACTACTTTGCCACAGATGAGTTTTTGGTTCTGTGACCAGGAATGATCCATGCAGTTTGGCAGTTGCAGCTCTTTCTTTGTCAACAATTACCTTTTGGTCACTGTGATGATGAGGGTGTAGACCCCATTGCCACAATGGTCAAAATGTGCTTCAGCTATGGACCCCACACTTGCCTTTGGTCACTGTGATGATGGGGGTTTAGGCCCCATTGCCACAATGGTCAAAATGTGCTTCAGCTATGGACCCCACACTTGCCTTTTGGTCACTGTGATGATGGGGGTTTAGACCCCATTGCCACAATGGTCAAAATGTGCTTCAGCTATGGACCCCACACTTGCCTTTTGGTCACTGTGATGATGGGGGTTTAGACCCCATTGCCACAATGGTCAAAATGTGCTTCAGCTATGGACCCCACACTTGCCTTTTGGTCACTGTGATGATGGGGGTTTAGGCCCCATTGCCACAATGGTCAAAATGTGCTTCAGCTATGGACCCCACACTTGCCTTTTGGTCACTGTGATGATGGGGGTTTAGACCCCATTGCCACAATGGTCAAAATGTGCTTCAGCTATGGACCCCACACTTGCCTTTTGGTCACTGTGATGATGGGGGTTTAGGCCCCATTGCCACAATGGTCAAAATGTGCTTCAGCTATGGACCCCACACTTGCCTTTTGGTCACTGTGATGATGGGGGTTTAGACCCCATTGCCACAATGGTCAAAATGTGCTTCAGCTATGGACCCCACACTTGCCTTTTGGTCACTGTGATGATGGGGGTTTAGGCCCCATTGCCACAATGGTCATGGGCTGCTTGCATTGTGGGTGCCACACACATATATGTGTGGCACATGTGCTAGGGGTCACATTATATGTTCAATGTCATGTTCGGTGTTGTAGGCATTTGACACAGCCTGCTCACACGCTTGTCATGGTGGTGGGGGATGTCTTAATCTTGCATTCCCTAGGTTGTGGTGTGCTTGTTGTGTCATGCATTGTCCATCCTATGAGTGGGGGTGGTAGTAGTGGTAGGCATCCAGCCCCCTGGCTAAGGGTGGTAGTAGTGGTGGGCATCCTGCCCCCCTGGGTGAGGGTGGTAGTAGTGGTGGGCATCCTGCCCCCCTGGGTGAGGGTGGTAGTAGTGGTGGGCATCCTGCCCCCTGGCTAAGGGTGGTGGTAGGCATCCAGCCCCCTGGCTAAGGGTGGTAGTAGTGGTAGGCATCCTGCCCCCCTGTGTAAGGGTGGTAGTAGTGGTAGGCATCCTGCCCCCCTGGGTGAGGGTGGTAGTAGTGGTGGGCATCCTGCCCCCCTGGGTGAGGGTGGTAGTAGTGGTGGGCATCCTGCCCCCTGGGTGAGGGTGGTAGTAGTGGTGGGCATCCTGCCCCCTGGCTAAGGGTGGTAGTAGTGGTGGGCATCCTGCCCCCCTGGGTGAGGGTGGTAGCAGTGGTGGGCATCCTGCCCCCTGGGTGAGGGTGGTAGTAGTGGTGGGCATCCTGCCCCCCTGGGTGAGGGTGGTAGTAGTGGTGGGCATCCTGCTCCCCTGGCTAAGGGTGGTAGTAGTGGTGGGCATCCTGCCCCCCTGGCTAAGGGTGGTAGTAGTGGTGGGCATCCTGCCCCCCTGGGTGAGGGTGGTAGTAGTGGTGGGCATCCTGCCCCCCTGGGTGAGGGTGGTAGTAGTGGTAGGCATCCTGCCCCCCTGTGTAAGGGTGGTAGTAGTGGTAGGCATCCAGCCCCCTCTGGCTAAGGGTGGTGATAGGCATCCAGCCCGCCCTGGGTGAGGGTGGTAGGAGTGGTAGGCATCCAGCCCCCCTGGCTAAGGGTGGCAGTGGTGGTGGGCATCTGGCACCCCCTGGCTAAGGGTGGTAGTAGGGTGGGCATCCTGCCCCCTGGGTGAGGGTGGTAGTAGTGGTGGGCATCCTGCCCCCTGGGTGAGGGTGGTAGTAGTGGTGGGCATCCTGCTCCCCTGGCTAAGGGTGGTAGTAGTGGTGGGCATCCTGCCCCCTGGCTAAGGGTGGTAGTAGTGGTGGGCATCCTGCCCCCTGGGTGAGGGTGGTAGTAGTGGTGGGCATCCTGCCCCCCTGGGTGAGGGTGGTAGTAGTGGTAGGCATCCTGCCCCCCTGTGTAAGGGTGGTAGTAGTGGTAGGCATCCAGCCCCCTGGCTAAGGGTGGTGGTAGGCATCCAGCCCCCCTGGCTAAGGGTGGTAGTAGTGGTAGGCATCCAGCCCCCTGGCTAAGGGTGGTAGTAGTGGTGGGCATCCTGCCCCCTGGGTGAGGGTGGTAGTCAGTGGTGGGCATCCTGCCCCCTGGCTAAGGGTGGTAGTAGTGGTGGGCATCCTGCCCCCCTGGGTGAGGGTGGTAGTAGTGGTGGGCATCCTGCCCCCCTGGGTGAGGGTGGTAGTAGTGGTGGGCATCCTGCCCCCCTGGGTGAGGGTGGTAGTAGTGGTAGGCATCCTGCCCCCTGGGTGGGGGTGGTAGTAGTGGTAGGCATCCAGCCCCCTGGCTAAGGGTGGTGATAGGCATCCAGCCCGCCCTGGGTGAGGGTGGTAGTAGTGGTAGGCATCCAGCCCCCCTGGCTAAGGGTGGTAGTGGTGGTGGGCATCTGGCACCCCCTGGCTAAGGGTGGTTGTGGTGGTTGGCATCCAGCCCCCCTGGGTTGGGGTGGTGGCGCGCATTCAGGCCCCTGTGTGCATATGTGGCATTGGTGATGGGCATCCCGCCCCTATGGTGCTGCTGTTGCAAGTATATTCAGATTCCCAGTGTATGTGTGTGATGTGTCGTGTACGTGTTGTATGTGTTTTGTGGTTGGTGTCTGACTTACCTTCTGCGCCGTACGCGTCCGTGCCTGTTCCGGTAGTAGATGTAGAATATTGGTATGATCGGGACGAAGGGATTCATGGTTGGTTCGTGTCGTTCGTCCTTCTCGTTGCTTCGCGTCGTCCTCGCCGCTTGGCTTCGTCCTCGCCGCTTCGCTCGTCCTCGTCGCTCGCGTCGTCCTCGTCTGTGCTGTGTTTGCCTCGTAGCCGTGGATCGTGTTGTGGCGCGATTCGGAGCTTATGTGCGCCTCTCCCGGATGCTTTGACGTGCCGTGCGTAGCGACGGGTTCGGCGCGTACGGAAAGCGCATCGTACTTGTCCGGCCGGACGGGGCTGCATTTTCCCTTCCGTGCGACTCGATTCGGCGTTTCCGGATTCGCCTCGGTCGGAGAACAGGACCTGGTTTGGGTGAGTACGGCTCGGCCGGGATTTTTGCTGTTGTGCGCATCGTACTTGCTCGTTCGGTGTGCTGTACGGATCGGTCGGGAAACTGGCTTTCGCATGGCTTTTTTCCCGACCGAATAGTATTGGGTGCGCCTCCGACCGAGATCGGAATCGGCCCCTGAGTATTAAACATCCAAAAGAAATGTTGACTATCTACAATGCCAAATGTCAATCTATTGCGATGTATGGTTCTGATCTGTGGGGATATGTAAACGTGGAGACTATACAGCTGTTGGAAAATGCCTTTTTTTAAAAATCTTCTTGAGCTTCCTGACAACTGTTCTAATTTCGTATGTCACTCTGAGCTGGGCGCACAGTATCTAGCAGATTTGTTAAAAGTTCAACCAGTTTGACTCTGGCACCAAAATTGGTCATAGGACTATACAGAATTTAGCAGTGTCATTGCAAAGGACTGCTGTGGTTTGGAGCACGCTCTAAAAATTCCATGGCTAAAATTCATCAAGCAATTCATGTCTGACATTGGTCACCCCGAATACTATGACCATCCAGAAACCTTAAGCAGTATCACAAGGAAATCGCTAAAGCTGGAGGGGCAGATTTACAAGCTCCCTGCGCCACCAGTACGTCACTTTTTGTGACCTACTGGTGGCGTATCTTACTGCTCCATATTTACAAGGACAGGAAAAGCCACCCTGCGTGACTTTTCCTTTCCTTGTAAATATGGCCCCTTTGCACGCAGCACTTTTCGTGAAAGGGGAGTTCCATGGGCATTGTTGTGGGTGTTCCAACGCAACACCCATTGAACCTGACACATTTCCAGATTTATGAGGAATCGTAAATCTGGAAATGCGTGTGAATGCTACGCCTCCCCAGGGGAGGCGTAGGGAGGCGCAACGAGGAGAAATGTTTTCATTTCTCCTCGTTTTTCCTCTTTCAATGCGTGCTGCATTCTACAGCATGCATTGAAAGAGGAAAATGACTGTAGTGGTTGGTTTTGTGCAGGAAGGTGCCCCTTCCTGCACAAAAACAATCTTCCCACGACGCAGGCATCCTTGCACCATGGTGCAAGGGTGCCTGCGCCGGCGCATGGCTGCAGTTTGTGCGCCAGCGTAGGGGGAGGCACAGAAATGCAACATATTGTTGTAAATATGTCGTATCCCTGTGCTTTGAAAGTGACAGTGCAGCGCAGCCAAATGGCTTGCGGAATGCACTGAGTCATTTTCATTGTAAATCTGCCCCTCAATGTTTAACGAGGAATTGAGGTTGTCTGTTGAATTGGTTAAACCCACATTTTTTTTATAATCAAATAATCTTGACCACCTTTTCCATGCAACCTTACCTAGTTAACGTTCTTAATGCCCAGCACAGATTTGTCCTGACACGTTTCAGACTTGATATTTTTTATCGACTGACAAGTTTTCCTAATACCAATAACTGGTCACGTGAATTAATGCATTGCCCCTGTGACATCATGTCAAAACAATCAACCATGTATATTATGTTCTTTTGAAAATTGTATGCGGATTTGAGAAATTATTTTATTAAGCCATTAATGAAATCCTTACATTTTAAACAATGTATACCGGCTTTTTATACTTACAACTACTCCCAGACTTGTATACATGTGTGGTTTTAGCACGATTTTTATGGGCTGTTATCTTTTGTAGCAAGTCGTTGTCGGGTGAGCAGATTATTGCTGCATTATCTTAAATTGTATTTGTATTTTTAGTTCCTTGCTTTTTAAACAATTCCTATTTATTTTTACTGTATTGTATTTTGTCATGTATGCTTTTATGATACACTATGTAAATTGACAAAGTTTATTGATTGATTGAGTTACACTTGTCCATTCTCACATATCCCTCCTCCACCCCCACCAGGTACAAGATATATTCCTGTGTAGATGAGACAGTATCCCTCTGGAGTTCGAGTGGTTGCCCGGCTGTCATTATTTTTCCTCTGGGGGCTGCCCACTATGCCATGTCTGTATGCTGTTTGACCTGTCCATTTCCCTCCCTTGGCCAGTTGTCTAGCTCCCAACATCCCATCCTTTCCATACTTTGTTGTATTTTTGCGTACAACTCCTGCCATCATTCAGCGGTTTTCTCTAACCCTGCACAATTCCAGTACCTCTACCCACACTTGTAGTCTTGGGCAGGTTTAGCTGCCCCATTTCCAAGCAATGTCTCTCTTTGCTACCATAAAGCCCAGGGCAATCGACAGTTTATTGTAGAATGTTGCATCGGATTCTGCCGTTATGCCCAGCAGTGCTGTCGGGGCTGTGTGTGGTATAGGCACTCCAGTGGCTTCTACTAAAGTGTTTGCAACTCCCTTCCAGAATAGTCACATTTTCGGGCGTGAAAGAAGGAACCTTGCAGTACACATTGTCAGAGACATTGATCGTCTTGGGCTCTACCTACCTTATGTAGGTGTATGCAGGTGTAGTAAGTTCTGTGTAGGATTTTTAATTGTATTAAACAGAAGCTTGCTCTGATTGCCACTTCCTTCAGAAATTGGAGTTCTTCTCCCAGTCTCCATTCTCCAGCTCTCCCAAGTCCCCCTGCCATCTCGTTCTCAACTGGGATAGCCCTACCAGTGTATTTCTTATTAATGTAGCATATATGAAGGACATAGCTTTTTAGATCATGTGTCCATCCTAGAGTCATCTTTCTAGTGCAAAGTCATCCTTTGTTTCTTCTCTCTTAAGGATCCTGGCCTGCAGAGTATGTCTTAATTGCAAATATTTAAATATTTGCTTGTTGGCCATGTCTTATTCGGTCCATTGATGTTCAAATGGTACTACCCCGTAAGCATCCCATACATCACGCAGTGTAGAGAGTCCGATTAGATCAGATTGTCTAAAGCCTGGTAAATCCGGTATCGGATGGAGTCTCGTGCAAACCCATAGGGGAGTTTTTCACCCTATTTCTCTGGTCAACCTATGCCGTATGGACATAGCCGTGACAGTGGCCGATGGGGCACTTGGTGGCAGATTCCTTCTGTAGAGTATGTGGAGGTATCCTTTCTGTCCTAGTCTCTTTGAGTCCATCATAAACGTTAGGTCATTCAGCGAGCATTTACCCATTCTTTTATTATGTGTACCTGCTCTGTCTAATAGTATTTCTGAATACTCTGCAGTAAAGTGCCTCCCTCATATACTGATCTTTGCAATGTGGAGAGGGTGACTCGTGCCGGGCCATCCAACCAGAGCAATGATAGCAAGAGTTTGTTCATTGCCTGGGAGAAGGTGTCAGGGATAGCATATGAATTGGTTTGCAGTATATAGAGGGGGAGTTCATTTGTCGGTTTGCTAATAACTTACAGAGAAGAATCTTCTCAAAATGTTCCCAAAATAGTTCTCATCCATCTTAGCTCTGCTTTCTAGAATGTTTTGGAGTGATCAGTCAAGTGGGAGGCTGAGAAAAAGGAGGGCCCAAAAGCACATTTTCTCCATACAATTTTCTGTAGGGAAACTGAACAGTGATTCAGGAAAAACGGCTGAGCGGAAAAACACCAAATTTGACAGAAAATTCGATCTGTACCCAGAGGGTGTGCTGTTTGTGATTTGGTTCAATATTTTTGTATATATCTGATAGAGATATTTAGCCGCAGATTCCTTACCTTTGAATTTCCAGGTGTCAGGCTGGATCCGGAAGATTTTTATCAGCAGTACCCCTGCGTAGGTGGCATCGGTCGACTCCGTGTGACAGCGTCGGCGTTGTGTTCATCGTCGTTGTGACATCCAGTTCATCTATATAACTGCCACTCCGGCGCGCTGATGTCAGTTCTTTTCTTTCCGCGCCAGCCAGCGTTGATCTGTTGAAAAGAGCTACCTCCGTCATCTTTTGACAGACTTTTTTCAACCTTTTGTCGATTTTGTTGGTGTGTTAGGAGTCATGTTGAGCAAGAAGATTTTGGGGTTCAAGTCGTGGGGTGCCTGTCACCATGGCATGTCGGTCACGGACCCCCATTTAGTTTGCCTCTGGCGCCTGGAGCACGACCACGACTCCAAGTTGTGCCCCGACTGCCGGGCCATAGCGCTGAAGGCTTTGAGGGAGCGGTCCCTAAAGCTTCTCGTGGCCCGGTGTCCTGCACCGCAGAGGTCGCCTCGTCGGTCTCGATCCCGGTCCAGGTCTCGGGCGAGAGGAAGGTCCAAGCACCGCTCCGGTGAATCGAAATCCTCTTCGTCAAAGTATGGTAAGAGGCACCACAAGGAGCACAAGAAATCGAAGCGTGCTTTGACTTCGCCCCACCTGCCTCGCGACGCGGCAGAAGAACCTCGGCATTCGATGCCCCACTCCGCGGAGCGGGTGACTGGGTCGGCTCCGTGTTTCCCTCCCTTTCCGGGGCCTGGAGCGACACCCGCCCAGCTGAAGGAATTTTATGATGCCATTTACGACATATTTGGGTGGTGTGACCCTACCGGCGTGCCTTCGGGCCCCACAGGCTCAGAGGACAGAGGGGTCCCTGAGGTTCCCATGCCGGCGGCTCCAGCCCCGGCAGCACAGCCACCGAGTGGACCCGTTCCCGAGTCCGGACCGACGCCAGGTGCACCTCGACAGCGACCTTCCCCGGCGTCGCGTCTGGCGCCGAGGTCCTTAGGTCAAGGAGGATCAGAGCTGCAGGTTCACTTCAGTCAAGGATGGCTCTTATGTGACTGTTCTAGCTATTAGGGCGTACTCGGTGCTGTGGTTTGAGTGGAAGCCGGATTAAAAGGCATCAAGTAGGTGGTTTTCTTCCAGGTGATCGGTGAGCTGGCTGTTGATGGCTTTCTCCAGGACCTTGGCCGGGAAGGGGAGCCACGAGATCGGGCGATAGTTCTAGAGCTTGCTGGGGTCAGCAGAGGACTTCTTCAGGAGGGGTTTCGCCCCTCTGTGTTTCCAGGCATTGGGGAATGTAGCAGTGGTAAAGAAAAAATTGAGGATGGTGGTGAGTGCACTGCTTATTTTCTTCTATCCTAGGTTGAAAATCTGGTGGGGGCAGGGCTCTGTTGGAGTCCTGGAGCGAATGGATGACATGCTTGTTGCGACGATGGACGTGGTGAGCGGGGTTCATTCGGTGAGTTGGCTGTGGGCGTTGTCGGTAAGAGTGGGGGTAGTTGAGGACTGATGGCTGTTGGTTGAAGTTGCTGTAGATGTCTGCTATCTTTTTGTGGAAATGGTCCACCAGGGAGTCTCAGATGGCTTAGGAAGGGAGGATTGAGGTCTCAGTGGCTGAAGGGCATGAGAATTCTCTAACAATATCGAAGAGTTCTTCTGTTTGATTGGTGCTTGTCTTGATGCGGGTGGTCAGGGCATCCTTATTGGCTTCCCTGAGTGGGCGGTGGAATTTGATGAGGGCCGTTCTGAAGAAGGCTAAGTCTGATGGGTTTTGCTGGGGCACCATTGTCTCTCGGAATTCGGGGGTGAACCAGCTGATGTGTTTGGTGGATCTTCTGGTGCTGGTCATTCTCCTGGGGGCCACAGTGTTGGCACAGTTGGTGATCCAGGTAGAGAAGTCTTGGACGGCTGTCTCAAGGTCTCTGGCGGTGTGAGGTCTGTTGGCGTTGCTGGCGGCAGTCCATTGGGACTCAGTAATTCTGTTCCAGCTGTGGTGTGTGGGGATGTAGGGAGTGGGGTCCTGTCATGGTGAACCTGCAATGACGAAGTGACTGATACTGTGGTCTGTCCAGTTAAGTTTGGTGGTGTGGCTGAAGTTGATTCTGTCGCTGGCTGTAAAGATGGGGTCCAGGATGTGTCCTGTGCGGTATGTGGTGGTGCCAACCAGTTGCGTGAGTCCTATGTTGTTCATGTTTTCCAGGAGGTTGGCGGAGTTGGGGTTGTTGAGGTGGATGTTGAAGTTACAGAGGAAGATGTAGTTTCTGGATTCGATTGCCAGGGGGGTGATGATTTCAGTGATGGCATTGCGGAAGCCAGGACAGGGGACCGGTGGTCTATAGCCGAGGGTTCCTCTAAAGGTTGCGTTTGCATTGATCTGGATCTGGAAGTTGAGGTGTTCCATGACTGATGGGATGTCATTGTTGGTAGTGGTGCAATGAAGGGTTTCCTTCAACTAATGAAGTCAGGTATTTTGTGTAGATTTGCATATGTAATCTCCTACATTTGTGGTTTTCTGTAAAGGTGGATGATTCTACTCTACTGCTAGATCAAAACAAAGTCTGCAGTACTTTTCTTTCATACTTTGTTAATTCAAGTCATGCCTGCCTCACAACTTTCAATGTCCTCTTCCCCTTATATACCTATAATAAATTCTGCAGGACAGTTCACATGGATATTGAATCTAATATCTTCTTCCATTATATGAATTTCCAAGAGTAAATCTGCCTGTGAGGTTGTCTTTTTATTAGGCATATCAAGAAGGACCCCTTGCTAACAAGGAAGGGGCACGGGGTACAGGGAGCCAAATTCTGAGGTCCTGAAGCCGGTGCTCCTAGAGAGAATTCAAATTTCAACAAGGGGCTAATGTTCCTGGAAAGGATAGAGAGGGAGGTGGAGAGTGCCTGGGTCAGAGTACTGAATAGGGACAGTCAGTAGGACTGTATATGGTGCCCTCACACATCCCCTAGGGGATGTCATGCTTCATCATAGGGCAGTGCTCCTCATCGGGCTGGCACTGCAATGTCCTATGGGACCCCCGAAGGGTCACTTTGGCTTAGATCTCTTTTTAGAGGCTGCCGTATAATGAGTGTGGGTGAGGTGGTAGGTGACGTGAAGTGGTGGGGTGTTAACAGATTAATTAAAACTGGTAAGGGAGATCCTGCACTATACTTCAAAGAGGGAATTGCCCTTTCATGGATAAAAACCTATTGCAGGTGGGTGTTACCTTAGGGTTTGAAAGGAATCCTGGTAGTCAGGGTGCTGTGACTAGATAGGGAAAGTCTCTTACTGTCTCAGGGGAGGGACCTAACTACGGTCACTCCTTCAAAAGAGAGTCAACATTTTTCGCGCCTAAACTGGTCATAGGGATCAGTGGCGCTTCATTAGGACAAAAAAACATATAAGGTGGACAAACTACCCCACACTGTGTTGGTGCCCCTGGGTGATACCTACTGTGTGTGTGTTTTGTTCCGGGTCTGACCTGTAGAGTGGGAAAAACAAGGTGAAAGAGGAGATTAAAAATCCTGGTAGAGCAGACAGATCCACCATTGATGTCCCCAAGTCTAGGACCCATGTAGTGGTACCCCAACCATATAGAACAAGAAACAGGGCGCAAAGAGAGCGTATAAAAAATGCATAAAACAATTGCGTACTAGGATCAGAAAACATAAAAGACACAGATGAGTACCGCTGTAGGGTGCCCACAAAGTGAGCCGCCAGAGTGATGTTGCCAGGAGACGTTGTCACTGTGACTCTGGTACCCACGGTCACCAATTGACTCCCTCCTTAGTGTCAGGGGTATGTATCTATGGCAAGAAGAAATCAATAAATCGTGTATGTCAAAACTAGCGCTGGTGCTAGTCTGAGTGTTATTCCAGATTCCATGTAGCTTTGGATGTGTGGCTTGAAGCAGGTCGCTGTCGCAGGAGAACCTGTCCTATATGATAGGTGTAAATGATCACAGGAGCAATCCCAGCTTAGCCCATGCAGGCCTGAACGTTTCCCGGAAACGCAGGAATGTCGTGCTCACAGGCGTATCCCAGTAATCGAACATAATGCCCCATAAATGTACTGGGTGGAGGATGAAATGACCATCATCACCATGGCTATGGCGCCTGACATCCTAGACACGGACAGTACAAACGCAAATGTATCACACATAATGAGTGTCAGGTTTCATGTGCCTGCAAAATAGGCTATCACACAAGCAGACCCATGGCATCAAACATCATACCCTCTAATGTAGCGCTATAGGGAGAAAAAGAACAATTTCATCATGACTCTGGTGACTGACATCGTAAACACAGACGATAAAAAACACATTTAAACATGTAGAAGTGCCCCCGAATCGGCACGCCTCAAAAGTTCTCATGGTTGATGACCGGCAAGTAATTGGTGAACAGTTTCTTTGCAGAAATGACATGTGAGAATGATAAATGAATAATGCCCCCTGGCACCATGCTCATCTCTCACACGTATGGTGTCATTCATAGTCATACTGCAGTTATCAATCAAAAAACTGGCTCAGGTTTATGGCGCTTACCTTAGTTAGGACAAGTTTTCGCATCATCAGGTGACGCTGAGGAGCTTCGTTAAGCATGCTATCAGGTAGCAAGTATTAAATGCGGGAAAGTTGTAAAGATAAGCGGGAACTGACAAGGAAGTAGACCGATCAGGGATTGGTCCGAGTACTCTGTTTCATTCTGCGGACTTCATGTCAGCCCTACCCATCTCCGCGTTCCTGGGATAATGATCCCAGAGGGGACCCGAGTTTGTTTTGACCAGTTCCTGCCATCGGAACACTTGCACGATGAACCGCCTGTGTGGCGGTACCGCGCATGACTGGCAGCCATCTTGAAGTGGTCTCAAGTCATCACTGAGGAATACAACTATATTAGGAAAGTGTCAAAAAAACAGTCTGTACGTGGAGCCATTCGTGGAGGTTCAAGCGAGGTTCGCTCTTGGGTGGGGTGTGGGAGCATGAAGGAACCCCGTTTGGAGCCTCCCCAAGGAGATCACTGCTATAGTGAACGGGGACTTCCAATAACAAAAGGGGGCGTGGATTTTCAATGTCCCCTTACAGGTTGTCATGGGGCCGATACTATGTCAGTCTGGTCAAGATGGGAGGGAGATATTTTGAAGATGGGGAAGTTAGATTAAACCTCCGTCCAGAGGATCTCATCATTGAGCCCGTTTTTGTTCGTCTGGAGGTGGAACACCCACCGTTGTTCCCGTCTGAAGAGAGTGCTGGCATTCCAAGATGGATCTGCTTCCAGAACGGTCCATTTTCGGTCTGTGTGTGGAATGGTTTGCCTCCTTGTACTGAGGAACTGTCCATACGGGAGATTCTCCCGGAGGCCTTGGGATGTTGACTCTCAAATGAGAGGAGGCTCTTTGCAGTCAGTCCTCTTTCGGTAAGTCTTAGTTTCCAGCTGGCCTTGTTTCAGGTTGATCAGTAAGTCGAGGAATGGAATTTCTGTGTCGGAGACGGGGTTGGTGAACATGAGATAGGGGGTTCAAGGTGTTAATCCACTCTGTGAAGGAGACGCAGCTCTTTCTGTCACCTTTCCAAGTACCAGGATGTCGTTAGTGTACATCTTTCATAGCAGAATGTTGGTCAGGAACGGGTTGGTGGCACAAAGTATGTGTTTTGCTTCAAAGTCTGCCACGTACAGGCAGGCCAGACTAGGGGAAAATGTACTCCCCATTGATGTCCCCTGTACCTGATGATAGAGCTGGGTCTTGTAAAGGGAAAAATTGTTCTTGAGTGCAATAGTCGCACATTCGATGATGAATTCCGCCGGAGTGGGGGTCTGCAGGTTGGTTGTTCTCAAGAGGCTCTCCACCACTTCTAGGGTGGCGTCTTGGGGGATGTTAGTATACACTAGTATAATCTGATCTGCCTGTACGTGACAGTCTTTGAAGCAAAACATATAATCCCCTGATTAAAGTATAGTGCAGGATCTCCCTTACCAGTTTTAATTCTTCGGTTCACACCCCACCACTTCACGTCACGTACCACCTCACCCGAACTCATTATACAGCAGCCTCTTAAAAGATCTCCGCCAAAATGACCCTTTGGAGGACCCGTAGGGCATTGCAGCGCTGGCCTGACGAGGAGCACCGCCCTATGATGAAGCATGACATCCCCTAGGGGATGTGTGAGGGCACCATACACAGTCCTACTGACTGTCCCTATTCAATACTCTGACCCAGGCACTCTTCCCCTTTAGAGAGACCGTGCCTCCCTCTCTATCCTTTCCAGGAACATTAGCCCCTTGTTGAAATTCGTGTTTTTATTAGGCCCGGGTGGAGTTCGCTAAGTTCCGTGAGCAAAACACTCTGCCATGTTACGCGGAGTTCCGCAAGTCGTGGACTGCGTTTGGTCACTCCGTTTGTGTTGATTTTCAGGCCAGGTGTTTGTCCAGCACTGGAAAATCAACACGAATGGCACCATGTGCAGGGCAGGAGGGCACTGCTTCTTTTTTTTTAGGAGATTTTCTAATTGAGCTGCAGCTTTCTCAATGCGAACAGAAGGTATCTTAACGCGAGCGGTCGCGACCAACTGCGACCGCCCGTGTTGAAAAGTCTCACCGGGAGGTGGGAAAAACACAAGGAGGTGAATTTTCCTCGCTCGCCAACTTGACATTGAAGAGCACGTATGAGGAATAAAACTCCGCTCCACTATGCTGACCGGAGTTTTTCAGACCTCTGAGTGCTCCGTGAAGTGTTGAAAGTGCAGCAAATGGAGTGAATTCACTGCCCAGGCCTACTTTTTATGGAAGAATTGCAAAAGCATGTTAACACGTAAACCCAGTATTCCAGGTCTACATACCATAGGAGGAAGAGACTTCTGTGCTCTTCGCTATTGGCAAATTATCTTAGACAATTGGCAAATCAACATGTATTGGTTCTTATGCCGGAAACATCAAATGAAAACGTGATTATGGTACATACAAACTATTAACAAATCAGTAGTAGAATGTACAGGTGCTAAGAGTACCCTTTTCAAAGGAAAGAAGATAACCATTGTTACACTGGTCACCACAGTTGCAATGGCAATATGTTCTTGCTTTGCACACTAGGTTTTGGAAGTTGATTTTGCCCTCATAATGAGTGACCTGGTGTTTCGGCTGATATTCAGTGGACCCGACAAAATCTGAATCTGCTGGCTCGAAAATTATCGAATACAATAAATAACTTCCATTTCAGAATTTGTCCCTGAATAAGGTGAGTAATGGGTGGATTTTGTTGCTTAATGCACCAATATCAGCATGGCCTGATAATTATCAGACAGTTTTCACCTGCTAAATTTCAACAGGTTTTCATTTTGAAATTCAGCAGGGGGCAACACTGGGAGTGGAGGGCTAGTCGCCAAACTTCTAACTGCAAAATGTGCTGTAAAAGGCGTTACCAGATATCAGAATTAAACGGGCCACTTGTAATTAGGGCCTAGGAGGTGTAAGCTCTTTCAAGGAGATGGAGAAGGAGAACTTATTTACAAACTTCCTTTCCAATCCTGATCGGTACCTAGCAGCTAAAGAAACATAAATCCAAGAAGATCCTCTTTTCTCTCTTTAGCTGAGACAGGTTTGGCTATTAGACACATGGCATCATTTGATTTTCAGGTACAAAACACAACATATTCCATGTTAACTTATACTCAATGACTGCAGAATAGTTACTCACCACAATATGGAGTCATTAAATGTATTCTCTTGGGCTCTCATGCCTTGGAGTTTGGTCAACTCATTCTTGACCTAGACTGTAACGAAATACAGAGATGTGCAGGGGATAGATCATCTTTCTCTTTGTTTCCTGTGTAGCTGGGGTAATGGTGATGGTTTAAAGTCCTTAGTTGTGTAGAAAGTCTACCTCCTCCACCCCTCCTTCTCATGACAGAAGAGGAATTCTGGGACTTGTAGTTCCTGTGCAAGTCTCTTTGTTTTGACCATTAAGTAACTGAACACGGTACACCAGTGGCCATTTTCTACCACTAATCATGTGATAATGGACATAACCTTTGACCACATACTGGACACATAGCATATCTGTCATGTCACCCACATTTGGTGGGTGTTACCATCTTTTTCTGGTATTCACCCAGCTAACAAAAGTCCTCCAGAGATTTAAGTGGGTTGCTCCTTTTGTAAATATTGAACACCCTCCTAAAAAGAGTTCATACTCTATTCACCTTAACAGGATTGCCCTCTTAAAGGGTTCACGTGACCCCCAATTTTAATGTTAAGTGATCTATGACAGTGGAGGCGTTGTTGAACCACAACATACCAATTGTCCTAGGTTCAGTCAGGCTTTCATTTTCATCACTGAAAGTGCGCTTAAATACTTTGCCAGAAGCCAGACCAAACTAACTATGAATATTGAGGCCCCTAATGCTTGATGGTATATGCTGGACATGTAGAAAATTGAGTAATGTAATACCATGTAGTATTTCTTTTCAACTGAGCTAATTTTGAAATAAAATTGGAGAAACACATACTTAATGCCAGTTATTTAAAATAGCTTGTCTTTGTTTTCACTCCTTTTAAGGGTATTTGTTCATTTATGCCTAAATGGCCAACATGGTGGAGTCTCCTTTTATGTATGTTGTGTGCATGAGTGAAGCATCTTGGCAAGTCTTATGGTGCATGCCATGTGCAAGCCCAATGGGTTATTTTGGACTTTTAAAATGATCCTGTGTACATGAAAAGCATGTGGTTTCCAGAAGATATGAAGTCATTGTAAACATAGTTACCACACTCTAGAAGCTTTAGCGAAGCCTCTAGTTGTTTGTGTGAGAAATGTCTGCCTTTTGGCATCAAATTCATCATGCAGCTCAGGCCTGATCCCGCCATTTTAATTGAAATCTGGGAGGTGGCTACTCAAATTCTATTGAGGGCCTCCCAAAATCACAACCCTTCTTCTATGCACTATACAAGGTTGATTTATGTGTGACCGTGATCTTAGATCCTGGAACCTGGAACATGTTGGTGAATTTCCAGTATCGCAAAGAAGCTACAATAAGAAGGGTGGTTAGGACACTCTTCCAATACTGCTTCATTGAGGATTCATCTAAACTTCCAGATAAGTTATAGAAGGTCAACATCAGTGTAAAAGACGATCTCAGCCTGGAATACTAGCTTGGCAGGGTCTGTGCACCTGCTTTGGACTCCTCTGGGGCACAATGGTATTACGGAAGGGCCTGCAGACACTTGTGCGTCCCCCTCTGTAATACTGATGGTGCTGGCGCACATTTAGCACCAACACAATCATAAGAGGGGGTTCCCTCATTTGCATGCGGGCGTTGCCCCATGCAAATGATTAAATAGTTTTTCCTTTGCAGCCACGCCATATTATGGACACGGGCACAGAGGCAAATATGCTCATAATATGGCGCCTGAAAGAGTCTCAAAAAGAGAGGCCTGAGAAAAACTCCTGCCAGAGGGTTGAAGCAAGCCTTTAACAAAGGCCCAGCTTAGTTAAATTACTAGTGAAGAAAGCAGGACAACGTGTCCTTGAATATTAAATTGAAGCTTCTAGCAGGTTTTGGAACTGCAGTGTCTGTGAGATGTATCGTAAATGTTACTTGCTGGAAGTCTGATCAAAGAAACATTTTGTTGATCTATGAAAGTGAAAGAATGTGTCCCGTGACCAGATAGAAAATGAGACACCAGTATATTTCAGGGCAGCATGGGACAATGGACCTCTCTATAGTGAGTTTTCAGATCCTGAGCTTAGAATTAGCAAGAAGCTAGCTATCCTTGAATGCAGTCAGAATTTCCTGCTAAAATTGTTTCATAGGGTTCCCTTAGGGTTAATTGGGAGATGAAAATGCAAATCAAAAGCTATACCTTCTGGGGTGGGGCAGTCTGCGTACAGTGTTTTGTGTGTTTTCTTTTGTTATGAATACAAAGTGTACTCATGGATAACTCCACATTTGGTAATCCTTTAATAATATGTTTGTATGTGGATTTTGTTGGGCCTTCGCCGACGTGGTACTCTCAAAACGTAATAAAAATGTTTTTTTTAAAAAAAGCTATACCTTCACCCCAACTTTAAGTGGCTAAAAATAGTCTTAAAAGCAGACTGGCACTGCCAGAGGTACTTAGCTTGTTAGAACAGAGGCAAACCAGTTGAATGCACTAAAGTCCACTTTTAAAATGTCAAAAGCATTAAGGTCAACCTGAAATTGTTGAGGTAATTATGTTGTGTCCTTAATTATTGCTTATGACAATTAAAAGTTGTTTTTATTACATGCATTCTTTCATGTATCTAACTGTACCCTAATAATCCCTTAGTACTCTTCAAAGCTTCCAAACCCTAAAAACCCATTACATTCCCATAACACTTCACTCCCAAACCCAAAAAGTCCCTACCTTTCCCTTAACATTACCAATACCTGCACCCTACCTACCATTTACCTCTACCCTTTCTAAACTTTAAAACCCTTACTCCCCTTAATGGTCATTTCCCTGAACCGTAACAAGTCCAATCTGAAAGAGACTTCTAGCCGCAGATTTCTTACCTTAGAATTATCCCCGAGCCATACTCTCAAGCAATTGCTGATGGGAGAGATGCAGCTAAGTTTGCCTTACGCTGTGGGCTGGATACAACTGTCTCGGTAGGGAGAGTGGTCTCACTTTTGGTGGCCTTACAGCACCATGCCTGGCTGAGGATGACTGGATTTTCTGGGGCTATCCAGGCCTCACTCATGGACATGCCCTTTAATGGCTCCTGTCTCTTCTGAGATGAGGCGGGCAATGCTGGATACGTTTCAAGGGCAGCAGGGCTATCGCCAAGTCCTTGGGCCTTTGCATTGCCCCTCACCTACCACTGTGTGCCTTCCATGCCTTTTGTAGCCACTGAAGGGACTTCCAGCCGTGTCTCCAACTGCCCAGCCACCTTGGCCCGCAGACTTCTCAGTCTCTTCGTGGCCTGAGCACCCACAAGCTGCATGGGTCAGTTACCCAGAGGACAGGCCAGTCTTCCAGACCCCTGGCAGCCACAGCCTCCAGGCCAATTTAGTTTGCCCTATAACCATCATGGGCACCCTGGGGGAGACAGGGTTCGCCATCACCTGCATCTCTGGAGGCCAATAACATGCAACTGCTGGGTTCTCCAGATTGTCCAAAGCGACTGTTCCCTTCACTTTATGACTACCCCTCCACCCAAGGCATCCACACAGATTGACTGACAGAGGACTGCATATCATTACTCCATCAGGAAGTACAGGGTCTCTTGGGCAAGTGAGCCATAAAGAGGGTGTCATCATCAGAATTAGGTCATGGTTGTTATTGCTGCTACTTTCTGGTGCCCAAAAAGGATGAAGGTTTTTGTCCTATACCTGACTTGCGCCCTCTGAATTTCTTCCTGAAAAAAAAGATATTCAAAATGCTTACGCTCACTTAACGCCTGTCTGCCCGGGAGACTGTAGGGTTGCATTGGATTTGCAGTACACATACTTCCACATTTCTGTCCTGCCTGCCCAAATACATTACCTGCGTTCACAGTGGGCCATGAGCACTTTCAATTTGCTGTGCTCCCTTTTGGCTTTAGCAGCACCCGTCAGGTTTTCACCCAAGCCAGGGTGATGGTTGCAGCTCATCTGTGGAGATCAGGAGTGCCAAGCTTCACCTATCTCGACGACTGGCTGTTGAAGGCAGGCTCGTCCCAGGCGTTCCTCTTCCACCTCTAGACTACGGAAGACCTCTTGCACTCACTGAGGTTCCCGATCAACGTGTTGAAGTCACACTTGATCCCTCGTCAGACACTCCCTTTTGTTGGAGCTGTTATTGACACAGTGCAGTTTCAGGCTTATCCTTCCGAAATGCAAGTCCAGGTTCTTCAGGCTATGATACTGAAGCTTCAGTCTCTATACTGGATTTCGGTGAGACTTTGAAGCTGCTGGGCCTCGTGGCCTCCTGCATCCTGCTTGTGACGCATGCCTGCTGGCATATGTGGGCTCTGCAGTGGGACCTGATATTTCAGTGGGTGTATCATCAGGGGAATCTCTCCCATATGTCCACATCATGGACGGCACCGCAAAAGATCTGCAGTAGAGGCTGATTAACTGTGATTGGGTCAGCAGCAGACCGCTCTCCCTTCCCCAACCTCCTGCACTCACTGAGGTTCGTCATCAACGTTCCGAAGTCACACTTGATCCCTCCTCAGACACTCCCTTTTGTCAGAGCTGTTATTGACACAGTGCAGTTTCTGGCTTATCCTTCCGAACTGCGAGTTCAGGTTCTTCAGGCAATGATACTGATGTTTCAGCATCTATCCTGGATTTCGGTGAGACTTTGAAGCTGCTGGGCCTCATGGCCTCCTGCATCCTGCTTGTGACGCATGCCTGCTGGCATATGTGGGCTCTGCAGTGGGATCTGATGTTTCAGTGGGTGCATCATCAGGAGAATCTCTCCGATATGGCCACATCATGGACAGCACTGCAAAAGATCAGCAGTAGAGGCTGATGAACTGCGATTGGGTCAGCAGCAGACTGCTCTCCCTTCCCCAACCAAATCTGTCGGTAGTGACAGAAGCATCACTCCTGGGCTGGGCGGGCCATCTGGGAGAGTGGGAGATCATAGGACTCTGATTTCTGACAGAATCAGAACTCCACATCAACCTGTTGGAGCTTTGAGAGATCTGGTAGGCATAGAAAGCCTTTGGACCCTTCATCAAGGGAAGGCTAGTGCAGGTGTTAATGGGCAACACTACAATCATGTGGTACTGCAACAAATGGGGCGGTTGAGGTTGTGGGCCATCTGTCAAGAGGCTGTGCATCTCTGGACATGGCTGGAATGTCAGGGCATTTCCCTGATAGTTCAACACCTGGCGGGCTCTCTAAATGCCGGAGCGGATGAATTCAGCTGAAGATGCCTGGCAGATTACAAGTAGCATCTCCAACTAGAGGTGGTGTAAGGTCTCTTTCAGCAGTGGGGATAGCCTTGGTTAGATCTGTTCACAACTGCTAAGAACACGCAATGTCATCAGTTCTGTGCGCTAGAGATTTCAAGGCGGCTCTTGCTCAGAGGCGCCTTTCTGCCAATACCACTCCTGTTCAACCAAGTACCTTAGGTCCTGTGTCAAAATGACAAAACAATCACTGGTGGACATACCAAAGGCATACCTTTGAAGTAGCCTACCAGTAATTTAGTGTTCCCTGGCTCAGCTTCACAAAATCGAATCTGAACCCATCTTTTACATTAGAAGTCCGACGGACATAAAAGATATCAGGTTATAAGTCACCGGCACCTGAGGGAGGTGGGCGAGGGAGAGGCTGCAACTCTGAATTTTATATCAAAATTGGTATCCCCTGGCTCAGCTTCACAAAATCGAATTTGAATGCATCTTTTACATTAGAGGTTTGCACCCCCTAGATAACAGCGGAACCTTGCCAAAGTGACAACGAAACTTTAACTTGTGTGGCCAAGGAAAAGACGTAACATCCATGTTCTGCTACTGATCGCGGTAACTATGAATTGTACATTAGATTTGGGATGGTCTAAAACAGATAAAGTCAAACTCGACCTTGGGAACTGACTCAGCACACTATGGTTGATTTGTTGGATGTCACAATACTAAGCCCACCAGCAGCTTAAGTCCCCCTGATTCCTTACTGGTCCACAAACATGTACTCCCCTTTGCGCTAGGTTGCACTTTTTTCTGCTTGGTGGCTTACTTTTTGTTCTTAGAAGGGACTTGTACTCTTATTATATATATATTTATTAATACAACGCCACCTTGTGCTTGCATATAAACGACGGGCATTCTGCTCCTGAATATAATTTTTATTCAACAATTTTATTGCCTTATTTTTATTGAGTATGTTGGGAGCAGCAGCATAGCGAAAAATAATTGAATAATGCTTTAAGTTGTTCTCTTTTATATGGATTGCAATGATTTAATTAATTAAACAATAAAGTAATATAATACCACTCCTGACCCAGAGTTCTCAAGAAGATCAGAAACAACTGGGCCCAAGACGTCCTTGTGGCTCCATACTGGACTTGGAGAGTCTGGTATCTCAAGCTGTTGAGCATGTCCATCGGTCCTCCGATTAGGCTGCCAATTCTGGAGCAGCAGGGGAAGGTTCTCCACTCAAGCCTGTCAACACCATGCCTTCATGCGTGGAGGTTGAGCGGCAACAGCTGACCTTTTGACCTTCTGCCCTAAGTTTGTAATGTAATTTTGGCAGCTTGGTGTCCCTCCACAAAGACGGTAAATGGACTGTTGGAGCAAGCTGTGGCATGGTGTACAGACAAACAGGCTGACCCTTTATCTGTAACCCTTTCCCAAGTTCTTTTGTTTATCTTTACCCTGGCCCAGCAGGACTCTGCATTGGGCACATTGAAGGGTGATTTATATGCTTTCTCAGCCTTTCTACGGCTGTAAGATAAGCCCTCTCTTTTCAAGTCTCCTATTGTAAATATTTTCCTTGATGGTCTTCAACATATTTCTTCCAGCTCCCTTCGTTATGCCTCAATGGGATCTCATTTTGGTTCCTATTTTTCCAATGTGCACTCCCTTTGAGCCCCTTTTTAACTGTTCTCTTAAGCTTCTTACCATCAAGATGGCCTTTCTGGTGGCAATTACATCTGCCCAGAGGGTCAGTGAACTGCAGGCATTATCTTCTCAGCCTCTGAACATCTCTTTTTACCCAGACAAACTGCTCCTTCGGACTCGAGCATCCATCTTGCCAAAGGTAGTCACCCCGATCCATGTAGGCCATTCTATCACTTGGCCTAGCTTTTACAATTTGCATCATCCTTCCGAGGAAGAGGAGAGGGAAGAGGAGAGACTACACCAGCTGGGCCCAAAAAGAGCATTGTTGTTCAACCTTGCCTGTACATGACCGTTCCTGATAGACAGTAACTTTTCGTGGGGCATATCGGGGCTAAGAAAGGGAAGACCATGCAGAAACTAATCATCTCCCGATGGATTGTGCTCTGCATCAGGATTAGGGGTGAGTGAAATATTCCCTTCCGCCTGCGCCATTGATGAAATTTAGGCGACTCCTGTTAGCCTTGTAACTTGGAGTTCTGGCCAAATTCTGCCAATCACCATGTGGCAGAATGTTTTCCTGTGCACGCACCAAAATGGTACGCTGGCTAGCACAAACGAGATTTGACATCCCCTAACGTGATTTCCAGTCGCTAGGAGGGCTTCTGGCAAGATTTTTCCAACGCAGCACAACCATTTGGCAGCCAAATGGCAGCAAGATCACCTCGAGTAGGTACCCCATTTGGCGTGCCGCATGGTGCCGTTTGCACTGATTTTTCCGCGCTGAACATGCTCCCAGCAATAATTCACAGTGCGAGCACTGCCGGATGCCTATTTCCACCCGTTGGCGAAACTCTGCGGAATCTCACTGAGTTTTTTTGTAACTATGCAGAATTTAACGGAGTCAAATTCCATGAGTCCTGCCCACCCCTAATTAAGATCTGCTAGGCATTTGCCAAGAAGCAACCCCCGGAAGGCTTGTGTTTTCTCAATCGACCAGAGCCAAGACCACGACCACTGCATTAGCATGTGGAGTTCCAGTCCTGGAAATCTATCGGGCTGCAATGTGGGGTTCGCTGCACACGTTCACCAAACACTACTACCTAGACAGTCAGGTCCGTTGGGATGAGTACTTTGTCTGTTTGATTCTGCAGGACTTTCAAGTCCAAATGAGGTATGCCAACCCTCCTCCACAGTTATATTACTTGGGTATCTATTCTAAAGTAAAGTATCTGCAGCTACAGGTCTCTATTTGAAGAACAAGTTACTTACCTTTGGTAACATCTTATTTGGTAGAGACTCTATCTAGCAGCAAATTCCTTACTGACCCACCTATCCTTCCCACTCTGCAAATGCATTTTTAGGTACCGGGCTGTTCCATCTCAGAGCCCAATGTTCTTTGTGGCTCCGTGCTCCTGGTGTGGAAAGTCGCAAAAAGAAACTGCTAGATAAATTCTTTACCAGGTAAGGCATTACGAAAGGTAAGTAACTTGTTCTACTGCTCCTTAATGCTACCCTTCCCTGAACGCGAAAAATCCTTTACTGTCCCTTAGCGCTAGCCTTCCCTGAACCTAAAATCCCATTTGCCCCCTTTTTGTTACTCTTTACTGAACCCAAAAAATGCTTACTATGCCTTAACCCCTTCCATGCTCATGACGGAATGGTTCCGTCATGAGCATAAGTGCAAGTGTGCTCATGACGGAACCATTCCGTCATGAGCACACTTTAAAAAAATCCCTCTGCTGTAAACAGCAGAGAGATTTTCCATTTTCTTTTGTTGCTTTGGGAGGTGGGGAAGAGCTTACCCAACCTCCCAAAGCATGGTTAGGGTTTTCATTGTAATGACGATCGCGCGCATGGCGCGCCGTCGTCATTACACTGAAAACGAAACTGAAACTTAGTTTCAGTTTCACAGTTTGGGTGCTTGTGGGGCTATCTCAGCCCCCTGAGCACCAAAAAACATGGAGAGGTATCGTTGGAAAGGGATGAATCTCCCCTTTCCAATGGTACCCTTCCCTAGTGCATCCCTGCTTGGGGATCGCCTCAGGAGGGCGATCCCCAAGCAGGGATCCACCCACTAGCCACCAGGGAGGGGGGAGCGGCCCCTTGGGCAAAGGCCTTTGCTCCCCCCATAAAATTTTGCCAGACAGCCTTTCTGCCCCCCCTTGGGGGCAGTAGCCCTCAATCCGGGGGGGCAGAAAGCACCCTAGGCGCCAGGGTTTTTTTTATATGCCAGGGGTGGGGGCTGCCCAAAATGGGCATGCCAATGCCCCCACCCTAACCCCCCAAAGAAGGCATAAGACTTTCTGCCCCCCCCAGGTGGCAGATGGGGTAAATAGCCCCTGATCTGCCCCCCGGGGGGGCAGAAAACCAACTAGGCCCCAGAGCTTTTTTTATTTTATATATATGTAGAGGTGGGGGCTGCCCCGAATGTGCATGCAAATGCCCCCACCTAAAAACAAATGTCACAGTCTATCTGCCCCCCTCGGAGCCAGATGGGGCAATAGCCCCTTAGCTGCACCCCGGGGGGGCAGAAAGTCCACAAGGCACCAGGGATTTTTTTTATATACTTAGGGGTGGGGGCTGCCCAGAATTGCCATGCCAATGCCCCCACCCCCCAAAAAAAATGCTACAGTCTTTCTGCCTACCCCCTGGGAGGCATATGGGGCAATAGCCCCTTATCTGCCCCCCCCGGGGGAGCAGAAAGCCCCCTAGGCACCAGGGATTTAATTCCCTCAAAATTTGGGATGGGGCAGCCCAGAATGGGCATGCCAATGCACCCACCCCCCAAAAAAATGCCACAGCCTTTCTGTCCCCCCCAGGAGGCAGATGGGGGCAGTAGCCCCTGATATGCCCCCCCCCGAGGGGGGTAGAAAGCCCACAAGTCACCAGCGATTTGTTTTTATATACGTAGGGGTGGGGGCTGCCCAGAATGGGCATGCCAATGCCCCCACCCCAAAAATATTGCCAGTTTTTCTGCCCCCTCCCCCGGGAGGCAGATAGGGGCAAAAAACCCTTATCTGCCTCCAGGGGGGGCGGGGCAGAAAGCCCAATAGGCATCAGGGATAATTTTATTTTTTAACTCAGGGGTGTGGGCTGCCCAGAATGGGCATGCGAATGCCCCCACCACCCTCCAAAAAATACCACAGTCTTTCTGCTCCCCCAGGAGATAGATGGGGGCAGTAGTCCCTGATCTGCCCCCCCAGGGGGCGTCAGAGAGCCCACTAGGCACCAGCGATTATGCTGGCTATTTTATGCGTGGGGGTGGGGCTGCCCAGAATGGGCATACCAATGCCCCCGCCCCCAAACAAATAGCCACAGTTTTTCTTCCCCCGGGGCATATCCGGGCAAACCCCCCTCCCCTCCCGATTCCCTTCCCAGGGCGGCAGAAAACCCACTAGGCACAGACTTGTTTTTAGCAATGTGCATACCTGTGGATTTTGGGCCCTAGCGCAGCCGGCATATAGGGAAACCTAGCAAACCTGTACATTTTTGAAAACTAGACTCCAAGGGGAATCCAGGATGGGGTGACTTGTCTGCCTCTCACCAGGTTCTGTTACCCAGAATCCCTTGCAAACCTCAAAGTTTGTAAAAAAAAACACATTTCCCTCACATTTCTGTGATGGAAAGTTCTGGAATCTGCGTGGATCCACAAAATGCTCCCACCCGCATTCCCCAAAGTCTTCCGATAAAAATTGTACCTCACTTGTGTGGGTAGGCCTAGTGCCCGCGACAGGAAACGGCCCAAAACACAATGTGGACACCACATTTTTACTGTGAAAACTGACCCTTTTTTTGCAAAGGGCCTAGCTGTAGATTTGAACCCTAGCTCTGCCGGCACCTAGGGAAACCTAGCAAACCTATATATTTTTTTAAACTAGACACCCAGGGGAATCCAGGATGGGGTGACTTGTCTGGCTCTCACCAGGTTCTGTGACCAAGAATCCCTTGCAAACCTCAAACTTTGTCAAAATAAACAAATTTTCCTCACATATCTGTGGTGGAAAGTTCTGGATTCTGCGTGGATCCACTAAATTTCACGCACCCCGCATTCCCCAAAGTCTTCAGTGAGAAATGGTACCTCACTTGTGTGGGTAGGCCTACTGTCCGCAACAGGAAACGGCCCAAAACGCAACGTGAACACACCACATTATCACAGTGAAAACTGACCCTTTTTTTTGCAAAGTGCCTAGCTGTAGATTTTGAACCCTAGCTCTGCCAGCATCTAGGGACACCTAGCAAACATATACATTTTTGAAAACTAGACACCCAGGGGAATCCAGGATGGGGTGACTTGTCTGGTTCTCACCAGGTTCTGTTACCCAGAATACCTTGCAAACCTCAAACTTTGTAAAAAAAAACATATTTTCCTCACATTTCTGTGATGGCAAGTTCTGGAATCTGTGTGGATCCACAAATTTCCTACCACCCAGCGTCCCCCCAGGTCTCCCGATACAAATGGCACCTCAGTCGCTTGCATGTGTCAAGTACCTGCGACAGGCAAGGGCCCAAAACATATTGCGGAGACATCAAAATTACCTATCACAAAACAACCTGGTTTCGCAAGGGGGGTCACCTGGGTTTTTGGCCCTGGGCTCGGTGGCCATCTTGAGAAACCTACCAAACCCACACATTTCTTAAAACTAGACACCCGGGGAAGTCCAGCGAGGTATGGCTTGCGTGGGCCCCCCAACGTTTTCCTACCCAGAATCCCCTGCAAACTTCAAATTTAGCTGAAAAAAATCAGTTTTTTCTCAAATTTCTGTGTGGGAAAGTTCTGGAATCTGCATGGATCTACAGATTTCCTACCACCCAGCGTTCACTTGTGTGGGTGTCCAATGCAGAATTAGCTAAAAACGTAATTTAAAAAAATGTAGCGCTTAGAATTCTCGGTGCTTTACCCTTAATCCCTATGTTTTTGGCACTTCCCAGTCACAGGCCCTTGCCCCACCCACACAAGTGAGGTATCATTTTACTCGGGAGACTGAGGGGAATGCTGTGGGGTAGGACATTTGCGCTAGCATGGTGATTCCACGCAAAAAATTGTAGAAAATGTGTTTTTTTCAACTAAATTTGAGGTTTGCAGGGGATTCTGGGTAGGAAAACTTTGGGGGATCCACGCAAGCCATACCTCGCTGGACTTCCCAGGATGTCTAGTTTTCAGAAATGTGTGTGTTTGGTAGTTTCCCTAGGGGGCCGCCAAACCCGGGGCCAAAAACCCAGGTGACCCTCCCTTGCAAAACCAGGTTGTTTTGGTTTAGGTAATTTTGAGGTCTCCTCAATAAGTTTTGGGCCCTTGCCTGTCGTGGGTACTTGACCCACCCACGCGCGTGAGGTACCATTCTTATCGGGAGTCCTGGGGAAACGCTGGGTGGTAGGAAATTTGTGGATCCATGCAGATTCCAGAACTTTCTCACACTGAAATTTGAGAAAAATTTGATTTTTCAGCTAAATTTGAGGTTTGCAGGGGATTCTGGGTAGGAAAACTTTTGGGGGTCCACGCAAGCTATACCTTTCTGGACTCCCCCAGGTGTCTAGTTTTTAGAAATGTGTGGGTTTGGTAGGTTTCCCAAGATGGCCTCCGAGCCCGGGGCCAAAAACCCAGGTGACCCCCCCTTGCAAAACCAGGTTGTTTTGCGATAGGTAATTTTGATGTCTCCTCAATACGTTTTGGGCCCTTGCCTGTTGCGGGTACTTGACCCACCCATGTGAGTGAGGTACCATTTTTATCGGGAGACCTGGGGAAACACTGGGTGGTAGGAAATTTGTGGATCCATGCAGATTCCAGAACTTTCCCACACAGAAGTTTGAGAAAAAAGTGATTTTATTTTCAGCTAAATTTGAGGTTTGCAGGGGATTCTGGGTCGGAAAACTTTGGGGGGTCCATGCAAGCCATACCTCGCTGGACTCCCCTGCGTGTCTAGTTTTCAGAAATGTGTGGGTTTGATAGGTTTTCCTAGATGGCTGCCGACCCCGGGACCAAAAACATAGATGCCCCCTATGTATCCGAGAACGACCTGGTTTTGCAAGGGGGGTCACATGAGTTTTTGGTCCAGGGCTTGGCGGCCCTCTAGGGAAACCTACCAAACCCATACATTTCTGAAAACTACAGACCTGGGGAAGTCCAGGGAGGTATGGCTTGCGTGGATCCCTCAACATTTCCCTACCCAGAATCCCCTGCAAACCTCAGATTTTAATTACAAAATCAAATTTTCCTCACATTTCTGTGTGGGAAAGTTATAGGATCACAGTTGACACAAATTTCCTACCACCCAGCGTTCCCCAAGGTCTCCCGTCAACATGGTACCTCACTCGTGTGGGTGGGTCAAGTACCTGCGGCAGGCAAGGGCCCAAAACGTATTGCGGAGACATCAAAATTACCTATCACAAAACAATCTACTTTTGCAAGAGGGGTCACATGAGTTTTTGGTCCCCGGCTTGGCGTCCATCTAGGGAAACCTACCAAACCCACACATATCTGAAAACTAGACACCTGGGGGAGTCCAGGGAGGTATGGCATGCGTGAATCCCCCAACGTTTCCCTACCCAGAATCCCCTGCAAACCTCAAATTTGACTGAAAAAATCTAATTTTTCACAAATTTCTGTGTGGGAAAGTTGTGGGATTACTGGGCTGACAAATTTCCTACCACCCAGCGTTCCCCCAGGTCTCCCGATAAAAATGGTACCTCACTCGCTTGGGTGGGTCAAGTACCCGCGACAGGCAAGGGCCCAAAACGTATTGAGGAGACATCAAAATTACCTATCACAAAACAACCTGGTTTTGCAAGGAGGGTCACCTGGGTTTTTGGTCCTGGGTTTGGCGGCCATCTTGGGAAACTACAAAACCCACACATTTCTGGAAACTAGACACCCGGGGAAGTCCAGCGAGGTATGGCTTGCGTTGATCCCCCAACGTTTTCCTACCGAGAATCCCCAAAACCTCAAATTTAGCTGAAAAAAACACATTTTCCACATATTTTTTCATGGAATCACTGTGCCGGCACAAAGGTCCTACCCCACAGCATTCCCTCAGCGTCCAGAGTAAAATGATACCCCACTTGTGTGAGTGGGGCAAGGGCCTGTGACTGGGAAGAGACAAAAACATAAGGATTAATGGTATAGCACCGAGAATTCTAAACGCTACATTTTTTTTAAATTACGTTTTTAGCCAATTCTGCATTGGACACCCACACAAGTGAGGTAGCATTTTACTTGGGAGACTAAGGGGAACACTGTGGGGTAGTACATTTGTGCTGGTGCAGTGATTCCACGCAAAAATATGTGGAAAATGTGGGTTTTTTCAGCTAAATTTGAGGTTTGCAGGGGATTCTCGGTAGGAAAACGTTGGGGGATCCACGCAAGCCATACCTCGCTGGACTCCCCCGGGTGTCTAGTTTTCAGAAATGTGTAGGTTTGGTAGTTTCCCAAAATGGCCGCCGAGCCCGGGGCCAAAAACCCAGGTGACGCCCCTTGCAAAACCAGGTGGTTTTGTGATACGTAATTTGGATGTCTTCTCAATACGTTTTGGGCCCTTGCCTGTCGTGGGTACTTGACCCACCCACGCGAGTGAGGTAACATTGTTATTGGAAGACCTGGGGTAACGCTGGGTGGTAGGAAATTTGTGGATCCATGCAGATTCCAGAACTTTCCCACACAGAAATGTGAGGAAAATGTGTTTTTTTTTTACAAAGTTTGAGGTTTGCAAGGGATTCTGGGCAACAGAACCTGGTGAGAGCCTGACAAGTACCCCACCCTGGATTCCCCTGGGTGTCTAGTTTTCAAAAATGTATCGGTTTGCTAGGTTTCCCTAGGTTCCGGCAGAGCTAGGGTTCAAAATCTACAGCTAGGCACTTTGCAAAAAAGGGGGTCAGTTTTCACTGTGAAAATGTGGTGTGTCCACGTTGCATTTTGGGCGTTTCCTATCGCGGGCACTAGGCCGACCCAAGTGAGGTACCATTTTTCTCTGAAGACTTTGGGGAATGCGGGGTGGGTGGAATTTTGTGGATCCACGCAGATTCCAGAACTTTCCACCACAGAAATGTGAAGATAATGTGGCTTTTTGTCAAAGTGTGGGGTTTGCAAGGGATTCTGGGTAACATAACCTGGTGAGAGCCAGACAAGTCACCCCATCCTGTATTCCCGTGGGTGTCTTGTTTTAAAAAATGTATAGGTTTGCTAGGTTTCCCTAGGTGCCGGCAGAGCTATGGTTCAAAATCTACAGCTAGGCACTTTGCGAAAAAAGGGTCAGTTTTCACAGAGAAAATGTGGTGTGTGCACGTTCCGTTTTGGGCCGTTTCCTGTCACAGGCACTAGGCCTACCCACACAAGTGAGGTACCATTTTTCTCGGAAGACTTTGGGGAATGAGGGGTGGGTGGAATTTTGTAGATCCACGCCGATTCCAGAACTTTCCACCACAGAAATGGGAGGAAAATGAGTTCTTTTTTTTACAAAGTTTGAGGTTTGAAAGGGATTCTGGGTAACAGAACCTGGTGAGAGTCAGACAAGTCACCCCATCCAGGATTCCCCTGGGTGTCTAGTTTTCAAAAATGTATAGGTTTGCTAGGTTTCCCTAGGTGCCGGCAGAGCTATGGTTCAAAATCTACACCTAGGCACTTTGCCAACAAAGGGTCAGTTTTCACTGTGAAAATGTGGTGTGTCCACGTTGTGTTTTGGGCCGTTTCCTGTCGCGGGCAGTAGGGCTACCCACACAAGTGAGGTACCATTTTTCTCGGAAGACTTTGGGAAATGCGGGGTGGGTAGAATTTTGTGGATCCACTCAGATTTCAGAACTTTCCACCACAGAAATGGGAGGAAAATGAGGTTTTTTTAACAAAGTTTGAGGTTTGAAAGGGATTCTGGGTAACAGAACCTGGTGAGAGCCAGACAAGTCACCCCATCCTGTATTCCCCTGTGTGTCTAGTTTTAAAAGATGTATAGGTTTGCTAGGTTTCCCTAGGTGCCGGCAGAGCTAGGGTTCAAATTCTACAGCTAGGCACTTTGCAAAAAAAGGGTCCGTTTTCACTGTGAAAATCTGGTGTGTCCACATTGCGTTTTCGGCCGTTTCCTGTTGCAGGCAATAGACTGCCCACACAAGTGAGGTACCATTTTTCTTGGAAGACTTTGGGGAATGCGGGGTGGGTGGAATTTTGTGGATCCACGCAGATTCCAGAACTTTCCACCACAGAAATGTGAGGAAAATTTGTTTTTTTTAATAAAGTTTGAGGTTAGCAAGGGATTCGGGGTAACAGAACCTGGTGAGAGCCAGACAATTCACCACATCCAGGATTCCCCTGGGTGTCTAGTTTTAAAAAATGTATAGGTTTGCTAGGTTTCCCTAGGTGCCGGCAGAGCTAGGGTTCAAAATCTACAGCTATGCACTTTGCAAAAAAAGGGTCAGTTTTCACTGTGAAAATGTGGTATGTCCACTTTGCGTTTTGGAACGTTTCCTGTTGCGGACACTAGGTCTACCCACACAAGTGAGGTACCATTTTTCTTGGAAGACTTTGGGGAATGCGGGGTGCATGGAATTTTGTGGATCCACGCAGATTCCAGAACTTTCCACCACAGAAATGTGAGGAAAATGTGGTTTTTTTTTTTTACAAAGTTTGAGGTTTGCAAGGGATTCTGAGTAACAGAACCTGGTGAGAGCCAGACAAGTCACCCCATCCTGGATTCCCCTGGGTGTCTAGTTTTCAAAAATGTATAGGTTTGCAAGGTTTCCTTAGGTGCTGGCAGAGCTAGGGTTCAAAATCTACAGCTAGGGCCTTTGCATAAAAAGGGTCAGTTTTCACTGTGAAAATGTGGTGTGCCCATGTTGCGTTTTGGGCCGTTTCCTGGCGCGGGTACTAGGCCTACCCACACAAGTGAGGTCCCATTTTCTCTGAAGACTTTGGGAAATGCGGGGTGGGCGAAATTGTGTGGATCCACGCAGATTTCAGAACTTTCCACCACAGAAATGTGAGGAAATTCATTTTTTTTTTTTTTTTACAAAGTTTGAGGTTAGCAAGGGATTCTGGTTAACAGAACCTCGTGGGAGCCAGATAAGTCAACCCATCCTGTATTCCCCTGTGTGTCTAGTTTTAAAAAATGTATGGGTTTGCTAGGTTTCCCTAGGTGCCGGCAGAGCTAGGGTTCAAATTCTACAGGTAGGCACTTTGCAAAAAAAGGGTCAGTTTTCACTGTGAAAATGTGGTGTGTCCACATTGCGTTTGAGGCCGTTTTCTGTCGTAGTCACTAGTCCTACCCACACAAGTGAGGAACCATTTTTCTTGGAAGACTTTGGGGAATGCGGGGTGGGTAGAATTTTGTGGATCCACGCAGATTCCAGAACTTTTCACCAGAGAAATGTGAGCAAAATGTGTTTTTTTCGACAAAGTTTGAGGTTTGCAAGGGATTCTGGGTAACAGAACCTGATGAGAGCCAGATAAGTAACCCCATCCTGGATTACCCTGGGTGTCTAGTTTTCAAAAATATATAGGTTTGCTAGGTTTCCTTAGGTGCCAGCAGAGCTAGGGTTCAAAATCTACAGCTAGGAACTTTGCAAAAAAGGGTCAGTTTTCACTGTGAAAATGTGGTGTGTCCACGTTGCGTTTTGGGCCGTTTCCTGTCGCGGGCACTACACCTACCCACACAAGTGAGGTAACATTTTTATCGGGAGACTTAGGGGAACACAGAAATGTAGAGCAACTGTTATTACCTATTGACTTTCAATGCATTTCTGCCTTCCAAATGTAAGACAATGTGTAAAAAAGAAGTCACTTTGAAAAATGTCCTATAATTCACATGCTGGTATGGGTACCCACAATTTCGGAGATGTGCAATTAGCTACTGTTTCTAAACTCTATATTTTGTTCCCTTTTCAGAAATACATAGGTGTCTTTCATACCAATTTTTCCCTGTTTATATTTTCCCAAATAAATTTCTATATACCCGGTACACAATAAAAAACCATTGCAAGATTCTGCTCAGTTATTGGCTATGGGTTCCTAGGGTTCTTGGTGAACCTACAATTCCTATATATACCCACAACCAGAAAGGTCTAGCAGATGTAACGGTATATTGCTTTTAAAAATCTGTCATACTTAAAAGAAGTTACAGATGAAAACGTTGGCACAGGTGGCTGTTTTTTGTAACTCATTTTCAATTTCTCCTATTTTCAACTGTTAGTTTCTATAAGAAAACCTTAAAGGATCTACACAAATGACCCCTTGATAGATTCAGAATGTTGTCTACTTTCCAGAAATGTATAGAATTTCAGGATACATGATTGCTTTTATACCCATTTTACCATTAACTGGAATGAGGTTGAAAGCACAAAAAATAGCAAAAATAGGCTATGTCCCAGTAAAATGCCAAAACTGTGTAAAACATTTTGGTTTTCTGACAAAAGTCTGTCAGTCCCTGAACTCTGGGAAGATGGTGATCTCAGGACCAGAAACCCTTTGTTGATAGTATTTGCAAGGAAAAAAACAGACGCTTTCATCTGCAGCCCTTTTTTCCCCAAAAAACCAAAATTTAGCTGTATTTCGGCTAATTTCTGGGTCCCTTCCAGGGGAATCCAAAAACCCTGGGTACCTTTAAAATCCCCATTGTGTTGGAAGAAAAAGATGCAAATTTGGCATGGATACCTTATGTGGTCAAAAAGTTACAGGGGCCTAAGCGCGAACTACCCCAAATAGCCAGTAAAAGGCTTAGCACGGAGGGAAAAGGCCTAGCAGCGAAGGGGTTAACAAAACTCAAACCCTGAACCCCCAAAAATGCCTACTTTCCATTTATGCTACCTGTTATTAACTCTATTGCGACCCAACCTAAACACTAAAACCCTCTGCTACCCCTTAATGCTACTATTCACTGAATCATAGAAGCCCCAAACTACCCCTTAACACTACCAACCCCTGAACCCTATCAACTCCGTACTACAACATAACGATACCCTGCCCCGAATCCTAGAAAACCTTTACTAATCCCCAGCCCCCTTCTGAAATCACTGTAAATACTCCTCTATCTCCTTTAGCATGAGGACACCCCTTGCTCCAGCTCCCAGTAGACTTACCTTTGCCATATGACACATGCAATTTTTCAATTATTGTTTTTGCCACAACTTTTTTCATTCTATTTTTCAGGAGATCGCATTTTTGACAAACTTTTCTCAGACTACATTTTGCTCCACAATATTTTTAATTCAAAGTAGCAGGCCGGGATGACAGTCCAGACTTCCTGGTCATGCTGTCAAATCTTGAGTTGTTACTCAAGGCCTTATTGATAAACATTGTTGATCCCATGGTCTTTCATGGAACTTCAAAGAACAAGGATATGCCTGTTACTGTGGATCACCCCACCAGGTGCGTTTGGGTACCACTCCTGCACCTGTAGGTTGGCCTCATACAGTGTTTTCACTGGGTTGGAGCTCCAGAAGGAATGACATCTCCATAGCAGAGACAAACATATTGTTTTGATCCATGTAAATTACACCCATGAGGGACAAGTATTTGATGTATTTGAGGTCTCTATATTGAGCTATACTCAAAAGCCAATGAGGTGGTGCCTTTAATATACCACTGAAGCGCAGGATGTGTGTAATTAGGGCAAATCACGAAGAAGAAGAATATGTAGGCCATCCGTCAGCCTATCAAGAGATGTTACAGAATGGCTTTAATTTCAAGCTAAGAGAACTTTTGTTCATTCAAACAGTCCAAAGCTTACTCGCTTGCCGAAGGAGGACTGCAAATATAAATTGAGGGCTCTCAAATATGATGTTGTGAACTGTGTGTTGTGCCTAAGAAAGAAGATGTCACAGTTAATGCACATGGAAGAGGCCACACTTCAGGTTAGACATGAACTTAAAGCCCAGTGTGACCAGATCAATATGGCTCAGTGGAAACTGTTCAATTAAAAAAATCAATGGGTTGAATGAATACATTAATATCAGTGTTGCAATTACTCTGGGCTGCATTCCTTTTCATTGTATTGCTGCATACTGTTTGAGTTTACTCTTTAAGATTTGAACATTATTGGGCCTCTTCAAATCGTGCTGCACACATCCGATGGCACCTGCAATCTAAGAGACCAATTCCTGGGCATGTATGTCTCCCTTAGGACATCTCAGTAAGAAGAATAAAACTGTGAAAGATGGAATGCTTAAATTATTCCTAACCCCTGGTAAGGACTCCAGGCCATATCCCAGCCCCTCTTTTTTTGCTTCATTGCCACTGCAGACAGGAATCAAACCAATGCAAATCAGCTTTTGTTATGCTACAAAACTAACAATCCAGCCCGGGGAAACATCACCTCCAATCTAACATCTGCTGACCAGGAAGAAGTTAAAATAGCACTGAGGATGTTTCCTTCACTGCTTTTGCTCACTTTATGGTTGTAAACAAGCTGTGAGTATCACCAACGAATACTATGCTGGCAGTTTCACATGAAAAATGAACAGATATGTGTGAGTGTGATCTGGAGCCTGATTTGACTCGTGGTTGTATATGTACTAAAATGTTGGTGAGGGCAGTATAGGTGAGATGGCTGTGAAGGCCCAACCTATGACCCTGGAATGTGGGGAGATGACTCACTTGCCTGATTTATGGGTACACTAGCATAGACAGAAAGAGGTGGGAGGAGAGGCCAGCCATGCAAACGTACAATGGTATAGAAGGAAACATGAGAGTGAGTGGAGTGGCACATTGTGCACGAGGGAGTGAAAGCACTTGGGCACCTAGCTGACCACTGATTGTGGCCTCCAGTTCCTGCTTGTTTCAGCCTGATCCAGTTGCAGCCGCTTGACCAAGTGACACTGCAGTTGCCCGGGTTTATCCTGCTCACTGTTCTTCCCGCCAACAGAAGCCCCGCCTACCCAGGACCTACTTAATTCAGCCTGCAGCACGACCACACTAGTAGGTGACTGGGCACCTAGCCTGCTACTTGCCTGTGGCCTCCTGTTCCTGCCCAGCCTGGTCCATTTGCCACTGTTTCACCAAGTGACACCGCCGCTGCCCAGGTTTGGGAAACAACCTTTACAACGCGGTCATCAGATCGCATTACCTTTACAACGCGATTGTTACAACGACCGCTTTGTTACAACGCAGTACCATTACAACGCAAGTCGTTACAACGACTTACTCTAGATGGCGCTCTAAACTAAGGAATAGTATAATTTACTATTCCAACACCTTCCCTACTGTTGCACACACTGGAGTTGGAATAGTAAATGACACTATTCCTAAGTCCAGCGCGCCATCTAGAGCAAGTCGTTGTAACGACTTGCGTAGTAATGGTACTTCATGGTAACAACGCAGTCATTGTAACGACCACGTTGTAAAAGCACGCGATGTAATGACTTGCGTTGTAATGAGACATTTCCCGAGATTTCCCACTCACCGTTCATCCTGCCAACAGAAGCCGCACCCACCCCAGGACCTACTTTATGCAGGCCACAGCACAAACGCACTAGTAGGCACCTGTGCATCTAGCTTGCCTCTTGCGAGTGGCCTCCAATTCTTGCTTGTTCCAGCCTGACCCAGTTGCCGCCTTTTGACCAATTGACACTACCCCTGCCCAGGTCTTCCTGGACAGGTTTTCCCACTCACCATTCTTTCTGTCAGCAGAAGCCCTGCCCACCTCAGGACCTACTTAATGCAGGCCACAGTATAACCACAGTAGTAGGCACTTGGGCACCAAGCCTGCCACTTGCCTGTGTCCTCCAGTTCCTGCTTGATCTTGTTGCTACCATTTGAGCAAATGACGCTGCCGCTGCACAGGTTTTCCCGCTCACTGATCTTCCCACCAGCAGGAGTCCTGCCCACCACAGGACCTACTTAATACAGGCCGTAGCGCGACTGCACAAGTAGGCACCTGGGCACCTAGCTTGCCACTCGCCTATGGCCTCCAGTTCCTGCTTGTTTCAGCCTGATCCAGTTGCTGCCGTTTGACCAACTGTCACTGCAGTTGCCTGGGTTTTCCTGCTCACTGATCTTCCCGCCAACAAAAGCCCCGCCTACCACAGGTCCTACTTTATGCAGCCTGCAGCACAACCACACCAGTAGGGGACTGGTCACCTAGCCTGCTACTTGCCTGTGGACCCCAGTTCCTGTCCAGCCTGATCCATTTGCCAGCGTTTCACCAAGTGACACCACCGCTGCCCAGGTTTTCCCTCTCAACATTCTTCCCGTCAACAGAAGCCGCACCCACCGCAGGATCTACATTTTGCAGGCCACAGCATGACTGCAGTAGTAGGCACCTGGGCAGCTAGCCTGCCACTTGCCAGTGGCATCCAATTCCTGCTTGTTCCAGCCTGACCCAGTTGCTGCAGTTTGACCAAGTGAGACCGCCCTGCCGGATCTTCCTGGATGGGTTTTCCTGCTCACCGTTCTTTCCTCAAACAGAAGCCCTGCCCACCTCAGGACCAACTTAATGCAGGCCGCAACACAACCACACTAGTAGGTCCTTGGGCACCTAGCTTGCCACTTGCCTGTGGCCTCCAGTTCTGCGTGATCCAGTTGCTACCATTTGACCAAATGACACAGCCTCCACAGGTTGTCCTGCTCACTGATCTTCCCACCAGCAGGAGTCCTGCCAACCCCAGGATCTACTTAATGCAGGCCGTAGTGCAACCGCACATATAGGCACCTGGGCACCTAGCAGCCTTCCACTTGCATATGGCCTCCAGTTCCTGCTTGTTCTAGCCTGATCCAGTTGCTGCTGTTTGACCAAGTAACACTGCAGTTGCTCTGGTTTTCCTGCTGACTAGTCTTCCCACTAACAGAAGCACCGCCTACCCTAGGACCTACTTAATGCTGCCTGCAGCACGACCACATTAGTAGGCACATGGGCCTCTAGCCTGCCACTTGCCAGTGGCCTCCAATTCTTGCTTGTTCCAGCCTGATCCAGTTGCCACCATTTGACCAAGGGACACGGACCCTGCCCGGTTCTCCCTGGATGGGTTTTCCCGCTCACAGTTCTTACCACCAACAGAAGCCCTGCCCACCTCAAGACCTATTTAATGCAGGCCACAGCACAACCACACTTGTAGGCACTCGTACACCTAGCCTGCCACTTGTCTGTAGCCTCGTGCTTGATCCAGTTGCTACCATTTGACCAAATTACACTGCCGCTGCACAGGTTTTCCCGCTCACTGATCTTCCCAGAAGCAGGAGTCTTGCCCACCCCAGGGCCTACTTAATGCAGGCCTAGTGCAATAGCATAAGTAGGCACCTGGACACCTAGCCTGCCACTTGCCTATGGCCTCCAGTTCCTGCTTGTTCCAGCCTGATCCAGTTGCTATCGTTTAACCAAGTGACACTGCATTTGCCCAGGTTTTCCTGCTAACTGTTCTTTCCGCCAGCAGAAGCCCCGCCTACCCCAGGACCTACTTAATGCAGCCCACAGCACGACCACACTAGTAGGCGACTGGGCACCTAGCCTGCACCTTGCCTGTGGCTTCCAGTTCCTGTCAAGCCTGACTCATTTGCCACCGTTTCACCAAGTGACACCACCACTGCCCAGGTTTTTCAGCTCACCATTCTTCCTGCCACCTGAAGCTGCACCCACCCCAGGACCTACTTTATGCAGGCCACAGCGTGAGCGCACTAGTAGGCACTTGGGCATCTAGCCTGCCACTTGCCAGTGGCCTCCAATTCTTGCTTGTTCCAGCCTGATCCTGTTGCCGCTGATTGACCAAGTGACACCGACATTGCCTGGGTCTTCCTGGACGTGTTTTTCCGCTCAACATTCTTTCTGCCAACAGAAGACCTGTCCACCGCAGGAACTACGTAATGCAGGCCGCAGCACAACCACACTAGTAGGCACTTGGGCACCTAGCCTGCCACTTGCCTGTGGCCTCCAGTTCTTGCTCAATCTAGATGCCTCCATTTGACCAAGTGACACTGCCACTGCACATGTTTTCCCACTCACTGATCTTCCCACCAGCAGGAATCCCGCCCACCCCAGGACCTACTTAAAGCAGGCTGCAGCGCGATCGGACAAGTAGGCACCCGAGCACCTAACCTGCCACTTGCCTATGGCCTCCTGTTCCTTCTTGTTTCAGTCTGATCCAGTTGCCGTGTTTGATCAAGTGACACAGCACCTGCTCAGGATTTTTCTGCTCACCGTTCTTCCCGCCAACAGAAACCCCACCCACCCATGGACCTACTTAATGCAGGCCACAGCATGATCAGGCAGCAGGCATGCGCAGCGCGTGCGCTGCTGGTGTGCCGAAGGTGTGGCAAAGACAAACCCGTTTGTGCCCTCTGCGCCTGGACCGCACCCAGCGCCACAAATCCCTGGCCTTCCCACCCCCTGCAGATGCACCATCGCTATGTCTACACCCTTGACCCAGGGCACTGCGACAAACACTGCCACCACACCTACCTACGCTCCTCGGTAGGACCTTTCACCTGCTACCACACACACACCATTCCATCGACCAGCCCCACTCCGAACACACCACAGACACCACCTGAACAAAAACACCAGCTTGCATGTGCCATTCTCAACATGTGCTCACTGTGCAAACACCCCAAGATTTGGGACCTCATATCCAACCTCACACCCGATTTCCTCTTCCTCACTGAGACCTGGCTCAACTCCACTTCCGCGTCTGACATCGCCACTGGAATACCCGAAGGATACAAGATTACCCACTGCGACTGCATCAACAATCCTGGTGGAAGGATTGCCATAACACTCAAGGGGCCAGATGTACGACCAAGAAAATAGCGCATCGCAAATTGCGACTCTTTTGCGAGGCGCAATTTGCAAGGCGCAATTTCCGATGTACAACAGTGTATTTCACACTGTTTGCGATTCCCAATGGGGTCGCAAATTGCGCGGCTCATTAATATTAATGAGCCTTTCGCAATTTGTGAGCCCATTGGGAATGACAGCCCTCCCAGGGATGGTGGCCTGCTGGGCTCAGCAGTCCACCATGTCTGGAACTGCTTTTTAATAAAGCAGCTTTTTTTTTTTTTAATTGCAGTCCATTTTCCTTAAAGAAAAATGGGATGCATTTAAAAATGATAAATGAAACTTTTCAGTTTCATTTTTTTAAGGGCAGGCAGTGGTCTCTGGGACCACTGCTTGCTCTTAAAAAATATTTTCCAACATACTCACAAAGGGGAGTTTTGCGAGTGGTTTACCACCTACTTGAAGTAAGTGGTAAACTGTGAGTGTTTTGCGGCCACAAATGCGGTCGCAAAACACTAGTACATAGCATGTTGACTCGCTATTAGGAAGGGACGCCCCTTCCTAATAGCGAGAGTCGCAAATGCTATTTTGCGAGTCAGGGACTCGCAAAATAGCATTTGTACATGCTATTACCCTTTTTTGCAGCCGCAAACGGGAGGTTCTCCCGTTTGCGGCCGCAAAAAAGGGTCGTACATCTGGCCCAAGATATCCATTCAATGCACCACCACCAATGACAACATCACCCCAGCCATTGCACACCATCAGGAGCACCCTCGCAAACCGTCCTCCAGGACCACATTCAGCCTTTTACGACTTCATCACTGACTACATCACCTCCCTCCGTCTAGATCCCAACAACTAAATTTTCCTCGGCAACCTCAACTTCCATCTCGACAACCATAGTGACATCAACACTACCAACCTCCTTGACAGCATGAACAAGATCAGACTCACCCAACCCACCTATGACCCCACACACACCACAGGTCACACACTAGACCCTATCTTCACCTCTAGCGACCGCATCCGGTACAGCCACACCACAAAACTGACCTGGACCGACAACTCCATCATCCACTTCAGCATCACCAGCTCATGCCCCATCTGCCCAACGCCCCTACTGCAGCTTTTAGCAAAGTCTCAAAGGACAAGTGGATCAACACACACAATGCCACCCACCCCATCTCCTCCAACAATCCGGACCAGAATGTCAGAAACTTCACCAATTGGATCATCAACTGCATTGAGAGTGTCACTTCGATCTGCAACAACACCCTTAGAAGGTCAACCAAGCTGGCTAGCTGATATACTGAAGACCTCAGAACCACTAAATGGCACTGTAAACACCTGGAAAGGAGGTGGCGCACCAGCATGGACATGACCGACAAGATCGCCTTCAAGACAGCGCTCAACCTCTACCACAGACAGTTGAGAGAATTGAAGAAATAGGCCTTAGCCTCACTCATCAAATCAAGCTCTAATAACGACAAAGAACTCTTCAACATTGTCATAGATTCCTCCAACCCTTTCAGCTGCAATAAACCACATTACCCCCTCACAGGAACTCAGCAACAACCTTGCAAACTTTTTCCACTGCGAAATCACCAACATCTACAGAAACTTCAAACCCCAGCTCAAGGCCACCGGCTTCTTCAAGCAACACAACGACCCCGCTACCACCACAGACATTCGACTAATTGAATGGAGCCAGCTTTCTCCGCAGGGTACCTCCTCCATCATAAACTCGGTCCACTCATGGGCTACAACCAACACATGTCCTCACCACATCTTCAACATGATGAAGCCAGAATCAACCACCTTGTTCAACAGCTCAATTGCCACAGCAACCTTCCCAGCGGACTGGAAACATGCATTAGTCAACGCCCTACTAAAGAAACCATTGTCAGAACCCAGTGAACTCAACAACTACATAGGGATCTCCCCACTTCCATTCAAAGTATTAGAAAAAGTCATCAACCAACAACTCTCCTCACATCTGTAATGGAACCTCCTACCAATCTGATACCTGCTGCAAGCACAGCATCCAGATTGCCGTCATAGTGGCTACTGATGACATCCGAGCCCTACTCGACTGAAGAGAGTCTGCGGCTGTGATCCTCCTAGACCTTTCAACAGACTTTGATACGGTTTCCCACTACACACTCATCACAAGGCTGCACAATATAGGCATCCAAGGAGCCGCTCTCAGATAGATCACCTCTTTCCTCACTGGAAGAAAGCAAAATGTCTGCCTCCACCTCCGGACCCCAGGGAATCATCCGTGGAGTAACTCAAAGATCCTTGCTTAGCCCCACCCTCTTCAACACTTATATGACACCTCTGACCAGCATCGTCAAAACCCACGGACTCAACATCATATCCTAAGCCGATTACACACAGCTCATCCTCTCCCTCTCCGAAGACACAACCAACGACAAATTCCACAACTGCATGACAAACGTCATCAACTGGATGAAGGACAACTGCCTGTAGCTCAACATGAACAAGACAAAGGTACAGGTCTTCAGAAAAAAAGCTCCCCATGGGACGCATCATGGTGGCCCTCAGCGCTCAAACCTACTCCTGCCCTCACTGGCCCCACTAGGAACCTGGGCATCATTCTGGACAACAAGCTAACCATGACGACTCAGGTCATCTCCGTCTCCTCCTCCTGCTTCTTCATCCTCCACATGCTTTGTAAGATATTCAAATAGTTACCCCAAAGGTCAGATGCACCATCACCCAGGCCCTCGTCTCCAGCCGACTGGACTATGGCAGCTCTCCTTACGCAGGGATCGCAGCTCACCTGCTCCAATGACTACAGAACACCACAGCCAGACTTTCCCTGGATCTCCCTAGACATACCCACATCACCCCCTACATCAGGGAACTCCACTGGCTCCCTGTACAAAAAAGTTGCAAGCTCAAGCTCCTGACCCACGCATAAAAGGCCCTTCACAAATTCCGACCTGCTTACTTGAACCACCACCTGAACTTCCATCAGCCCTTCAGACACCTTTGCTCCACTTCCCTTTCTCTTTAACCCTCACCCCCCTCATCCAACGTAGCAAATGCAGAGGTCGCTACTTATCCTTCCTAACAGTAAAGTAAACATGTAACAGTAAAGACATGGAAAGAGCTACCCTTTCATCTCTGGACCTCCTCATCTCTTCCAGGGTTCTGAAAGTCCCTGAAGACCTGGCCAAATCAAATCAAATTTATTGAAATAGATCTCATCAGAAATCAACAATATATACAGTTTTAAATAACCAATTAAAACAACACATATGTGACAAACAAGTCATAATACAAAGTACAGTTTATACATAGGTTAAAAAGATTTTAAAAACGAATACAGGTTGTAACACAAATTCATCGGGAGGTGTCTTCGCTAAGGCAATTAGGTCATTGGCTATCAATATATTATATCTAAAGCATAAGAGTTTTAAAAAACGATTCCTTGCTTCCGTTACTGTCTCACAAGGGGAGACAAAAAGTGCATGCTTAGTATCTTGAATCCCACCCTTACAGAGTTCACAAGTTCCGGTTTTATCTCCTTTATTGAACTAATGCTTTTTAAAAGTGCGTAAAGGTAAAATACCCAGGGGCATATTCACAAGGAGCTATCGCCGAATTAACGGCACTTTATCGCAGCCAAAGTCGTGATAAATTTACCCCCCCATTCACAAGCCTGTGTTAACAGCCCACAGCACCAGTTTACCCGCGATAGCAGCCTCAAAAAACATCGCCACAGAGGACCCTCGCAAATATCGCTAATGAGATGCAGAGTAGGCGTTCCCGAGACAAAAGCCGAGACATCAGCACACCGCAACATTCACAACGACCAGCCACATCCGCGATAAAAACACAAAACAGGCGATAAGGCGCGTTAGCACCAGGAAATCTACACCTGCTCTGACCTGGTGTAAAGTCGGACAGCAGCCAGCACCACAAAAGGGAGCACAGCCCAGGGCCACATCTGAAGGGCAACAGATGCCATGGAGCCACCCATCATGCGGCCCGGACACCCAAGAGGGCCACAACACCCACCGACACCACACCAAGGCCCACAACACCCCCCCCCCCCGGAACCACCCCCAACCCCGGACTAAGAAATTGCACACCAACACCGCGAATCCCAAAACAAACATTTTGCCTGATGTCGCACAAGCAGGAAAATAAACATACATGCGTGGCCAGAAAATGGAGAATCAGTCATACAGCAATGCAATCACCAATACAAAACACCATACAAACCAAAGCAGAAACAACCCTTAGGATGCGTCCTAGCTGCTCCTCACTGGACAATCCGTAGCACACAGCCTGGAAGACCAAATACAAGAGAAGAAGGTGTGCCATGCACCCAACAAAGGAAAGAGAGGGAGAGAGCGAGGGAGAGAGACGGAGTGAGATAGCACAAGCAGCGCAAGGCCGCTCAGGCACCTGGCTCCACATGCCAACATGTGTGTGTGCATTGCCATCCGTACACCATGAGCCCAAGGCCGTGTCCCAATCTAAGCGCCAAAGCCACATCACATTCCAAAAACGAAAGTAGTAGTCAGACAAACATCAGGGATGAAAGCACCATTGTCCCAATGCAGAATGCGGGAGGACACCTGCACCTCTGACCTTGGACCAGAACGCGCCTGGAACACCCTGATAGAGATGCAATGGCAGATGGGGACGACTCCCACACCACGCATTCCGCAAATGAACCATCCGACTCATCCACAGTCCACACACAGAAGCCCCTGCCTGTGGTACCCCCGCATGGGATGCCCTTGACACTCACGAAAACAGCAACCCATTACCCACAACGTTGCACACACATTCGAATCATTGCTCAGAGCTGTGGCATATCCTCCACACAACTGCTGCAGTCCAGAAGAGTGCCTGTTCACGAGACGCACCAACGCAATGGCAGGCCATACCGGGCACATGCACAACCCTGTCACGTGGAACAGTACCGTGCACGTATGCTGCATTTACTGGGCGCACTGCCACTGGCAGTGCTGCGGATCAGTTACAGGCTCAGCTTCCGCATTGCCCACGTCACCTGCGTCCAGCCCTGGTTCCACTGCCGAACATGCACATTCGAGTGTCCCATGGATGTCTGCCTATCCAACACAACTGTTGATGAATTGGACTATGACTCGTGTCTGCGCCCCTGTTGGATCACGAACAGGAGTGTAACTGAGACAGCCGTGCATGGGATGCCTTGACATACTGCGTATGTATTGGTAGTTGTGCATGGGAGATAGCACAATTTCTCGTGTGCAGTGACCACATCGAGGTGCTCCCCTATTGGGCTGTGTTGCGGATCGGTGAGACGACGTGGGCTGAGCACACCTGCCCCGACCACCTAATGGATTGGCTCACCCTGGTATTCCTTGAACACGACAACGACGAACTATTGGAACACATTGCACATGAAGCTGCACGGGCATTCATGGACGAGTAACTATGGGGCATATTAGCAAGACCCACGTTAAAATTATCGCCGTTTTAGCGGCAGGAAACTGCCGCTAAAACGGCGATAATGGGCTTGCTAATATGCGCTATGGAATTCCAATAGAAGCCCAGGTTAGATGTGCAGGACATCTAACCTGGGCTTCTATTGAATTCCATAACGCATATTAGCAAGCTCATTATCGCCGCTTTAGCGGCAGTTTCCTGCCGCTAAAACGGCGATAATTTTAACGTGGGTCTTGCTAATATGCCCCCCATGTTCCTGCAGCCACATCCGATTGCCACCCACAGCACATGGCCCAACAACTTGTTGCATCGTGGGGATTGCTCACATATCCCACCACAACAGAAGACACGCCTGCCAACGTTCGGGCTCTGGATGCATGTGCGTGGAATAACGCGTGTGTACACACACCTGTGCAAGGCGACCAGGTCCATGGTCGGAGCAACACAGCGTCGTCTGGCAACATTGCCAATTCGGACACACTGTAGGGTGAGAGCACACACATGGCAATGTAGCACGACATGTGAACCTGTCGGACCCTCACACCTGATCACTGTCGGCAGAGCAGACAATGGGCACACACCGGAGGCAGAGCACCATGCAGACCCCACGTGCAGTGAGTCGTGCCCCCTCACATGGGGCAATGTGCAAATGCCAAACAACACATGACTCGTCCAGCAAGGCAAGGTGGGCTGTGAGCGTTGCCATCCGTGATGAATGTTGTCCATTTCAGCCCCACCATCATCTGAACCTTGACATGTACCCATGCTGCGTGTAAGTGTCTTAAGCATGTCCCTGCCTGTTGTGGCCGTTGCCTCGTCCGTACTGACACGCACATGCCAATAAAGCCTATGCCACTCCACTGGTGTCTAACTGTGTCGTTTGTCCACTCGTGTGCCACAATGAGCCTCGTCACAACACAGGGAGGAACTGACTGACGCATGTGCAATGGGGGTTGTGTCCCTTTGGCAGGCTCCGCCTCTGTGAGCCAGACATTGTTTTTGGATAGGTGCTGGACGACATGTGCACTCACATGACTCCAGCTATGTGTGTATGGTGTCCAACCTCTGACCATGTGGAGCAATGTCATACATCACAACAGATTGTGTCCACACGGATGTGTGTAAGTCGGTATGCGACGTGAAGTTCTGCAGTCACACGTGGTGTGGGATACCACTCCTGGCCTGCCACAGTTTTGGTCACTCCTACACACGGCCCTATTCAACACATGGACGTGTGCCTACGTAGGGGTGTTGTGAGATTGATGTTGATGTGCAATGGGGACACAGCTAGTACTCACCTTCACAGTCATCTAATTGGCCATGTGTCTCAGGGATAGACATGCGCATAGATGTCAGTTACCAGGGTGTACCTTCATGTGCAATCATCGTCCCCACATCCAGCCATAATTCCATACGTGAGTGAACATAGTGATGACACATCTGTGTGATTTAGAATGTTTTATTCACATTCAGGTGATTGACGGAGCTGGAGCTGTACCTGGCCATCCAAGTCCACATCACATGGAAGCCCAGTGGTGGGCCAACCAGAGTCCTTTGGGGATTGCACAGTGATTGGGAAGAGGGAGAGTGCAGTCCGCAGCAGGATTTCTGTGTGATTGGCCAGCGGTGAAGAAATGGCAGTCCGTGTCGGGGTCTGGGTGAATGTCGCACGGTGTTCCGGAGGTCAGTAGGAGGTATTTCCCAGGGCATGATGCATAGGTCATGAGCAGGCAGGGACAGGCCATATGGCGGTGATGGATGCTACTGCCTCCTTCCTCACACAGTAGTTCCCATCCCCTTCTCACTCCCCTGATGCGGGTTCTGTGTCCGGTGTGTGTGGCGGGGTGATGGCTGCATCACTGTGTGCCCCTGACACATCAGACTGCGTAGGTGATGGGGCAGCATCACAGTGTGCCACGGACACATCAGGGGTCGGAGCTGTGTGTGTCGATGTTCCCGCTCCAGTCATCTGGGAACGGCTCAGTGGCAGCAATGGCAAGTTGGAGTACTGCAGGGCGTTGCTGTTCCCAGTCACTGCTCGCTGGTGTCCAGCCGTGGCAGACATACTTCCAGCCTGCATCTGCTCCATGGTCCCCATTGCCCTCCGCATCTGGCCCAACTCTGTGCTGTCATGGCTGGTGCCTGTCTGACCAGACAGTGCTTGTATTAAACTCATGGCAGCAGCGAGGTTAGCCAAGGTCTGTGGCGGGGCATGGTGCGTACAGGGTGTGTCCGATAGGGACTGTACGTGGTCCCTGATAGGACTCAGACACCCACGTATGGCATCGAGTTTGGCTGCCACGAGCTCGAAACCCTCCCGCAGCTGATGAGCCAACTCCACCTGGCAACCCAACACACGCCGTTGGAATTCCATGTATTGGTCGGGGGGTCCTGGGAGGCAGCCGTGGTGGTGTGTGTTTCCTGCTGTGTGGTCTGTGCAGGTGGTGGGGTCACCTTGAGTCAGCTGGCCTGGCCTGCTCCTGGGGGTGGTGTGCAGAGGCTGTCCAACATCCGTTGGAGGGTGTCTTGGCATATGTGCAGGTTGTCCTCTTCATCATCAATGGTGGGATGTGTGGTGTGCTCTGCAGGGGGTGTTGTTTGTCCCTCTGCAATGTAAGGGGAGATGCAGGTTAACAGTGTTTCACATGTATGGTGATGATTTGCAGATGTATACATTCAGACTGCATGCCAATGTACATTGTGATTGTTTGGGGGTGCTGGCTATTTGATGGCAGTCAGTGTGTTTTTCGACTACATAACGGATGTGTGGTAGTACCCGTACATTATCATCACACAGTGTCAGGAAATGCCAGATGTGGGTGGACAGTTACTACGCACGAGCGGAACCTGTTGTGAGCTCTGTCCTGTGGTGCTGGTGTTGCACTTTGTACCACATTGCCTTCATTGCTGATGTTCTGTGATTGCTATGTGTGTGTGCTGCATTGTGGGGGAGTTGCCCCTGCAGCTCTGATTTTGTGTAGCCTTCTCCCTTTGAGGTGGGGTGCCTTTGAATTGTGTGCTTTTCGGGGCCTGATTTGCTTTTGACTTGGGTCATGTGTGCTCGCGGACTGTTTTTGTGGCCTGGTACATTGTTCGTCTGCTGCGTGTATTGTAAGGCATGGGTTGTGGGTGCACGTGGACACGTCGGAGTGTGACCTGTTCCTTTACGGATGTGATCCGCACTTGGCTACCTCCATGTCACTTCGTGGGCCATGTCATTTTTTTGGGGCAGCTGCCATGCTATCGGACATGCAGTGTTACTTGCATAGTCAGTGTGGGTCACGGAGCAGCTGCTTTGCTGGATTCTGCATATGTGCGCGGGTCGGTTGTGATATTGGTGATAGGGGGGGCCCTCTGTGCACATTGTGGATGGCGGCCTGCTTGGCGTTTCTATGTGTGCTGCAGTGTGCCAAGCATTCAGGGACATGTTGCACGGTCATTGTGGGTGTGCTGTGTGCTGCGCGTAATTGTGCATGTGTGCCATTGTGCCCATCTCCCCCCGTCCCCCCCATCCCTAGTGGTTACTCACCCTGTTGGGTCAGGTCGTATCGTGCTGTGTCCAGGCCCCCCAATCCTGCCACCGTCTCCTCACTGCTGACTGTGGCCACCATTTGCTCCAGCTCCTCCTGTGTCGCAGGGCTCCCACCTCCAGTCGCCGTTGCTGCCTCCCTGTTGGCGGCGAGCTTATGTTTGGTCTGACTTTTTAGATCATGCCGTCGCCTCTTGACCTCCTCCAGTGACCTCCTGGACACTCCGACTGCATTGACCTTGGTGACGATGGCCTGCCATATTTTGGTTTGGGTGGAGGTGCTGTACAGATGTTGATGGTGTTCGGTCACCCCCGTGACGATGATCTGGTCTTCCTGCGGACTGTACCCGGTCTTCCTCTTGTCCTTGCCCTTCCCCGACAGCGGGGTTCCTGGATGGTCCTCCGTAGGGCTTGTGGTGTTTGGCTTGTCCTCTGCACTCGGTCCGGGTGCATCCATGTTGCTACGCAGTTTGAATAGTTTTTGGGCTTTTTATTTTCTTTCTTTTATGGTGCTTTTTTCCGGCGGCCACATTGGATTTACGGGCCTGTGGCTGGTGTTCGCTGATTTCTGTACCGCGATTGGCCTCATCGCATGATTTCTTGCGTTCGCGTTTCGCATTTTTTGGGTGTGGCGTTGATTTTCACGCTGACATTTTACGCGTTATCTGGTGGCCATCGCATGGAACCGCCTTGTTGTGAATTCCACGTTGACACAGTGTTATTTTCCCGTGATAGGCTGCATTATTGAAAGTTGCGTTACGCTACTCTTGCGGTAGTTATCACACGTTCTTGTGAATATACCCCCAGTCTGCGCATGATTAAAAAGCGCCTAGTACTGTGTTCTGAAAACCTGGCTATCCGGCTCATCAACTGAACCCTGCCAGTGCCTGGATACCCTGACAGGTGACAAGGAGCGCTCTACAACTCTACTGATTGATTGAAAGCACCAAAAGGGGGATGGAGATGGATTAAGGGTCATGGCAGCAAATGACGTTTTACAATCGGGTCAGGGAGAGGAAATAGCTGTTTTAGGGCTTGGTTTATGGCTTCTGTTGGATAAGGGCTAACCACTGATTGGTGACAGGATCTTTTTCTGCCCTTGCCGTAGAGTTACAGACCAGACTGAGGGTTTACGGATAAAGACCTCCCGTTGCTCCTACATGAAGGAGAAAGAAGCAGACTGCCCTGTGTGCTTAGAACCTGTTTTAATCCTCTCAACTTTGAAACCTATTATGAGGTCTGTGTTCAAGGAGAAGATTTTCCCCGAGACTGGAGTATTACTGCTGCTGTCCACCCAATCCCTAAAACTATCAGAGGGACTTTTACCATTCCTTTTATGCATCGCAGAGAGAGGAAACCTTTGTTGTGAGCAGCTGCCTGGCATGTGAGGAAGGATCTTAAAAGGTATAGGCACCCTCAGGCTCTCTTCCTTCGCCTGTAATGCCAGACATGTGCAAGACTATAGGCCGCATTATGAGCCCTGCATATTTTGTGTATTATTTTTTGGTCTCATTAAATAACAATTCACTGGGGATCCTTGTTTATTGTATTCAATAAATTGTGTCAATTGCGAGTTTTCAAATGAAGATGTGGTGTACCGTGTAGATTCTGGTGCTTACCAGTGGCGTAACAAAGGCCCTGCAGAGCGGGGGGGCGAGCTCCAGGGGGGCCCCTCAGCACACAGTGCTCTGGCCTGAGAGCTCCAGAGTGAGTTTGAAGGGGGCCCCTCCATGTACTTTGCAGGGGGGCCCCCTCAAGTTTCGTTACGCCACTGGTGCTGACTACACCAAAATCTAAATCGCGGTTGGATTTATAGGGCCTTTTTCACCAGCAGATTTTGGCAGGTTTGACCTGCTGAAATGGATTTTGACAAAAATCCGACCCTCTGCAAAATCTAACACACTCATAATTCCAATACTTGGGCAAATAGGGGTTTTCACTGGTGTCGGTATTAAACGAGACACTAATTCTCCTGGCCTAAATGCGTAAATACCCACGTCTTCTCTGTGTTGTGGAGGAACTGACCTCTCTGACAGCTGTGATCACCATGCCACTGAACTGCATGTCCTCATTTTATTGTTGTTGATCGCTCATGTGCTCCTGTGCTCCTGTGCCCAAGAAAAACAGTTGTGTGTGCTACACAGTTGTGTGTGCTGACATTAGTCAAGGACATCTTTATGCCAGCCATGTGCTATGCTAGACCCAAGACACATGAGCTGGCCTTGCCCACAAGAGGCCAGAGCTCACAAACAGCACTCCCACACCTCCTCCACCAACTTGAACAATAAGATCTCAGAACTGGTTGTAAGCAGAAATGTCCATCTCACTGGCATGGACAGGACACCATGTCTAGGTCACGGTCTATAATTCCTACTGCCCTTTCTGATGCTAGTGTGCATAATTGGAGCTATGCAACCACAGAGGACTCAGATTACCCCCTCATGTTCTTATTGATAGCAAAGTAACTTTCCAACAGACTATATTTAATTTCATGCCACTTTTAACTTTAAAGTGTACAAACGTCTAAGGGGCTGGTTTAGAGTTTGGCGAAGAGTGTACAACGTCAAAACGGCCACCAAACTGAGGGGCATATGTACAAGCCCCTATCGCCACCACAACATCCCTTTTTCCGATGTTGTGATGGCGATATAGGCTTAGCCTTATTTACAAGGTAGCGTTAAGCCACTTAACATGGCTTAACGCTGGGGCATGGTTACGGCGCATTGCGGAATGGCTGCCTGGTGAAGGAGCTCCGCAGGCCAGGCTCAATAATCCGACTAATACCATTAGTTAAGCGCGACTGCACCCGCAAATATTCGCATAACCGAAGGCTGACTGCATCAGGCACACTCGGCAGTAAGTTTACTGCTTGAAAATAGCGGGAACCTGTTGGACTGGAAGGTGACGATGCGAAGAGATCCAAGAGAAGATGGCTGCCGGGCTGTGAAATACGAGCATACGCTAAGCTTTGAAAGGTTGTGAGGGAAGAATTATACAGGCCGGCGGATCGGAGCGAGAATTCCATGTGTACTGGTTCAGGTCGGGATTGCTGCTACCGAGACGATTCACATCCCTGCAGAAAGCGCTGGAGAACGTTACGGGCTCCTTCGATGGGCACCGAGTGAAAGCTCTGATACACTGAGTCCCTTTGCACTGAAGCGCTGCTGTGACCTGCAGACCGCAGAAGGTGAAGCGGAACCGGCTGACGAAGAGTCCACCCCAGAAGGCTGCGGAGGTGAGGTGAGTGAGACGGGGGCCGCTCGCTGGGTCGGGGCCGGGCGGGCTTGCGTGGTGGGGCCTAGGCAGCCTCGGGTGACTGAGCTTGTGGGGCCTGGGCTTGGCGGCGTGGGCCGGCTGGACTCGGCAGGGTCGTCTTTGCCACTGGGGGGGAGGCGCCGGCGGGTGGGCCTCGGGCGGCACCTGACTCCCGTAGTGTTATTACGCTGTGGTGGGCCAAGGCAGCTTGAGGGCCTGCTGGCGATCCCATCCTGGGCCGAGGGATCGCGCTGGGCCCCATTCGCTGTGTCTCTGAGGGGTGTGAGGCTGGCGCGATGCCGGGATTGGTCCCTAATTTACAGTTTGGGCAGTGATGTTGCAGCTACAAGACATCTCTTGGATAAGGTTAATAAACCGAGATATTGGAGTACATTTGCTATCACGCTGAGTTACGGACAAGAGAGTGCAGGATTGTGGGGTGGAACTGATACAGCACGGATCTGTGGTGTCGCGCCTGGGCTTGTCTTACGCTGAAGCAGGCTAGAGGAGGTGGGGTTGAGACCCAGTGTGCAGTTTGACTTACTAGGGGTGACGCAGAGCTCACCGTTGAAATAGTCTGCCCCTGGGGATGTGCATAAAGAGAACACGGTGCATCAATTGAGACGAACACGTGCAATCCCACCTGAGAAGGTCCAAAATCCGGACCAACAATTGAGTCTGGACGCGGGGCTCAGAATTACAACAGCGAAGGCGCGCTGTAAGTGGCGGGCTGTTGGTGCAGGTGCGGCCACTAAGCACTTACTGTACGATGGGAAAACCGGACCCCAAACAACCAAAAATCCCATTCGAAAGTAAGCGTAACACACGCGCCACGGATACCATGACGGAGCCGGCTGCGACACAGGGTCCACCAGAGGTTGCGGATAATCCGGACGAAGACATGAGGTCTATATTACTCGAGATGCGCTTAGGCCTGAAAACTATAGACAGTAGGCTTGATGCACTCACATCCAGACTGGATGCGGTGAAGAAAAAGGTAGATACACACGAAACCAGACTCGATGTACTTGAGAACAGGTTGTCGGACACCCAAGATTCTCAGGCTGAATTGCGGACACAGATACTGCATATGGAGAAAGTGATGGAGGTAATAAGAGCGAAAAATGAAGACTTAGAAGCGCGTTCCCCCCGGAACAACCGTCGCATAATTGGCCTGCCGGAATTGACAGCCATATCAAAGATGGAGCCATTCACTGACAGCCTGCTGCACGAGTTATTTGGCTCGGTGTTCTCTCCGGTCATGATAGTGGAAAGAGCTCACAGATCTCTCGGACCCCGGCCAAAACCGGGGGCACCGCCGCGCCCGATTCTTGCACGCCTCCTCAATTATGCGGACAGAGATGCTATATTACGTGAGGCCAGAGCCAAGAGTCCCATTAACCACAAGGGAAATAATCTATCCTTTTTTCCGGACTATACTCCAGCAGTGCAGGCCGCTCGAAGAGACTTTGTGCCTGCGAAGAAGGTATTGCAATCTGCCTCCATTCCGTACGCCATGTTGTACCCCGCTAAATTGAGAATAACGCACGATGGGCAATCACACTTCTTTACGGACTCTAAGTCAGCTTTGAAGATCACGAAACACATCTGCCCCAGTAAGCCTCGACAGGGTGGCTCAAAAAGTCCCTTGGGATCGGTGGAGCCTGAGAATGCAGATCAATAACTGATGAGGCTTCTGAAGCACAGATCTGATGGTTACTGTGGCTGCATATAGTGACATACTTGGAAAGGGTTGCACTGAGCTGCCGATATAGAGCTAATGTGTAAAGCGTAATGATATAATGTTGTCAAATGCAGGGGGCTTTTGGTATTGTTTATGTTCTATTATAGTATAGTGCAGTTGTGCGATCCAATGCAGCAGCCTGGCCACCCCGCCACAAGGTGGGTGTTTGCCGCCGTTCCTTCTCCCCCAGCGGGTGTACCCCTATTTGTTAGACCTTCTTCGGGAGGATCGGGTAAATGGTGGGGAGGGAGGTGGGGTTAAATTCTCGACCTAATTGGGAGGTTGGAGTGGGAGGGGGGTGGGTTGACGGGCTATATTTGGTTGTGTTGTTTTCTTATTTTGTTAATGTATTTCAAATGATAGAACATGGGGATTGTGTTTCCTATAGGACTGGGATATGCACTTCTGCTGAAAAATATGACGAATGCCGAACCAGTGTTCCGGCTCAGTTAAACGCTGCTGGAAAGGGACATGGGTGAGAATTATAGGTTGATAACATGGAGCATTAGAGGGCTGAACTCCCCCCAAAAAATACGCCAAGTGTTTGCTTACTTGAATCGTCATGGCGCGCACATTGCATTATTACAGGAAACACACCTGACCAAGTTTACGGAACGTACTATTGCACTTAAATGGGCCGGGTTTAAGATAGCCTCCTCATACTCCTCCTATGCTAGAGGGGTAATTATTTTGGTCAGAAGGGGTGTTGTGTTCACACCACTGCGAACATACGTAGACGATGAGGCATGTTGTGCAATGGTGCAAGGTAAATTGGGGAACTCAGTCATTACTATAGTAAACATGTATGGCCCAATAGCAGACGAGCCGGAATGCTTTTTGAGAATGTATAATATATTGAAAGAATGGCCTGAAACTGACATTATATGGGGGGGAGACCTCAACACTTACCTGGACCCTGACTTAGATAAATCTAACCCACAACACAATCGCACCCCACGGGTGGCCCGCAGTGTTCATAATGCCATATTGGAATTTGGTCTGGTGGATGTTTGGAGAGTGCGTAACGGCTCTGCTAAAGAAGGAACGCATGCTACACCAGTGCACAATAGTTGGTCTAGGCTAGATTACTGGCTTCTTGGTGAGGGTGCAGCCGACTGGGTTACAGCGGTTGCTAATTACCCGCGTACCTTGTCCGATCATAACCCAGTGATGTTGGATATCAGAATCCCAACGTCAATACATCGTCCTTTCACGTGGCGGTTGCGAGCAGAAGCATTATTAGAACCGATTTCAACACCACTATTCGCACGGCCATAGAAAACTACTTTGAGATTAATAAGGGCACGGTAGACAGTGCTTTTACATTATGGGAGGCTTTTAAAGTGACGATCCGGGGAGTGTGCATCAGTACAGCTGCTGGTATACTAAAGGACCTTAGAGCCCAACTTGCCAAAATAGAGGCCACACTTAAGACCCTAGAGCGCAATTATATTGAAACCCCAACAGCTGACATTCTATCCCGCAAACACAAATTAATTCTGGAATATGACACCTTGGCAGAGTCCGAGATTCGCTATATCTCGCGCAGGCATGAGGCACATAAATATGTAGAAGGGGGTAGGCCGGGCCGCAACCTTGCTAATAAAATTAAAAGTCGTACAGAACAACAGCACATAGATAAGATCACAGACTCTCAGGGTGGGGAACATTACAATCAGTTGGAAATAGTTGATCAATTTCGTGATTACTACGCCAACCTCTATACCTCCAGGAAAGGAGCTACATACTCTGAGATGGAGGAATATTTGGATGACATAGCCTGTGCTTGGTTGTCGGATGATCACCGGGAATATTTGAGTCAGCCAATAGACGCGGCGGATATAAAAGCGGCGATCGGTGCCTTACCGAACGCAAAGGCACCCGGGCCCGACGGCCTCACCATTGAATTTTATAAAACTTATGTGGATCTACTTACTCCCTACCTCCTAGAGATGTATGCCGAGGCGCATGAGACTGGAATTTTGCCTCCATCACTTCGCCAGGCATTGATTATAACGCTGCTTAAAAAGGATAAACCCCCAGATTTATGTGACTCATACAGGCCATTGTCGCTGATTAATATCGATGCGAAAATTCTCGCCAAAATCCTTGCCACTAGGCTTCAACCTCTGATGTCCCGCCTGGTCCTGCCGGACCAGTCGGGTTTTATCGCTGAGCGGTCCACATCGCACAACTTGAGGACTGTCTTTGCAATGATGCACGTCTTGGAACCGAGCCTACCTGCAGCAGTGATAATGCTTGACACAGCTAAGGCTTTTCGATTCCATCGAGTGGAAATATATGTTTTACATCTTACAGCGCATGGGGTTCCCGCCAATTTTCACAAAATGGATTATGATATTGTATGCCGATCCATCGGCAAGGGTGCGAGCGGGAGGACTGACGTCGGATCCATTTCCTGTAAAGCGGGGCACCCGGCAGGGTTGCCCTCTGTCACCACTGCTATTCACTCTTGCAATCGAGCCCCTGGCGTGTGTGATACGGCAAAGGCATAGGGAAACAGCTCTAAACTTTAACTATCGCCCAGTTGCCATATCTTTATATGCAGATGACAAGGTGCTGTTTGTCAGGGAACCCTCTCGCTACTTACCGCAGCTGTTGCAAGAATACATCAGATTTGGTTTGATGGCAGGTCTAGCTGTAAATTGGGATAAGTCCATTATTATTCCTCTGACAGAATCCACACCCCAGCCAGCTATGGAATATCTGCTGGTTTGGACTGCGGACCCTGTCAAATACCTTGGGATCTGGGTCCACCGTGACCCAGAAGTAGTTATACGTGAAAACTATGGGCGGGCATGCAGCACTTTAGATCAGCAAGTCGAAAAATGGATAGCTATGCCACTGTCCCTTGCAGATCGCATTGCACTCACAAAAATGGTGGTACTGCCGCGCTTTTTGTATTTGTTTTCCAATATTCCCATTCCTTTGACGAAGGGGTTTTTCGACACTCTACGAGCGGCACTGCTCCAATTGATTTGGGGGGGGTAAGCAGGCCCGGGAGAGTTGGACTACTCTTACACTAGACTACGACAAAGGGGGGTTCAGTACACCAGACCTCTATGTTTATTATTTGAGTGCTCAAGCGCAATATGCATACTTCTGGGTTAGACCGCACGCATTCACTCCACATGTAGCGGTGGAGGACGGGGATGCCTCCCCCATCCCACTGCATAGTTTACTTACTCATACAAAGCGCGGAGTCCCGAAAACGGACATCAATACAATAGATACCACAGTAGCGGCGTGGCAGGCAATAGGCAAATTAGCCAATAAATTACCTATTTACGCCCCGGCGATGCAGCTGGAGCACCATGCAGCGCTGTCAGTGACACATGAGGCAGGGGCGATGCGGCTACTTAAAGAGGCAGGCATGCAGATAATGCAAGAACTGTATCCAGAGGGAACGTTTCACACTTCAGAGACCCTGCAGTACATCAGTAACCCCACACTGCTGTTTCAATTTGCGTTTCACAGACTTAGGCATGCCATTAAATCGCACTACGACACCTACCCCTCCGAGCCTTCCGCACTACACTCTTTGCAATTGGTGTTAACCACCCCCACAAATAAAAAACTAATTACTAAACTGTATAGGGCAATTTGTGCTGAGAAACTCGACGGCCCAGACAGGAGCCTAGAGAGATGGAATGATAAACTGACCTCCCCGATATCCCTGTCAGATTGGGAACACATATGCAGCCTAACTGGTAAACTCCCTCCAAATGGAAATTTACGTATTATACATTTTAAATATATACACCAGGTATATTACATGCCGGCACGGTTGTGCCGCTATGGATTGCGGGACTCCAGCAGGTGCAGGAGATGCGGTCAACTAGACGCAGATTTCCTACACCTTGCGTGGGACTGTAGAAAAGTGGCCTATTATTGCAGCAAAGTGGTGCGGGATATAACAGGAATGTCTGGGTCGGAGATACAATGCACGCCTTTAGTATGTTTACTGTGTTGCGTTCCGCATGTAAAAGGGGTCAAAGGTAAATTTATACGTATAGCGCTGCTGATGGCTAAACGCAGAGTTGCCATAACGTGGGGAGGTAAACGCTCACCGAAAATTGAACACTGGATTAGAGATCTTGTATACTGCAAGGATAACCTGGAATTGTATGCAGAGGAATTGCCGACAACATCCAGGCCAAAAGACATATGAGAGCCACTGCAGCAATTTCTACAACAAAAAGCATTAGCGGGTTTACAGAACAAAGTGGTTTAGAAACGATATTGATAAATCATTTGGCACAGTGAAGGTGTATTGACCTTATAGAGAATGCTATGTACCTATATCCCCTGAGGTGACTGAACAATCATAATTGGTTCAAGTTGTTATTTCTTTTTGATTTGGTTTGTTATAATTTGTTTTTGGGGGGGTAAATAAGTAACCCACCTTGCATGGAGGAGCTGTTGATTATAATTCAAAATGCAATAAAAAGAGTTTTAAAAAAAAATGGCTTAACGCTGCCTTGTAAATAAGACCCCCTTTCACGCTATGGTTAGCATCAAAGGGGTGGGCAGTGAGTGTTGCAGTGGGCGTTCCACCACAACACCCATTGATTTTGACGCTGCACCCTATGTACAAGGGCAGCCTTGTGCAGCACACATGGAAGAAGCAAACTGCCATGGAGTGTTTATGTACATGAAGGTCCCCCTTCCTGTACATAAACAATCTGTAAAAAAATGCCAGTTTGTGACTTTCATGTGTGCTGCATGAAGCAGCACACATAAAAGTCACAAAATGGCATTTTAGGATTGTTTATGTGCAGGAAGAGACACCTTCCTACACATAAACAATCCTCCCCTGCACGCAGACACCCTTGCACCATGGTGCAAGGATGCCTGTGTTGGCGCTACACTGCTAAGTGTAGCGCCCGCACAGTGGGGAAACGCAAGGCTGCACCATATCCTTGTAAATATGATGCAGCCTTGCGTTTCAGAAGTGGCGGAGTGAGGCATCGAGCCATGACGGCTACCGCCTTACTCCACCACTTCCTCATACATATGCCCCTGAAGGTCTCCATGCCTGATTTGCAGTTGGGCACACCTCAAATATGTCAGCAACGGACTCTACTCGGGCTTTGTCGCTGACATTCTCCTCCAACTAACTGATCAAATTATGGACTTCAAACGTTTGTCGATTAGACCGATTGCCCAATTTGGGGAGGCCGGTTAAAAGGCCAGTTTTACTCTCCCTTACCACAGTGAAAAGATCCAATGGTGTGGGGGTCATTAGTTTTTGTTTTTTTCAAAAACAAAATCTCAAAACAAAGACAAGTTAAAAGTTTGGCAGCTCTCCGTCATGTTTGACAGCGCCGTCCGTCAAACATTTAGGGGCAGATTTATGACGACTGGCGCATCCCTGCAAATTAGCAGGGATGCGCCAGGTAAGATGAGTCACGCAAGTTTACCCTTGCGCCACCACAGATGCGCCGCATTTATAATGCGGCGCAGCGTGGCGCAAGGATAAACAGATGCGTGACGCATCTCCCGTCGGAAGGGTGGCGTATTGCTGGAGTTGTGTCGCAAGCGCAACGCAATTCCAGCAATGCTCGTGGCCTGCCCATACATAACGTGGTACGTCACGCCTTACGCCTGCTTCAAGCAGGCGCAAGGTTTTGACGCAGCAGCGTCGGAAAAGTGACTGAGTGGAATCTTGTAGATTTCACTCAGGCACTTTTCCGAGGAATTACTACACCGGAACGCCCCCCCCCCCCTGCGCCGGAACGCCCACATGAAACCTGACACAGGTTTCATGTGGCACAGGGCTTTACAACGTGACGCATCTCCCTAGATGCGTCACGTTGTAAATAGGGCGCAACGTGGCGCATGGTTTACGCCGCCGCTGCGTCACAGAAATGACGCAACGGCGGCGCAAAAGTGGCGCAAGGGGCTCGTAAATCTGCCCCTCAATTGTTTGACTAGACCTGCCAAGGCAGAGGTTCATGTCAATGACTAGAGTTGTCTGCATGGCTAGTGGACTATTGTGAATACAGAGTACAGGTGCTCCGTCAGAGCGATGAAGTATTTTACTCCGTCGCCCTGGCGGAGTAAGCCGATCTCCAAATCAGGCCCTTGTACTTTTCAATGTTATTGGCTAATATGAATTTTCTGACTTGCATTTGAATAGAGTAGATTGTGAGGTAAAATTAATCTGAGTGATGAAAAGTCATATGGCACCCTCCTTTGTGAAATGTTTTTGAAAATTCTTGATTTATACAATCAAGTCCATTAAAATGCAGTGAGAATAATTTAAAAGAATGTACAAATATGGGACAATAAAATATGCTAGACAGAAAAACAAGGTCTCTTTGTACATTCCCAGTCATTTCATCATGAAGAAAGCTAAAAAAACAGATGAGGCTCAATACATACCAATTTAAAGTACAATTGACTATTAGCATGATCGTAAATATCGTGAAATGATACTCAGCATAAGATTTTTTTACCAGTTCAACCATTTTGGCCTAAGGGTTCTGAGGCTGAATAAAAACATTTAATTACATTAGCAGCATCTTTAAAATAAAAAAGGCCGGTGCAAGTGGGCCCAAGATTTTAAAGTGGTCCAATGGTATGGAAAGTGCTTGCTCTGAGACAGTAAAGTATTAAATCTGATGCGCAGCTGGTAATAAAAAAATGTATGTTTCACCAAGTGCTGAAAGCAAAAAAGCCTCAATGTGCGTATCAATATCAAGTGCAAGTGATTATTGCCATGGATATAAATATCGTAAATTAATCCACAACAAATGATTTTTAAACAGTACTACAGTTTTAGCCTGAAATTTCTGAGGCTGAATAAAAACATTTTGTTACATTTAGCAGCATCTCCAGAGTAGAAAAGCCAGTGCAGGCAAACCCTAGATGTTAAACAATATAACAATGTATAAAGTGCTGACTCTAGAGGGAGAGAATGCTGACTCTAACAATGAAGGGTATGCATTTGACCATTTGTTACGTGATGTATGTTTAAAAATGTTCAGCGATCCTAGCAAAGCTAGAGGGGCAGTGAAATGTCGAAAGTAGCTCTAAGACATTACAACTCTGCCACTCTAAAACAAACATTCTCAATAGATAAAAGTTAAGTGTAATACTGTGAACAGATGAGAATAGTAATATTCCTTGTGGCGACAGGATAGTAGAACTATTTCGTTAAGACAAACTTGCGCAAGAATAGATCGAAAATGGGAGTGGAAGATTTCCTGCAGCAACCTGGCTGCTATAGTCAGGGTAGTCTTATATATATATATTTTTTCACAACACATTTTATTGGGTTTTTACAAAACATCAGAGCCAAGACGGCCCAAAATTATCCATAGGAGATTGAAACATTAACCCCCATAAACAACTGTAACACATAAACTTGATCGATCCCACGCAACTTACCCCCGCACCCCACACCACCCGCAGAGCCCCTACTCAGATTCGACACTAGACACGTATCTCAGTTTCTCATGCTGTGGTGCATAATTCCATATTTCAGCGTCTAGCTGGGAGTCCATAGTGTAAATTGGGGCCAACACTATATCCCTATAGTCAGCCCATTGCTTGTAACACTGCTACCTCCAGGCCTATGTTATGATCCCTTACTTTTTTCCACGCCCCCACAGATGGGGATGGGTTTGCTTTCCACATTCTAGCTATGTCTCTCAGTCTTATATATTTTGCCCTTTAAAGATTCTACAAGCACAACCAACTATGAGAGCTGATGATGTAAACAAGCAATCCCAGGACCACAGGGCTCTATCACTCTAAATCTGGCACACTTGGGGAACTGAAACTAAGCGTAGTACAGTAAACAGTTACTGGTCATTGTGTTCCTGATGGCAGCAGGACAGGTAGGCCTGTCACTTTTAAAATAATCATCTGATGATGATTCAAGTAAGGTCAGGATTAAAATGACTTCCTTCCACTAGCAGCCTGACTGCTTTGTAGACACATGGTCCTTTGTTCTACAGCTAAGATCCACACTGAGGAAAGGTAGGTATCCTGAAGAGTGATTCGTGTAGCTGAGTTCCTCAATGCTTTGTCCACTCTATTCAGATATTTTATAAGGCAGATGGGCTTCATTCAGGAGAAATTTAACGGTTGTCTGAATCATCCATGTCCCTTGTTTAATCAGGGGATGTCTAAGAAACCTTCTACATTCATTGTTTAAGGAAGGACAGATACAAAGAAGGTGTGATTGTGTATCTTGAATTGTGCCGCATAAACAGCACATATTGGTAGATGGTTGAAGCGCCCAGGCTGGCGGGAGGTCTAATGATGAAAAACATCCCATGAGTAGCTGGTAAAACCTGGTTTTGTAATAGGCAGAAAATGGATATACTTTTGAATCCCTCTTTGGGCTTGGGTGTGGATAACAAGGTTCTTTCTTCTCATAAAATTCCGGTGGTCCATCATGAAGGAGGCTATATGAACCTTTTTATTTAGATCTGCTTTAAACTACTGGTGAGGCAGGTGTAGATTCCACAGAGTGACAACACCTTTAAGCTCCAGAGCTTCGGTGAGGGTGTTTGACCATGGGTTTTGGGCCTGCGGACTGCTTGAGAACATTACTTTCAACCAAATTAAATTCTTTAGGGATGATGCTTTAGCTGCTTGTGTTGAATGTATATACTTCAGGAGGCTAGCTTTCTGGACGAGGTGTTGGTCATTCAGTTTGAATTCCATCCTGTTCTGGGCTGGTGAGGTGTTGTGTGGGAGCTTAAACAACGGCCTAAAGACAGTGCTCTGTTCAGGAAGACAGAAAATGTTCTTGGGAATGCCTCTCTGCCATATGCCAATGTAGGAATAAGTTTGACATTAATTATCTTCACATGGGTTCCAGAGCTGGCAATTTTATGGTCCTAAACATTGTTTGGAAAGCAAATTGCAAAGATGCAGTTTTTGGCTTCAGTGAATTGAGATGTGTTAGGTGGCTTCCTTTATCATCCAGCCAGCACCCAAGATATTTATATTTGTTTGATTTGGTCAATTGGTGGTTATTCAAAACCCAGGCACCTACTATGTTCCTTTTTCTGCCAAATATATCAATATTTGTTTTTCGAAGGGTTTATTGTCATTGCATTTGAACTGCTGTGTTAATGTAGTGTACTAATCAATGTTTGTAGCCCCGTTGCCGTTTGGCTTAAAAGGACTACATCGTCTGCATAGATCAATGTAGTTATAGATTGATTCCCCAGTTTTGGTGCATGACTGATAACCGAGGCCAGTGCTGATACAAGGTCACACATGTACAAATTGAAGCAAGCCAGGGCTAGTATGGACCCTTGTTTGATGCCGTGTTCGGTTTTTATTTTACCAGAGATTGAAGTATTATTTCCAAGTTTTACTCTGGCCGACGTCTCAGAGTACAACAATTGAATCCCACGTAGAAGTGGTGCTGCCAGGCTGTGAGCTTGGACCAAAGCAACTGGCGATTTATGAGATCAAAAGCCATGCTGTAATCTTTACAGCAGCTGTAGAGGAGCTTGCATTTTTGCATTTGTTTTGCAACAAGCATGATAATGGCCACTAGATTATTAGAAGTGTCTGAGAAAGGTCTTAAACCGGTTTTGTTGAAAGGTATTAGGTTTCTTGAATTTGCCCACGCATCAAGATCTCCAAGAAGGAGCAAGGGAAAATATTTGGCCTCAACATCCAACAGGGTAATCAGGTGGTAGCTGTCAGGGGCCGCCACTGGGCCCTTCTAATAGATGGAATGCAAAACCGAGCCTTGCCAGGATGACGGGATGGATTCAGTGACCATACATGTTTTAAAAAGCTTTTCCAGTGATGTGGACCAAAACTCATAAAGGAGGCTATATGAACCTTTTTATTTAGAACTGCTTTAAACTACTGGTGAGGCAGGTGTAGATTCCACAGAGTGGCAACACCTTTAAGCTCCAGAGCTTCGGTGAGGGTGTTTGACCAAGGGTTTTGTGCCTGCGGACTGCTTGAGAACATTACTTTCAACCAAATTAAATTCTTTAGGGATGATGCTTTAGCTGCTTGTGTTGAATGCATATACTTCAGGAGGCTAGCTTTCTGGACGAGGTGTTGGTCATTCAGTTTGAATTCCATCCTGATCTGGGCTGGTGAGATGTTGTGTGGGAGCTTAAACAAGGGCCTAAAGACAGTGCTCTGTTCAGGAAGACACAACATTTTCTTGGGAATGCCTCTGTGCCATATGTCAACGTAGGAATAAGTTTGACATTAATTATCTTCACATGGGTTCCAGAGTTAGCAATTTTATTGTCCTAAACATTGTTTGGAAAGCAAATTGCAAAGATTTAGTTTTTGGCTTCAGTGAATTGAGATGTGTTAGGTGGCTTCCTTTATCATCCAGCCAGCACCCAAGATATTTATATTTGTTTGATTTGGTCAATTGGTGGTTATTCAAAACCCAGGCACCTACTATTTTCCTTTTTCTGCCAAATATAACAATATTTGTTTTTCGAAGGGTTTATTGTCATTGCATTTGAACTGCTGTGTTAATGTAGTGTACTAATCAATGTTTGTAGCCCTGTTGCCGTTTGGCTTAAAAGGACTACATCATCTGCATAGATCAATGTAGTTATAGATTGATTCCCCAGTTTTGGTGCATGACTGATAACCGAGGCCAGTGCTGATACACGGTCACACATGTACAAATTGAAGCGAGCTGGGGCTACTATGGATCCTTGTTTGACGCCGTGTTCTGTTTTTATTTTACCAGAGATTGAAGTATTAATTCTAAGTTTTACTCTGGCCCACGTCTCAGAGTACAACTCAGAGTATGAATCCCGCGTAGAAGTGGTGCTGCCAGGCTGTGAGCTTGGACCAAAGCAACTGGCGATTTATGTGATCAAAAGCCATGCTGTAATCTTTACAGCAGCGGTAGAGGAGCTTGCATTTTTGTATTTGTTTTGCAACAAGCATAATAATGGCCATTACATTATTAGAAGTGTCTGAGAAAGGTATTAAACCGATTTGGTTGAAAGCTATTAGGTTCCTCGAATTTGCCCAAGCATCAAGATCTCCAAGCAGGAGCAAGGGAAAATATTTGTCCTCAACATCCAAAAGGGCAATCAGGCGGTAGCTGTCGGGACCGCCACTGTGCCCTTCCAATAGATGGAATGCAAAACCGAACCTTGCCAGGATGATGGTATGGTTTCAGTGACCATACATGTTCTAGAAAGCTTTTCCAGTGATTTGGACCAAAACTTGGAGTCTCATTTGCAAACTGACGCAGGAATACCATTAGGGCAGTGATCCGTCAGCTCTAATTTTATGGATCAATTTAGTGATTCTCATATTCATGAAAGTTAGTGCATATTGAAAGATATGAAATTTTGCATCCTCAGGACTTCTGTACTTGAAACTTTTTGTTGAGTTACTGTACAGTAAACTAATGCCTGTGATCCAATCTTCAGGGGTATTGTTGATAATGATCCAAAACTCTTTTGGGTTTTTATGATGACAGGCCGGGAAAAGTTCGATCTAAAGCAATTCCGCAGACTTTTGTTTTGCTTGCCAGATTTGCTTTTTGTAAGAGCTGAGTAGAACATTTAAATCTGCCAGCAGGGATAGATTTGTGTGGCATCCTAAGATTCTGTTCTTGTTGCCAGGTGCTTCAGAATGTAATGATGTCAAATGCACCTGGCAGCAGTTGGAGTTGGGCTTTCTCCTGTGTAACAGTCTTGCTGTGGATGGGATCCTTATCCTGGAATAAATTCCATTTTAATTCAAATGAACCTGTGTTTCCACCTTCTTACACTTGGCGACTGAGGATGGCTCTATTCTTCTGGAAAGGATCTCAACACTACTAAACTTAAGCACTTTTCCAAGCATAAGCATCTTTCTCAAGCAAGTCAATCTCGACATCCTAGTGATCTAAGGTACTGTCCTTTAATTTTATATACAGTGGCACTATCCTTTTGCCAACCTGCTACCTGCTGTGGATGACGGGGAGGACTCTTGTTTCTAAATAGACTGGGTATCGTTTCGAAATAGACTGGGTTTTGCTACAATTCATCTGCCTTAACCTGTCTAGTCTCTGCCTCTCCTTCATTAAAGTGACACATTTTTACGCTTGTGAATTTTGGAGAAAGTCGTACTTCCGTGTGGGGAGGAAAAAGAAGCGTTTGCTTATCATCAGCGTAGCTCGCGCTTTTCCTCGAGCATCCTGGAGGCATTGTTTTCATTTAAATAGAAGTGCTTACCTTCCACGAGCGGGCTCGCGCCTTCTCTCTCCACACGCCTTAGAACTTCAGCTCCTGTGTGGTCTGCAAGCGTCTTGTCACTTTGTCTACATCTTCACGCTCCTCTGCGCGTCGCGTAGCTTGCGTGGCAGCCATCTTTGGAGGATTTTCAGCGCTTTACTTAGCGTTGCCTAGGAACTGATGTAAACACTCTGCGGGCCACTTCAGTGACACGCACACTACGACATCGTACTTGTTAATCGCTTCTCAATGTCCTCCTGGTTCTACACGCAAACTATTTTCCTTCATAAAGGAAAGAGGAGAAGTGGCTTTCTTGTTTGCATGCACCTTTTCCGTGACACGCACACGTAAAACTTTACATAGAGGCATTGGCATCCTGTTTGCGTGCACCTTTTCCGTGACACGCACACGTAACGCTTTGACACAGAGTTCTTGGCATTTTGTTTCTTGCTTGCGTGCACCTTTTCCGTGACACTCACACGTAACACTTTACATAGAGGTATTGGCATCTTACTTTACCGTGACACGCACACGTCTTCAGGAGTTTGTGATTTCACCAATTTTGCAACTTGGTCGCGCGTCACATCTGTGATACGCACACTCATTGTCACTAAAAGAACAGGAGGAAAAAGAGTATTTCACACCACATGGTTATTTATTCGTCTGCTTTTGCGTAATTTAACATTTCTTCCTTTTTGAACACATTTACATTATTAATGGTATTGTGCTGAGGCATTTTGATATTGCATGTTCTTTAGAGAGAATTTTGCTCTACAGGTAATTACCTTCGGGTCATCTTACATCAGTTCACTGTTTAAAGGGAGCTATCTTGCTAAACACATACATCTTTCATTTTCGGCAAACTACAATTGTTTAAGTTTCAAATGTTTTATTCACTGTAAAATTTATTATTTAAAAGAAATATAATATGCAAAACGTAACTGCACCCCCTTTCTTTTTGTCATCTCCTGGGGATCCACCCATCAGATGGCAAAAATGGCGCAAAGTATTTGAAAGATACGCCAGGGTTTGTGGTTCTTCGTTGAGTGCAGAGAGGAAAACAGCTTTGTTATTACATTGTCTGGGATCCGAAGGCCAGGAGGTTTTCGATCATCTTCCTGAGGTTCATGATCCCGATCTCAATGAATATGAAATTTGTATAGCAAAATTAGATAAACATTACCTACCTAAAGTTAGTACCATCCTTGAAAGATATAATTTTGGTCGCAGACCTCAATTGGATGATGAATCAATTGAGAATTATATAACTTCCCTGAGAAAATTGGCTTTGTCATGTAAATTTGGATCCACTCTTGATGAGAGGATTAGGGACCAATTTATGTTGGGCTGTAGCATAGAACGTGTTAGGGAAGAATTATGGTAAAAAGACGAACCTTCTTTAGAAGATGTAATTGTCATTGCGAAAAGAATTGAACATTCTCTTAAATGTGTTGAAGTAATAAAAAAATATTGTGACAAGAAAGACTAAAACTCTGTTCAGGTTGTCAAACAACCTCAAAAGGAACATAAAGAACTTGAGAGAAAGAAGATCATTTCTGAGAAAACGGGTAGATTCAACACTTTTCAAACTAAATGCTATCGCTGTGGGAAGGTAGGTCATTTGGCCAATGACAAACAATGTCCGGGTTGGAAAGTCACCAGCAGCAATTGCAAGAGGAAGGGTCATTTTGCTGCTGTGTGTAAAGGTAAGACTTATAAAGGGAAGGTCAATGAAATATATGATGATGGAGGCAATTCATATGAATCATTTGACCAGGTAGACTGCGGACAAATCTTACTACAGTTTACTGAAAATGAAGGAAGCAGAAATTGTCTAACGGATGAAATTTTAGTAGAAGGTGAACCAACGAACGTTCTTTTTGACTCAGGTGCCAAGATCACCATACTGTCAAAAGAATTCTATCTGAAAAAGATTAAGGATAAAATTAAGGTTTTTCATCCTGATATTAGACCCTGTGCATATGGGGAGAGCCGATCAAATTGTTTGGTTACTTTTGGAGTCTGCTGGAATACAAAAATAGGTTAACTAGTGCAAAAATATATATATCACAGAAAGGAGACAGTATATTGAGTTGGTTCCACCAGAGGGATCTTGGTGTAATTTTGGACCCAAATGGATCACCTCCCATTAGATTAAAGGAAAATGTTGACACTAAGTTTGTTTCTACTATACATAGTAATCCTGCTGAGGATTTTATACAAATGTTAAAACAGAAATTTCCTTATGTGTTTTGTGAAACGTTGGGTTGTTTGCGGAACTACATTCACCACATTCGGTTGGTGGATGGTGCCAAACCCGTTTGGAGCAAAGTACGCAATGTGCCTGTAGCGGTGAGAGAACAAGTGCAGAAGGAGTTGGAACGTTTGAAAGCGGATGGTATCATTGAGGAAGTAGAGGCAACCCAGTAGCTTGCTCCGGTTGTAGCTGCAAAAAAGGCTGATGGTTCTCTACGCCTATGTGTGGACCTTAGGGAGCTAAACAAACATGTGGTGGTGGACCAGTACCCTTTACCAAAGATTGCAGACATGTTGATGTTGTTACGAGATGCGAAAGTGTTTAGCACCATCGACCTTAAGTCTGCATATCATCAGATTAGGTTGGATGATGAGTCTAAGGATTTAACAGCATTTGTTACTCCTTTTCGGTACCTACCACTTTGTCAGACTTCCCTTTAGTCTGGTCTCAGCAGCCTCGGTTTTCCAAAGAGCGTTGGAGAATGTTTTGAAGGGTTTGACTTGAGTGAGAATATATCAAGACGATATATTCATTTTTGGAATGGACAACAGAGAGCATGATATGAGGGTGTTAAGTGTTTTGAGCAGACTTAATGAATTTATTTTAACTGTTAAAATCGAAAAATGCAAGTTCAGGAGAGAATCCATTGATTACCTAGGTCATTCAATTTCCGCAGGCGGTGTGTTGCCTAAGGAAGATCTTGTGGAAGCCATTCAGAAACTGCACTCTCCTACCAATAAGGAAGAGTTGATGAGTTTTTTAGGAATGGCGGAATATTACAGCAAGTTTGTTCAAGGTTTTGCTTCCTTATGTGTTCGCATGAGGGCATTGTTGCGTAAGGGGTGTGAGTTTGTTTGGGACCAAGGTTGTGAGGATGAGTTCTGCATTCTCAAAGAGAAGTTAAGTTCTGCACCCAAATTGAGCAGTTTTGACCCAAAAAAGGAATCTGTCCTCATAACCGATGCCAGTATGAAAGGGCTGGGTGCTGTTCTACTACAAAAGGACCAAGGGCATGATGAAGTAATTCTGTTTTTGTCAAGGAGTTTGCGAGGTGCTGAATTGCGATACTCAGTGGTAGAGAGAGAAGCCCTTGCTGTTTATTGGTCAATAAAAAAACTCAAGAATCTTTTGTGGGGAGGTGTGTTTGAAGTGAGGGCGGATCTCAAACCTTTATGTGAGATTTTTTTTAAAAAGGGCATTGATGCTGTGTTGGATAGGATCACCAAGTGGGTTGTGGCCTTACAAGATTATAAGTTTGACATAAAATATTTGCCTGGTGTGGAAAATAAAGTTGCTGACGCTTTGTCTCGTTTGGTTGATGGAGATGATGTGTGCCCTGCCGATGAATGTGAGCAGGATGAAGATATGGTCTGTGCTGTTGAGGGGAGCATCATTGCCAAAGAAAGTTGGGAAGACGCTTTAAATGCAGATAAGGTTTTATTGAAAGTTTTGGAGCATGTTAAAGCAGGTTGGAAGACCAAACCAAAAGGTGAAGATGACTTGGAAAAGTTTTGGCATGTGAAAGATCAACTTTCAGAGCAAAGTGGTTTACTGGTCAGGGGTATGAGACTCATTCCTCCGGGTTCACTTAGGGAAGAGCTCATTTCCTTAGCACATGCTGGACATCAGGGAATCTCAAAGACTAAGGAGAGACTGAGATTATCTTACTGGTGGCCTGGCATGGATTTGCATGTAGAACGGAATGTCAGAGATTGTGTGCAATGTGCGTTGAGTGAGAGGGTGGCTTAGCCTAAGGTACAACCCATAGTTATAAGGGACTGCCCAGATGGTACGTGGAAGGAAGTTGGACTAGACATAGTTGGTCCTATTCGGTCTTCTGGCTCAGAGTGGTATGTTCTTGTTCTGATTGATCTGTTTTCCAGATGGCCAGAAATAACTATCTCACGAGGGGTTGAAACCAAACATGTGAAAACATTCTTAGAGAAACTTATTGCTAGAGAAGGCATACCCAATACCATTCTTACTGATAATGGTGTACAGTTAGTCTCCAGGGAAATGGAACAGTTTCTGTGTAGGCATGGCATCAGGCACAAGAAATGTTCCTTATATCATCCGGAAACCAATGGTATGGTTGAGCGCTTTAATCGTGTTATTAAGGAGACTATTGAAATGGCTAAGTCTGCAGGCTTAGATTGGCGTGAAGAAATTTGCAAGAAGGTTGAAATTTACAGGTTGTCTCCTCATGCAGTAACGAAGAAAACTCCGTTTGAATTGCTCAGAGGTAGGTGTGCCAACACGTTGGTGACACCCACTTGGGTCAACGACTGTAGGAAGGTGGAATCTGACTATATGGTTGCCCCCACTTTTTTTATGGTGTTTTGCTGGTTTATGACTTAGTTGGACTGGGATCCTGCTATTCAGGGCCCCAGTCTATCTGCTTTCTCTGTAAAAGGTTTCCATGTGCCTTAGGCACATCTCTGATTGGAATCTGGAGTGCCCTTATAAGTCCCTAGTATATGGTATACTATGTACCAAGGGCATAGGTACCTCAGAGGCCTGCCAGGGGCCGCAGCATGTATTATGCCACCCTGGAAGGCCATCCAAACTGACACCACAGGTCTGCTACTGCAGCCTGGGTAAGGTGGTGCATGCACCCCTTACTGTGATATAGGTTACCTATATCACTAAATACATACACACATATAAACCTATAAGTCACTCCTAAGGCAGGCCTTATCAATCCTAAAGGCAGAGTGCATGGTTCCTATGTGAGAGGGTGCCCCTGCATGAGCAGGGCCCCTCTGCAGCGTTCGGAGACCATCTCTGATGCTGTTTGTAGTGCAGCCTGACCATATACTCTTAAGCGCATTATATCCTCGCGGTAAAATGCTAACTTTGGAATGGCTGCACCTAAACATGTTGTGTTTGGTGTCAAACATCTTGGAATACTACCCCCCGCCAATCCTGGCGGCGGGGGTAGCATTCCACCCTTCTAGAGGAAAGACATGTTAACTCTGGCTTACCCGGTAACTTCTTTCTGAAGCCCTGGCATCACAAAATGGATGCTGCTGCCACAGACACAAGTCTGGCCTCCTGCTGCTGGACGAAACTCCGGCAGGGGAGGCCTGGACAATAGGTTTCCTGTTGCAGGGAGGGTGTGACCACCTCCCCAGACAGGATAATGTGTATTGGGGCTGGGTGGGTGCACTCTTAGAGTGCTTTGAAGTCCTGCACTGGGGAGCAAAAGGCTCCTCTGTGCATATGCCAGTTCAAACCAGCTCAGGGGCTACCTGCCCCTGCTCTGGCGCGAAACTGGACAAAGGGAAGTGGGTGTAGCCACCCCTCCCTTGACCCTCCCATAGGTGGGGTCATAGAGTTAGTCCAACCCCTATTTTTAGAATAAAGGTAGGAACCCAGTCCTTAGGACTTTAGATATCCCTGGACTAAACTTTGAAACTGAATCCTGGACCTTCGACGCTCTACATCACGATTAGAGGACTGAAGAATCTCCCTTGGGGTCAAGGAGTGACTCCCTGCTTGGCAGGCACCAAAAACGATAACAACGGTCACAAACTACGCCGCTCCCGCCGGAGTCCGAAGTCCCTGCAGCCCAAGAAGTGGATTTCCTGACTTCTCCAAGGCCATCGTGAGTCCCCAGCGAAGCTGAGGCAAGTGGACCCCACGAGTGACGAGGAACCGCGACCCCTGGGTACCGTGCACTATTGTCAAGTGCAACCCCTTCACAACGTTCTACGAACCTGTGCTTTGGACCACGTGTGGTCCCAACCTCCAGCAGGAATCCCTCCGAAGATCAGAGGCCTACACCGTCCCGAGTGACCGTGGGCCCCTGTTGAGGTGATTCCGCCCGAGGTGTCTTTGCAATCCCTTGCCAGCCGGCTCGTGGGTCCCCAGAAGACTTTCTAAAGAAACCAAAGGGCTCCCCTGGTTGCTCCAGGCCTGCCCTGACTTACCCTCGCTGGGTGAGTTCCTCAGACCTTGCTGGTCTGCATCATCGACGATCTACATCTTACTCAAGACTTGCCGTTGCCAAGGCCTGTTGGGTCCAATCTGGTCGCCGACACCTCTGCACTCGACAGACATCGAGCAACAGCCCGAATCCTGCTCCTGGTCGCCGACAACACCTCCCGGACCTCGTGGCTGAAGAGTCAAGACGACCGTCAACGAACTTGAAGCACTCGACATCGGTGGGCATCTGTCCATCGCCCTCCTGGTCACTGGCTAGTGACCCAGACTCTGTCCCCTCTGCTTTCAGGTTCTTCAGAACTCCGATCCACTCTTGGATCCACCCGGACACTTTTCTCCTGGTCGCCAGCAGCACTTTGCAGCAGATCGCCATAAGAAACGACGACGAAACCCAACCCCGAAAGGCACCTATGCACCCGGCTTCCCTGGGTGAGGTAACACGAGTACTCCGGTGCTCCCGTGGGTAGAGACTCTTCAAAGTCCTAGATCTCAAAGGGTTTTGTCCTAGTCCTCTTTAAAGTGTCCCTTTCCTCTATTTTCCCGATCCCGACTTTCTCCATAGAAGTTAACGGCGTATCGCGGTTGTGTATTTACACTGCACGCGCCTCCCGTGGGTCCCCTGTGTCACTACCTTGGGTGGTTCCTTGTGGTCCAAGCACTTCTAGAGGCTCTAGGCCTAGTGTCTAGTTCAGTCGTGGTTCGCATACCACTTTATTGGTATATGGTTTGGTACGCCCCTAGGGCCCAAACGTGTATTTGTGCTATTACTGTAATTTAAGATCTTATAACCTATGTACTTCGAACTCTAGCCTCATAAAGAGACTAGAGGGGTGTGTTTAGTAATAAATACATATATTTTGAATATATACCTGGTGTGGTGCTCTTTCATTTGGTCACTCAAGAGATTATAGACTGGTAAAACAAGCTGCTTTACATTCCTTCAAGACTTAGCCTGAAGGCTGCTCTCCACAGCTACCACTAGGATAGCTTTCAATAAGGTTGTCTTTAACCTACCTACCATAAGAGTCGATTTGGACTGGTGCAAGGTGCCCACTATAATTAGTGGACAGCATATGCCAGGCCAACTTCTCACATTTGGTGTGCAGCGTGTGGGATTCCAGCTTGCTATTGTTTTACCAGATAATCTCAATTGAATTGATCAACTGAAAACCACTAAAGGTACCTAAGGTACATATAATTTAAGCTTAGAATATCAGTAAGTTCTACTGAACTTAGAGTTGTGTGTTAAGGGATAGCACAACCCTTTCTACAACTCAAGAGAGTTTAGTAGGCCACACTAGAGTAGGTAGTGCATACACCACACCACACTAGTAATGTCTTTAAAAGCAGGATCCAAAGATGCCCTGCAGGAAGCCATTGAGCTTCCCCCTCCAAGTATGACACACTCCCATTCTTGGAACTGAGAGCTTTGTGTAACGTGAGGAAATTAAGGACAGGCCAAAGTCCCACCACCCAACACCTCCAGGAGTTGTTGGTGGCTTATGATCTTAGTAAGTCTTCAGAGACTGAAGGGGTAGGAGCAGAGGGTGGGCCAGCAGATGAGGAAGGGACCAGGGGTACCACTACCCCCAGCCCCCTCTGAAACTGACCAGGAGGGTGACAATGACCCTGACCTGGAAAACCCAATCCCTTCTGGGGAAGATGAAGATGAGGATCTAGAGAACCACACCTTTGTCCCCCCAGGAAGGATTATGAGTGTGCACAGAAAGTCTAGGTCTCCTTCTCAGGAGTCTAACCACTCTGGCACCTCAATAGGGAGCTCTGTTTCTTCTCACAGGAGGGAATCCTCTCATGAGAGAAGAAAGAGACTGGTCCAGTATGAGGAAACTCAACTAGAGATCAGGAAGAAGCAATTGGCTTTAGATAGAGAATCCCTAGATCTCCTTAGAGAGAGAAGAAAGTTGGGACTAGAGTCCCATGGTGGCAGCAATATCCCTAGAGATAGGGAAAGGTCATATGACCATAGAAACCTAAACAAGATTGTCCCTCCCTACCAGAGTGGGGATGACATCCACAAATGGATAACTGCACTGGAGAGGGCCTGTAAAGTTCAGAAGGTCCCCCAGAGGCAGTGGGCAGCAATCTTGTGGCTCTCCTTTGCAGACAAAGGTAGAGACAAGCTCCTCACTGTAAGAGAAGAGGATGCTGACAATTACACAGTCTTGAAGAGTGCTCTGATAGATGGGTTTGGCCTAACCACTGAACAGTATAGGTTGAAGTTCAGAGACACCCAAAAAGCTCAGACTCAAGACTGGGCTGATTTTGTAGATTGTGCTACAAAGGCTCTGGAGGGTTGGATACATGGCAACAAAGTGCATGACTTTTTAGGATTGTACAATTTGATTATGAGGGAGCAGATCCTTAATAATTGTCAAAACCAGCTTTTGCACCAGTATCTGGTGGACTCTGATCTGACCTCTCCCCAGGAATTGGGAAAGAAGGCAGACAAATGGGTCAGAACCAGAGTAAAAACTAGAAATCAGGGTGGTGACCAGAAGAAAGATTCTACTAAGTCCCAAGAGAAAGGTGGGGATAAATCTAAGGATAAGTCCCCTACAGGGCCCCAAAATTCCTCTTCTGGGGGTGGGTCCCAAACTCCTTCCTCTCCTGAAAAGAAACCATATTGCCATGTCTGTAAAAAGCCTGGGCACTGGAAAACTGATCCCAGTTGCCCCAGGATTGGCAATAAAGAAAATGTTCCTCCCACAACTACTACCACCCCTCCTGGTACTACCAGTAGTAATCCTCCAGTTGGGAGTAGTGCACCCAAAAAGTTAGGTGCTTTTGCAAGAGGAACAGAGGTGGGCCCTAGTTTAGACAGGGACCCCTCAACAGACTCCTCTGACTCTGATGGTGGTATAGGATTTGCCACCTTTACCATGGGTCCCATAGCATTGGGCAGGTACAGATTGGAGCCAATAATTAATGGTCAGAAAGCTGTGGCATTTAGGGACACAGGGGCTAGTGTCACCATGGTGGCAGGGAAACTAGTCCCCCTCACCAGCTTTTACCTGAGTTTAAATACCAGGTGACCAACATTGATGGTGTCAGAACAGATCACCCCATGGCCATAGTCAATCTCAGCTGGGAGGGGGTCACAGGCCCAAAAGAGTGGCAGTGTCCCCAACCCTACCTGTAGATTGCCTGATGGGCAATGATTTGGAAATTTCAGCCTGGGCTGAAGTTGAACACCAAACCCATCTTAGGATGTTGGGCGTCCCTGCAAAGGTTAGTGGGGCTGTGATGGCCACAGCCCCAGCCCAATAATTTGGAGAGATGGAGCCTGAAAGAATGGTCCCCTCTCCCCCAAAAGAGAGCACAAGGGTTGAAGAAAATTCTTCTTCCCCCCAGACAGTAGGTAAGGGTCAGCCTCCTCAGGGAACTGACCCTACCCCTAGTGAAGGAACTGCCACAGAGGTAGTCAGGCCTGGCCTGGCCACACCCTGATGGCAGAGGACCCTTCCAAGGTGGTACCCAGTCTGGAGCAGGTAACCTGCCCCTCTCTACCCTGCCTCAGTCAGCCCAGGGCTGCAGAGGTCAGGGAGGTCAGTGGACCCCCGGGCCCCCTGTCCAGAGGAAGCCCCCATCAGCAGATTAGGGGCACCCAGTCTAGTAGCCCTAGCCAGGTGAAAATTCCTCTACACACTGAGGGATCCCCCATACCTTTATGTAGGGACCTCCCCCAGAAGGACTCTGGTAGGCAAGGGCAAACCTGAGACCAGAAGGTTCCAAACCTGCCATGTCCCTCCAGTGTTCCATCCAAAGGGACCCAACCCCCAGCTGTAGGCAGCCAAAGGTTGACCCTTAGAGCAAAGTGCAACTCAGTCATGGAAAGACAGGCATACATGGTGACCAGTGATCTGAGGAAGCTGAGGCCAACATTCCTAGGGCCTCACTTCCCTACTCAGACACCCCACCAGCCTTGTACTTTACCTAAGCACACCAGAGGTAGTGATTCCCCATGGTGGAGACCCTCTCATACCCTTAGGGTGAGGGATTGCTTAGTGGACCATAACATAGGGGCAACCATGCTAGTGCAGGTGCTTCCTTATATGGCCACTTAGTCAATATAGGCTCAACTGGCCAAGGTTAGCCTTATCTCCTTTCGTTTGGGGGGTTATGTAGGAAGGTGGAATCTGACTATATGGTTGCCCCCACTTTTTATGGTGTTTTGCTGGTTTATGACTTAGTTGGACTGGGATCCTGCTATTCAGGGCCCCAGTCTATCTGCTTTCTCTGTAAAAGGTTTCCATGTGCCTTAGGCACATCTCTGATTGGAATCTGGAGTGCCCTTATAAGTCCCTAGTATATGGTATACTATGTACCAAGGGCATAGGTACCTCAGAGGCCTGCCAGGGGCCGCAGCATGTATTATGCCACCCCTGGAAGGCCATCCAAACTGACACCACAGGTCTGCTACTGCAGCCTGGGTAAGGTGGTGCACGCACCCCTTACTGTGATATAGGTTACCTATATCACTAAATACATACACACATATAAACCTATAAGTCACTCCTAAGGCAGGCCTTATCAATCCTAAAGGCAGAGTGCATGGTTCCTATGTGAGAGGGTGCCCCTGCATGAGCAGGGCCCCTCTGCAGCGTTCGGAGACCATCTCTGATGCTGTTTGTAGTGCAGCCTGACCATATACTCTTAAGCGCATTATATCCTCGCGGTAAAATGCTAACTTTGGAATGGCTGCACCTAAACATGTCGTGTTTGGTGTCAAACATCTTGGAATACTACCCCCCGCCAATCCTGGTGGCGGGGGTAGCATTCCACCCTTCTAGAGGGAAAGACATGTTAACTCTGGCTTACCCGGTAACTTCTTTCTGAAGCCCTGGCATCACAAAATGGATGCTGCTGCCACAGACACAAGTCTGGCCTCCTGCTGCTGGACGAAACTCTGGCAGGGGAGGCCTGGACAATAGGTTTCCTGTTGCAGGGAGGTGTGACCACCTCCCCAGACAGGATAATGTGTATTGGGGCTGGGTGGGTGCACTCTTAGAGTGCTTTGAAGTCCTGCACTGGGGGAGCAAAAGGCTCCTCTGTGCATATGCCAGTTCAAACCAGCTCAGGGGCTACCTGCCCCTGCTCTGGCGCGAAACTGGACAAAGGGAAGTGGGTGTAGCCACCCCTCCCTTGACCCTCCCATAGGTGGGGTCATAGAGTTAGTCCAACCCCTATTTTTAGAATAAAGGTAGGAACCCAGTCCTTAGGACTTTAGATATCCCTGGACTAAACTTTGAAACTGAATCCTGGACCTTCGACGCTCTACATCACGATTAGAGGACTGAAGAATCTCCCTTGGGGTCAAGGAGTGACTCCCTGCTTGGCAGGCACCAAAAACGATAACGACGGTCGCAAACTACGCCGCTCCCGCCGGAGTCCGAAGTCCCTGCAGCCCAAGAAGTGGATTTCCTGACTTCTCCAAGGCCATCGTGAGTCCCCAGCGAAGCTGAGGCAAGTGGACCCCACGAGTGACGAGGAACCGCGACCCCTGGGTACCGTGCACTATTGTCGAGTGCAACCCCTTCACAACGTTCTACGAACCTGTGCTTTGGACCACGTGTGGTCCCAACCTCCAGCAGGAATCCCTCCGAAGATCAGAGGCCTACACCGTCCCGAGTGACCGTGGGCCCCTGTTGAGTGATTCCGCCCGAGGTGTCTTTGCAATCCCTTGCCAGCCGGCTCGTGGGTCCCCAGAAGACTTTCTAAAGAAACCAAAGGGCTCCCCTGGTTGCTCCAGGCCTGCCCTGACTTACCCTTGCTGGGTGAGTTCCCCAGACCTTGCTGGTCTGCATCATCGACGATCTACATCTTACTCAAGACTTGCCGTTGCCAAGGCCTGTTGGGTCCAATCTGGTCGCCGACACCTCTGCACTCGACAGACATCGAGCAGCAGCCCGAATCCTGCTCCTGGTTGCCAACAACGCCTCCCGGACCTCGTGGCTGAAGAGTCAAGACAACCGTCAACGAACTTGAAGCACTCGACATCGGTGGGCATCTGTCCATCGCCCTCCTGGTCACTGGCTAGTGACCCAGACTCTGTCCCCTCTGCTTTCAGGTTCTTCAGAACTCCGATCCACTCTTGGATCCACCCGGACACTTTTCTCCTGGTCGCCAGCAGCACTTTGCAGCAGATCGCCATAAGAAACGACGACGAAACCCGACCCCGAAAGGCACCTATGCACCCGGCTTCCCTGGGTGAGGTAACACGAGTACTCCGGTGCTCCCGTGGGTAGAGACTCTTCAAAGTCCTAGATCTCAAAGGGTTTTGTCCTAGTCCTCTTTAAAGTGTCCCTTTCCTCTATTTTCCCGATCCCGACTTTCTCCATAGAAGTTAACGGCGTATCGCGGTTGTGTATTTACACTGCACGCGCCTCCCGTGGGTCCCCTGTGTCACTACCTTGGGTGGTTCCTTGTGGTCCAAGCACTTCTAGAGGCTCTAGGCCTAGTGTCTAGTTCAGTCGTGGTTCGCATACCACTTTATTGGTATATGGTTTGGTACGCCCTAGGGCCCAAACGTGTATTTGTGCTATTACTGTAATTTAAGATCTTATAACCTATGTACTTCGAACTCTAGCCTCATAAAGAGACTAGAGGGGTGTGTTTAGTAATAAATACATATATTTTGAATATATACCTGGTGTGGTGCTCTTTCATTTGGTCACTCAAGAGATTATAGACTGGTAAAACAAGCTTTACATTCCTTCAAGACTTAGCCTGAAGGCTGCTCTCCACAGCTACCACTAGGATAGCTTTCAATAAGGTTGTCTTTAACCTACCTACCATAAGAGTCGATTTGGACTGGTGCAAGGTGCCCACTATAATTAGTGGACAGCATATGCCAGGCCAACTTCTCACAACGACATGCATCCAGATTGTCATGTTGATGATGTAAGGAGTGATTGGAAATTGGCTGAGTCCAAGAGAATTGAAGCACGGAAAAAATTCTATGATATAAAACAAACTGTTGTGAGAGTGAGTGACTGGATTTTGATTAAAAATCCTTGCAAGAGAGGTTCTTCTGCAGCATTTTTAAAACCCATACAGGTCATTAACATTTTCAATAATGCTGTCAAGACTTCTGACCACCGTATTTGGAATTTGAATAGGGTGGTGGTGGTTAGAAAGGACTTCGTTTCAAGACCTAATGACACTGCTAGGAATTTAGGTGACACCTCTGGTAATTCAAGCAGTATTTGAAGGTCTTCAAGAGTGTCATCCCCTCCTAGTTATTTGAGTGAGTATGTTAAGTAATTCTCATACCAATGTCAGTTGTTGTTTTCACCTTTATATTTTGCTTTCTTAGTTTTGTTCCTTGTATTAGCTTATGTAGTTTATGTTTCTTGTATTTATAAGGAAAGGAGATGTGTGGCATCCTAAGATTCTGTTCTTGTTGCCAGGTGCTTCAGAATGTAATGATGTCAAATGCACCTGGCAGCAGTTGGAGTTGGGCTTTCTCCTGTGTAACAGTCTTGCTGTGAATGGGATTCTTATCCTGGAATAAATTATATTTTAATTCAAATGAACCTGTGTTTCCACCTTCTTACACTTTGTCTCCAAAGATTAGAGTGATCTTACTTTCTTGTTGTGAGTTTTGTTCTGAGTTGTTTTGTGAAACAGGGGTGCGTGGGGGAAGACCTAAGAGTTCTTATTGAAGAGGTTGAGCATGAGCTGCTGCCCTGGATATGCAGTAACCTTTGAACGAAGAACTCTCAATCATTAATCATGTGATGTAGGGGCTGCACGGATCGAGTAGTGTTGCTTTGCAGAGGGTATATTTTGTGGATACTTCCGAACTCCATTAGACCCATTTCCAGTTGTTATGAGCTCCGTTTAGTCCAATGCATTTTAAGTTGGTATGAGCTCTGGTGGAGATTTTTATGAGCAGCATCTGCGGCATATGATAGCATTCACAGTGTGGAATTATGGAAATGAACGAATGGCACTAAATAATGGGATTGAGCTGAACGTGTAGTCTAAGACAGCAAGTCATTTCTGCGAGAAGTGTGTGGGATGCAACGGTTGATCTTCCGGTTGATCACCCTGCTTTGTGATGATAAATGGATCAACTAACCAGGAAGAGTTGGGATACACTGAATGGAAGACATGGTGCACTTTTGTAAAGAAAGCATGTAGAAATGCACATTTAAGGTGGTTTACTTTGAGATCTATTTATGTTTCTGTCTGTGTACAAACACACAGTTGGAAAAAAAAATATTAAAGCGATGTTATAGTTAGATGAAAATGTTGGTTAAAACGTGCCATTTTAAAATAAAAAACACTGAATTACGGCATTTGAGATTTTATCAGTGATGTCATCAATGATGCAATTGAACAAGTTAGGAGTGATGCAATCTGTGAGGTCATAAGCAGCGGTGGTATAAGTTCTAGTTAACCCAGTAGATTGTACCTGGTAAACTTTAATGGTTTTTTGAGTTTAAAATGTTTTGCTTTAACTGAATTTTTCACCTTACTATAACTTCAATTTAACCTTTGTTTTTTACAGTGAATTTCTGATAAGTATTTTAATGCAAAGTGAGATATTATTACCATACTTAACCTTAATGTCACTTTAACCTTAGTTTTTTTCAGTGAATTTCTAGGTTTTTTTTATGTGAAGTACGATTGTACCTTAACCAACCCCCAGCGGGAGACCAAAGCCACATGTATACGACTTTTGCCATGCACGGTATAGAGTTGAGCGCAGGGTCTGGCCTAAGGCATACCTCTGCAACCACCCCACTATGGGTGGCTAACTACCCAAGGACACCCACCCCATATTTTTAATTAATTTTCCCAGTCCCTCAAGAGTCCCTCAGAACTCCATCTGGAGTTCCTCAAGTGTCCCTAAAGGCTCTCTCGAGGCTCCCTATGCAGTCCCTCAGGACTCCCTTGTGGGTCCCGGGAAGTCCTGCAGTAGTCCTGTGTGATCTTGGCGACCCCTACCCCAATTTTATTTTAAATTTGAGCCCTTAGGGGGTCCCTCTGGAATCCAACCCCACAAGGGGTAAGGGTGTCAAGGTATCCCTACCCTGGCCCCTTATGTCCTTTTTCAAAAACCTTTTAAGGTCAGGGTACCAAATCCCTTCCTAAGTCCTGTAATGGCTGCTATTTCATTTCATGTTGCCATTCAGAGTGTTCACTCTGAAAAAAGACCCCTCAGCTCATCAAAAGGTTTGATTTTTTTAACTTCATCCCAATGTTGTAGAAGGCTGTCATTTTTTAACTTAAATTTATCAAAAAACACAGAATGAATTTACATCAAATCACAAAAAGCACACTTTCTGTTTAAAGATCTAGCTTTCTGCCAAATTTTGTGTAATTGCGTTCAGCCGTTTTGACTGTAGCACGGTTCACAAATACCCATGGAAAATCATGGGGAAATATTTTGGGACCCCCCTTCTTCTCAGCCTCCACTTCACACTGTTACCCCAAACCTTTCCAAGGAGGAGCTGAGGTGGATGAACTGTTTTTGGAAAGTTTTGTGAAGATTCGTCACATGGCGCTAAAGGTATGAACAAAACAATAAATCCTAAAAATATAGGTGGATAGTGATAGGGATTCGACCGCACCTCTTTCGTAATGTGCAACTACATAAATATTGTCCAATATACTTATTTCATTTCCAGTGTGCTGTTTGGTACATGTGCATCATACTACCCAAATGCAATTATACACTTAAGCCACGGCTTCTGTTTTACTCATAAAATATAGAAAACATTGCACTCCTGCCAACAATCTATGAACAGTTATGTTTCAAATTTTTGCTACAGTCAATAAGCATCAACCAAAAATATTCCACAATACAAAGACAAATGTTTTTCAATGATGTTTATATTTTTCAGTTGGTACAGGCAACAGCCAATCTGGAAAGTACAGCCGACACGTGTTTCGTCACGCCAGTGACATTTTCAAGGCTGTAATGTATATATACAAACATATCAGAGGACGATTCATGATTTTACAAGCAACTTACTAAAGCCTGATTACAGTTTAACAAGCATTATCCTCAGTAATGTGCTTGCATGAGTAGTGAGAAATCGGCAAGGAAAAACAGCACTTGGTATTTCAATTTAAAAGCCAGTATCAAAAAACTGATTCACCATAGTGCACATTGTGCAAAAAGTGATATAGTTGATAACCGAATAAGTATCATGCAATTAATTTGACGCCATCCAGAGAATTGTGCTAACCAATAGCCGGGTGATCAGAAGATGAGAGTAGGTTAGAAAGAACCTAAAACCCTTACGTGACTATTCGTGGGTGCACGATTAATTATAAGAATACAGAAACCACACCTACTGTGTCTGGAAGATTGTGGACCGTTAAAAGTACAAAAAATGAAAAGATCCTATGGTACTGACCTAAGGCAGCTGCGTAACCGCCGCTGATCTTAAAAGGCGATCCGGTAAGGTCGTCAAGAACAGTAGTGGCTGCTAGAATGAAATTAAAAATTGTAAAAAAGTGAATATTTAGGAACTAGCTGTGTGAGAGAAAGAAACGTGTGTAAGCTAATGAAATGCAAAACTTACAAGCAATGTCGGAATCCAAAAAGGACCTATGCAATATCGAAGATGTGGAATTTTAATGGTGGTCACTACGAGGTCCTGAAAATAGAGACATGGTGCATGTAAGCAATCACCCTATCACTTATAGTAGGGCGATGACACCGGATAGATCCATCTCATGAGTGGTAACTCACCAGAAATAATAAAGGACATCTATATTTTCCTATTGTGGTGGAGCAAAGCGTAGAACTCTCAAACGTGAAGTGTGACCTCCTGTCGTCCATCCAGGGGACGTCCTGCAAATGAGCCTTGGTAAGCCCCCTAAGCGGTAAGAAACAAATTATATCACAAAGTGGAACAAAATTCACAGGTATTCTTAGTGAATAAAGCTACAGCAAACTTCTACTGGTAGGAAATATCCCACGTATGTTACAGTAATGGTACTGTCCATAGTGATAGGCCTAGTATACATACTAGATGACCGGAAGAGTCCTAACTCTAGTATAGTACAAAAAATCATAATTAGATACTAAATTATTTGTGTCATATGGACAAATATAGTGGTGCATTGTCCAACTAAAATGGTAGTAATTGTGAGATCGTCCCAAGAAGTGCAGTACGCTTCATGAGGCAGACATTTGTAAATTCGCCGAAAAGTATTACTGGAATATAAAGTAACCCACCCAAAAGGTTTATGTACAGACTAATAAATTCTCTGTGTCGACCTAGGTCAGTGTACGTGGCTAGCTAGATAGTAAAGGGAGAATGGTGACTCGGCACTAAAGGTTTCTCTAAAGCAACCGATGATACGGGGAGAACAAACTAGTATCAAATAAAATAAAAAGATGCCTGCCAATTCCTAACATATCGAGTAACGCGCAACCAAAGTCTCTAGTTCTCACCTAATAATTTTCAGTGTAGCGTCTTCGCAGTAAACGACGTAATGAAGTGAAGTCAATCCCCTGTGAGAGAGGGGATCACGTTATATGCCGAGCTGTATCGGTATATAGAAATCGAAAGAGGACTGGTGAAAGTGAGGAAGCTCCTAGTCATGTAGAATGCGGCCGCCATTTTAAAAGTCAATAGACATTCTGTAAGAGCAACTAGGATTCCAAAGGTTACGACCCAGGGGTTAGGCATCTGAAGTATGCCCCTCGGTAAAGAATTTTGCTAGTTGCAAGTCATGTAAACATGCAAGTCTGTGTTATCCAAAACACATGGTGCAAAAATTGGTAATGTACATGCCCGCTAATCAGCAGTAAATGGGTAAATGACAAAGTAACAAAAACGAGGGAAGTATATTTTCTGACAAGATATAAAGTCCAACAGAGAAAAATATCGCAAAATATTAGAAAATGGAGAAGTCAAAATCAAAACGAAGGTCGCACTAGAAGATCGGTATGTGTAATGGGTATTTCATTAGCTTACACGCGTTTCTTTCTCTCACACAGCTAGTTCCTAAATATTCACTTTTTTACCATTTTTTATTTCATTCTAGCAGCCACTGCTGTTCTTGACGACCTTACTGGATCGTCTTTTCAGATCAGCGGCGGTTACACCACTGCTTTAGGTCAGTACCAAAGGATCATTTCGTTTTTGTACGTTTAACGGTCCACAATAATGCTTGTTAAACAGCAATCAGGCTTTAATAAGTCGCTTGTAAAATCATAAATCGTCCTCTGATATATTTGTATATATACATTACAGATTTGAAAAAGTCACTGGCGTGACGAAACACGTGTCGGCTGTACTTTCCGGATTGGTTGTTGCCTGTACCAACTGAAAAATATAAACATCATTGAAAAACATTTGACTTTGTATTGTGGAATATTTTTGGTTGATGCTTATTGACTATAGCAAACATTTGAAATATAACTGTTCATAGATTGTTGACAGGAGTGCAATGGTTTCTATCTTTTAAAAACAATAAATCCTATTCATATGGTAACTAGGTCCTAAAAACTGCACAGAGGAAACTGCTACTGAGCTCTTTGTTGTTGTTTTATCCATTCAGTCTGTTTTATTTCTTCAGTCGTGGCTGACTGTTGGTTGTTTCAGTCGGTAACAGAATTCTTTAGGTTCTGGAGAATCTTATTTGTATCATTCTTGACTGCTTCTAACTTTTGTGATCTTGGTGTTCCTTTTTTCTATTGTCCTTCTATCATTCCCAACATAATGTTTTTACCAAGGAGTCCTCTTTTCTCATTATGTGTTCAAAATATTTGAGTTTAATTTTTTATCATAAACGATTCAAGTGAAATTTCAGGCTTGATCTGGTCACGTATTGATTGATTGTTCTTCTAGCAGTCCAGGGGAGACTCAAAAACCTTTGCCAGCACCCGGCTTCTAAGGAGCCAATTCTTTAACCATCATTTTTATTAGTTGTCCAGCTCTCACATCCTTGCATTGATACAGGGAAAATCATTGATTTGATGATTCGTATGTTTGTTGTCAACGAGATATCTTTTCACTCACTTTGACGTCTTTGCTTTTCTTCCCAGTAGTAGCCATCTTCTGACTTCAGGGCTGCAGTTGCCACCTCGTCTTAGCTGCAATCCTAAGAAAATGAAGTCTTTGACGATCTCTAATTCTCTGTTGTCAATTCTAAGACTTTGTAAGATTCCTGTTGGCATGATTTTAGTCTTTTTCACATTTAGCTTTGGTCCAGCTACAGCACTATTTTCTTTGATCTTGACAATCACTGCTTCAGGATCTTCTGCACAGGATCTTGGACAATCAGGGTTTTGTCATCAGCGTGCTGCATACTGCGCTTTTTCATATATAACAGTCACCACTGTAGTTATAGTGAGGTTAAAACTTCCACAGAAAGATTGTTTTATGTTTTCTTAATAAATTTGGTGCCATTTGATGAATCTGCACAAAACTTTCTAAACGGAAAGGTTCAGACACATTAGCTCATTCATGGAAATTATTGCCCCCATCAGCCAAGCAGTGGCCAAAAAAGGAAGGTGGGGTCCCAAAAGTGCAATTTCCGATGTTAATTCCCTTAGGAAACTTTGCTCTTTGATACAGAAAAAAACAGCTCAATTGAATTGCACCAAATTTGGCAAAAAGGTTGAACTATACTAAGATGGTGTACTTTTTGCAATTTGGTATTAATCAGTTTGCCTTCTTTTGGAGAAATTAGCACTGAAAAAAGGGCTCGGATTGGGCATGAAGGGATTAACTCCCACAAAACGTTAAGTATATCTGAATGGTTGGCCCCATGGAATGGTACAGAAGGACCAAAATCAAAATAAATACTCACACCTAATTGGTCAAGGGAGCTTTTGTGTCCCATCAGCCATGTTGGTCCTGTGGTCCCCGGAGTACAGAAATGATCTGGTTGGCTGACCTCAACTCTTAGAAAGAAAATGTTGCAGCCACCATTACAGGGCTCAGTCTCTGTGTCCTGTTACAAAGAAAAAACTGAAAAAAGTCTATAAGTGTTAAAGATGGGCCCACCCTGACCCCAAGGTCAAGTGGTGGGTCCCAAAGGGATCCCTCTTAGGTAAACTTTAAAAAAAAAATTGATTGCTGGTAGTGCAGTGCAACAAAAAACATTTATTTTAAAATAAGAGAAGGGTCTTGTGATAGACCAGATCTTGAATCCAACTGTCATTGTGTAGGCCAGAGACCATGGAAAGTGAGGGTTGGCTCCCTGCTATGGGTAGTGCATAAGGCCAACCCGCTGCTGTGTACGGCTGAAGGCTATGCTCTGTGGGTTGTTGGCGAACACTGTGGCCCGAGGCCAGGCCCTACAGTCAATCCCCTGCTCCACTCAGCCAAGGACCTTCACATCAGGGTGGGATTATAGTGGGGGCTCACGTGGTGTTGATGGCATTTGCTCACCAGAGGCCAGGCACTGCTGTCAACCCCCTGCTGCGGACAGGCCAGAGTTGTCTGTCCCTCAGACGCTTGGTTGCAGGGCCTGGCCAAATGGCTGTTCCTGTGGCCAATCTCTGCTGCACACAGTGCATCCACCGAGCACACAAAATGCCTGCCTCTATAGACTTTAATGGGGTCACTTCCTTTTTAAACCTTGAACACCATCCAAAAAAGAGTTTGTCCTCTATTCATTCACCTTAATAAGATGACCCTCTTTAAGGCTTCACATGACCCACAATTCTAAGGAAAGAGTTGAGCAGGTATGCATTTAACACTGATAAGATAATGTCAGCAGGCACAATGGAAAACCTTCTGTAGTTTGGTAAAATACACTACAACCATTACTGAGACCATTTCTGAGATGAGCACAATGGCATATAACATTAAAGCCATGTTTACAATCCCAGTGTGAGCAAACCCTCATCCGAGTGGCTCACCCCCATATTCTGCATGATTCAACAATCTGCACCACCTCAAAATCTTCAACGAAGTTCTAGAAATAAACATCTGCACCTTATAAACCTCCTCGTTACGTAGAATTTGTCAATAGCACTATTTCACATGGGCACATGCCCAGACATCCATGGTTAAATAATCTATTGGCAACAAAAACTTTATCTTTTCTCACAGATTTTTGCACCAGGTTTTGGTTTTAAGCCACACCCTACTTTGAAATATGCTTCTGTAACCCACATCAGGTGCACCCCTCCTTTACCTTGTTTACCATGAAGTACTACTTACACACCAAACTTTAGTAGTTTGTAAATGACGCACAATATAACTTTCAATATGCACCCACAAGTATAAACACAGTAACTAAATGCCATGTATGACTATAGGCCCCCCACTAACAACTTTCCTTTTTTTTAATGATATAAGTGTTTATGTAATAATGTGAATAGCAGTATACAGGATGATGTCATTTGAGATGTCATCAGTGATGTCACCAATGATATCATTTAACATGTCTTGAATGATGTAAAATCACAATCTTAAACAGTGCATGTTGGGGTTGCAACTTATAGTTACTTCATTAAACTAAAGCTGGTGAATTTCAGTGTTTTTGTGTTTTTAAACATTACTTCTCATCTCATTTCAACATATAACTATAACATCAAGTAAACCCTTGATATCTGATAGAGACTTCTATCTGCAGAATATTTACCTTAAAATAATCCCCAGGTGTCACACTGGATCCGGAAACTTTTTGAGCAGCACCTCTGTGGGCTGGTAGGTAGTGTCCTTCGGCTCCTTGTTGGCATCGTCCGCGCCGGAAGTGATATGCATGGTGCCTATGTAGGCGCCACCCCAATGCTCCGACATCAGTCCTTTTCTTTTCGCACCAGTCAGTGCAGATCTGGAGACAGCTACCTCCAGTCATTTTTTTATTTACTTTTTGGGACGTTTGTGAGGACTGCCGTACCATGAACCCCAAGGCACTGAGAAAGCACTCCTTGAAGCCCCTGATAACTAGACGCCGGTTAACTCCATGATGCTCCAGGTCCCGGTCGCGAGGAAGATTATGCGCCAGTTCCTGGAGTCGCTCCAGGCGCTCACCATTGTGCCTGTAGTCATCGGGTAAGTCCCACAAGAAATTAAAGAAGTTGAAGCACTCTTTGGCTTCTTTGTGCCAGTCCAAATCCTTGGACTAGGTGCTGGAATGATGTCACTCTAGGCCATGCTCTCACAGGAGGTTGCCTCTGGGTCCACTCCATGCCTCCCTGAGTTTCTTGAAGCCAGAGTGACCCCCACTAAACTCCATGAGTATTAAGAGGCCATGCACTTCTTTGATGGGTGGTCAAACCCCTCTGGAGCGCCTTTGGGCCCTATAGGTTCAGTGAGTGCCCCCACTGGATTACCACCATCAGGTTCACCCTTGGCGCCAGTTGGGCCACCTAGATCCAGTGCTGGATCCAAAACAGCTCCTATCTCGAGACTGCGAACTTGACTGGAACCCGTTCCACCGATGTTGTTCCTAGCACCACCAAATCCATCATCATCCCTGACTCCATATGGAGTTGCACTGCCGAATCCAGGGCCAGCCGGAAATCGGCCTTCCAAGTCAGAGCCGGGGCCTCCCTTTGTGACAGGTCTGAAGAGGAGTATGATTGATCCTTATGGCTACAGCTCTCTTGAGGAGAACTATGATAACTGGTATGAAGAACTGGTGGATGCCGGTAGTCTGAACACCTCACCACACACAGGAATGGTCTCTCCTCCTAGTGTGGCTATGAAGGAAGGGGGCTCCTTTGCTAAGGTGGTGAGGAGGACGGATGAAATTCTAGTCCTTCACCTACCCTTGGTGGCAGTCAAGACTGAGGTGCTCCAGCCGGGAGGTCACCCCCTAAGAATCCCTTCACCGTTTTAAAGAAGCTGTCACTGAAGTCCTGCTTGGGCTTGGGCCAAGCTCTGCACAGGGGTGCCTGTGTTCAAGACAATTGCCTCCCACCTTTTCACCTCTCCTGGGTACCCAACATTTCTCACCCAGCACCACACCAGAGGGGAAATCAAGGAGGCTGGACACCTTTGGCAAGAGGATGTTCTCTTCTGCCACCCTTGCACTGTGGTCGGTGCCCACTGCATGCCTTTTGGGCCAATACACCCACATGGTTTGGACTTTGGTTGTGCACGTGCTGCCCATGGTCTCAGAGGAGGCTCGAGCCATACTGTCATAGGCTCTTGCGATGACAGAGACTCAGCAAAGTTCGCCATTCGCTGCAGACTGGATATGACCAATGCGTTAGACAGAACTATTGCATCAGGGAAACATCCTTTACCCCGCATGCGTTACTCTGTAAGCCATTAGCCCACATTTTTTACTCCGCAAAATCTTTTAAAACGCAGGGCTTTACACCGCTAACTATTACAACGCATTCCCCAAAGTAATGCCCCCGTGGAGTTCGAATAGTAAATTGCGTTGTAATGGGGAATGCGTTGTAATGGATAGCGTTGTAAAGCCCTGCGTTGTAAAGGATTTTGTGGTGTAAAAACTGCAGGCTAATGGCATGTGGAGTAAAAGTGTGTGGGGTAAAGTGTCCTATTCATTGCATCATCAATAGCATTCAGACGCCACGCCTGGCTGAGGTCAACTGGCTTTTCTGGGGCTGTCCAGACATTCCTAGTGGGCATATTCTACGATGGCACCCATCTCATCTGAGACAAGGCAGATTCAGCGCTGGAGCTCTTCAAGGACAGCCAAGACACTGCCAGGTCTTTAGACCTCTCCATTTCCCCAAGCCAACCCCCATCTGCCTTTCTCCCCTTCCGTGATTACTGTAGGGGCCACCAACTGCATCCATTCCTCCCAGCCACCACGGCCAAAAAACTGCCTAGTTTTTTGCAGCCGTGGATGCGTTTTCCACAAGCCCCGTGGAGCAACCAGCCAAGTTTGACCCAGTCTGCTACCACCTGGCAGCCACTGCCTCAAAACCACCCTAGTGTGACCTTGTACTATCACACACAGGCACCCGGTTGGTTACAGGATCCAACATCACCTACCTCACTGGCAGTTCATAACATCAGACAAGTGGGTACTTCAGATCGTGCTGTTGGGTCACTCCATCCCTTTTCTGGAAAGCCTGCTGTCCATGCCACCATCCTCAGAGCGGCTGATGTAGAACCACCTCTCCCTGCGCCATCAGGAATTACAGGCTCTTTTGGCCAAAGAAGCCATCGAGAGGGTGCAGGCATCTGAAGTAACTCAAGGTTGCTATTCCCACCACTTTCTGGTGCTCAAGAAGGACAGAGGCCTCCACCCTTTTTTAGACCTGCGCCCTCTCAATTTGTTTCCTGAAGAAGGAGAAATTAAAGATGCTCACAATAGCTTGGATTCTGTCTGACTTAGACTGTGAAGACTGATGGTTGCCCTGGACTTACTTCAAAATTTCCGTCCTCCTATCCACAGGTGCTACCTGCAGTTTGTGGGGGCCCACAAGCATTATCAGTTTGCAGTGCTCCTTTTTGGCCTTACCATCACTCCTCGGTTGTTACCAAGATGACTGCAATGGGTGCAACACACCTGCGGAGGTCAGGGGTTCTAATCTCCCCTACCTCGACAACTGGCTGTTGAAAGCAGGCTCATCCTGGGCAGTCATCTCCCTCCTCCAGACTATGGACAACATTCTGCATTCTCTGGGGTCTCTATAAACGTGCCGAAGTCACACCGGATTCCCTCTTAGACGCTCCCCTCCATCGGAACTGTTCTGGGTACCGTATGTGCCTGCCGTTGGGACAAATTTGTTGCTTGGTGTGCATCCAAGCAGGTTGATCCCCTTTCTGCTCAATTATCTATGTTCGGTAATTCGTTCTCTGTTTTGCACGACAAGGCTTTGCCCACGGCACAGTTAAAGAGTATATTTTAGCCATTTTGGCATTCTTGGGACTGCCAGATCAACACTCCATGTTTAAGTACCAGTTGTGACTCATTTTCTCAAAGGACTTGGGCAAAATCCTCCATCATGCCCCAATGGAACATGAACCTAGTTCTGACTTTCTTGATGTGCACGCCCTTCGAACACTTTGTTTGCTGACCATGAAAACAGCCTGCCTAGTAGCCATTACATTGACCACGAGGGTTAGTGAATTGCAAGCACTTTCTGTGCACCCTCCTTGCACAACTTTCTACCCTGACCAACTGGTTCTAAGAGCACATGCCTCTTTCCTACCAATAGTAGTAACACCTTTTTACATAGGCCAGTCCACCATATTGCCTACATTCTGTGCCCTGCTTCACCCCTTCAAAGAGGAGGAGAGATTTCACCGCCTGGACCCAAAAAGAACATTGTCATTCTACATTGATATTACTTGAGAGTTCTGAGTGGACTATCAACTCTTCATTGGGTTTGTTGGGGCAAAAAAAGGAAAGACCGTGTAGAAACAATGGATACTCCTCTTCATTAAAGCCTCTTACACATTGGCCTAATAGCAACCCTCTGAGGGCTTACATGCTCATTCCACCAGAGCCAACGCTGTGACTACTCTGTTAGCTAACGCAGTCCCAGTCCTGGACATCTGTCGGGCAGCTACATGAGCATTGCTGTACACGTTTGTAAAACACTACTGTGTAGACAGCCAGGTCATGCGTGACGGGCACTTTGCCCATCTGGTCCTCTAGGACTTTCCGATCTAAATCTGTTTTCAGACCCACCTCCGGAGAGCAATTTCATGGGTATATGTTCTAAGGTAAGGAATCTGGGAAAAGAAGTCTGTATCAGATGAACAAGTTACTTAGCTTTAGGAACGCCTTCAGTGATAGAGAGTCTGTCTAACTGCTGATTCCTTACTGACCCTTCCGTCCTCCCCTCTTTGTGAACAGATTTCTCCATATAGAGTAAACTTTATGAAGGCCTTATTGTCTGCACACTAGTACATCAGCAACCTTCGTGACTCCCCGCTACTGATGTGGAAATGTTGCAAAAAATAACTAATATCAGTAGGCTGGAGTGGTGCCAATATATTATGACCATGCACGTCACTTCCAGCGTGGACGCCGACGTGGAGCCTACAGACTGCACCAACCGCAATGCAGAGGCATTGCTCAAAACGTTTCCAGATCCCATCTGACACCTAGGGATTGTTTTAAGGAAAGTAGTCTGTAGCTAGATAGCGTCTCTACCAGATAAGGTGTTAGCAAAGAAAAGTAACTTGTTCAATTTTAACATACGTTAAGATCTTATTGCCATGCCCAACTATAACATCACTTTAATCTTTGCTTCGTCAGGATGATAGATAGATAGATAGATAGATAGATAGATAGATAGATAGATAGATAGATAGATAGATAGATAGATAGATAGATAGATAGATAGATAGATTGTATACCAAGACAGTGAAAATAATTGTGGCCCAACAACGTGTATTTCCAGCAACTTTTCTAATAAATGCAATATACCAAATTTATTACTACATTACAAAGTTCAAATGTAAGTTTATTATATTACATGGGAATATATAGGCACTCTGCAAGTTGCCGACACAGGCAGTTCAGAACCTTAATGCAAGGAATCAGAGAGAGAGGTATTGGGGGATTTTGGAGAGACAAATGTTCTTGTCACTCTGTTACCACTGCAATCTAAGCTCAGATACATTAACTTTCATATTGGAGCAAGTTGAGAGATGGGGGAACCAACAGAGTCTAAAATTGGGCCTAATACAAACACAGATCACTCAAGGGACAAGAAACATATCCACCAAGATATTTTGGGCCTGATGTATATTTCGGCAGATGAGATACTCCAATCCCAAAGGTGCTGGATGTCCTGTCTGCTGTAGTAAAAATGCATTATATCCTATGCCACTTGTAATACGGCAGATGGGATGTCTGACACGTTTGTGATGGAGTATCTTGTCCGCCAAAATATAAATCAGACCAATGGTCCTGAAACTTTAATTGTCTGGGCAGTAAAATTAAAAGGGGATTGTTTCCCAATATCTATCTTCCCTGGTGTTGTCATGCTTAAAGAGAAATACTTGTAAGGCTCTGGAGAGGGGTGGGTATAGCGTTATCACCCACTCTGGCTTTCTCTCAGACTTGAAAAGAGTTGGAATACTGCTGAGAAAGGCGGTACTCTTCACACCACAATAGACATGGACAGACACCCAGGGCAGATATGCCGCACTGGCATGACTCTAGAATGGAAAAACATTATGCATTTGTTCTATATAGCTGCCTCCCAAACTCAAGCCTGCAATCTTTGATGCATTTGGCTGCTTGATCCTGCAAATGCGAGAGGGCATCCTAATAATGGGCAGAGACTTCAATGTATCATTATGAGATGAATTATATAAGAGATGTGAGGGGGAAAAAAGGCGACGGGATGCTCACTAAAGTTTGTGGTGCAATGGAGTTAAGCAGCATCTGGTGGGCACAGCATCCATTGGATAGGCAGCATTTCTTTTATTCCATGGCACACAATCATTTTTCACATATCAATTACTTTTTTACACAACATTACCACATAGGTAGATTCAAGAGTGTTAGATTTCTTGCATGAGGGATCTCAGACCACTCTCTGTTGTGGGAAGAGTTCTGAGGGATGAAGGAATAGGCCTGGAAGAGATGGGCGACAGACACATGGATGTTGAAAGACATGGAGTTGGTTGCAATGCTGCAGACCTACACGGACCTCTATTTTAGGGAGAACTGCCCCACAGTACAGTCACACATAACAAGATGGGAGGCCTACAATATGTTCATCAGGGGCTGGCCATCTCACTAGTAGCAGAAGCAATGTGAAAGAAAAGAAAGCAGGCCAACGTCTTCGAGGTAGACATCCTCAGACTTGAAATCGAATGTTTATCAACTTATGATGAAGACTTTGCCTAAGACAGCAGGAATATCGAGTCCAGACAACAAAAAGGGAAAGCTATTGTTTCCTCGCCTCTCACAGGAGGCTATACAAAGTTGGAAACAAAGCCAGGAAACTACTATCATGATTAAGACAAAGGGAGCAGTAACCGGGTAGATGAGATGACAACGGCAGGAAGGCATAAAATCCAAGGAAACACGCCTTTTGCAGAAACTTTCACTAGATATTGCCAGGCCTTCTATAGTTCCAATAGCATGAAAACTCAAATGAAGATCTACAACTTCCTAACGGACATTAAAATACCAAGACTCTCACAGAGCAATAGAATGGGCCTAGAAGCTGATATGACAACTGATAAAGTCAGTGAGGCAATAAAAGATCTGCAGTTGGGCAAGGCCCCAAAGGTCTACCTGTAGCACTTTATAAGGACATGGTAAGTAAACTCTCCCCTATAGCCTGCAAATGTTTGCAAAGCCCTATGCACTGCGTGAAAGGGAAAGGGCAGGAATGCGCCATATTTAACATCATCCGGCTCATTCCTGTCCTTTCCTTGCGCTGGCAACCCATGTGCTGCCTAGCGCCAACACATGTTCCCTTGTGCCATGGCCTAAGGGCGCCTGCGTTGTAGACATGATTCTTTTGGGGCAGGAAGGGACACCTTTCTGCACCAAAACAATCATCTGAGGCATTTTCATCTTTCTATGTGTGCTGCAGAATTCGGCATACATAGAAAGAGAAAAAAGAGGAGGAGGAGGCGTAGCATCTGGACACATTCCCATGTTTACCAGTAATGTTAAACCTGGGAATGCGCCAAAATCCATTGGTGGATGTGTGGAAACATTCACACTCCACCTATGGAACGCCTTCCTGGGGCAGAATAATGTAGCGATTTGTGCGGCGTTCCGTTCCTTTACATTTATCAAGCTTGGCAGGGCCTAGCAAGGTGCCCTTGCGTGGCTTGATGAATTTAACTTAGTAGTTGCATCACCCTTGCTCCTCCTTGCATGACGAAAGGGCGACACAACGCGTTGATAAATCCACTCTTTAAAATCCAATCAAATGATAAAGTTGGATTTCAAATAACTAGTTTGAAAATGCCACTTTTAGAAAATTGAAAAAGTGAGAAATAACAGCTGGTATGCACACAATTCAACAAGTAATACTAGAAATTCAAACAATAATTGCTGCGTTAAACAAATTGGTGTGCACCTGAAGAAGAGGGTACAGCCCACCCCCTACTTAAACAGTTTATCTATGCTAGGCCAAAGGTCATAGCCTTCAAGTGCACTACTCAAAAGCACTCCGATGGAGTATATTACATATTACTCTAAGTCATCAGATATACCAGTAAAGTACATATACAGTGATCGCATTAAAAACCAAAGTGTCCAAAATAAATGGCAAGAGAAGATGATGTCTGTAGCTCAACAAAATATTTTCTTTTATTGAGTAGACTTGATGAGTCTTCCGTAAACAACTTCAATTTAGTGATGCCAAGTAACAATTGCGAGCTTCTTGTAGATTATCAAGGAGTCCCAATGCATTTCGGGCATGAATGTCTGCCCTTCTATAGGGGAATCTGAAAGCTCTGTCGTGACTCTAATAAAACGAATATACCGATGTGACCTTTCCACACACTAAACTGGTCGCGAGACCCGTCTCCCCCATTCAACAGTGGTGTACTTGACTCATCCACCGCTGGTCAAAAATGCGAAAACAACCAAAGTGAACGCAGTGACCTCGTGTCTTGAATCAAATTCCAACAGTACGAACCGCGGTGCTTCGTTGTAAGCACCGTGGTTCGTACTTTGGCCTAGCATAAATACACTTTTAGAAAATTAGCATTTTCCAGCCTAAGCGAAATGTGCCTTTCTGCAAGTGTTCAGTTTCACCTGACTGTTAATGGCTCTCCTGTGGTGAGATGTGTATTGCTGCCAGACAATGGACATAGGTATTGGGTATGGGGAGATGCTTTTCCCTCCTGACGGGATGGTCATCTTGGCTGTGGCCAGGAACGTGATTAAACTTCAAAGGGTGCCTACCCTGTCACAAGCAGATGTAATCCACACTTAGGCTTGCCCCCTTCATTGCCTTGCTATCCAGCCAGATACCAAGCCCAGTGGGAGAAGGGCTGCCCCGAGAACTGGTTTTTACCACAAGGGAGGGTTTGCCCATTATCATAGCCACACCTCTGGGTAGGTCCAAGAAGCTCTGGACAGGGGAGGACAAGTTCTGCCTTGTTAAATTTAGGTAGAGAAGGGCAACGTGAGAAAACTTACAGTAAAGCACACAGGATGTGCTTCAAACGTGTGTTAAGCCACCCCTCAGAACTTTTATGCCATTGGTTATGGTATGGCCAGGAGTATTTCCTGCCCACCGGCTGGCACTTGTCATAAATATGGCAGCCCCAGTACCCTCTACAGAACACTGCTGGACCAGTGAAGAATCAGAAGGATTGCCCTGCTGTCCAAGGAAACTGGAGCTGCTTATCTTGAACCCAGGACCCCAGAAGTGACTCTATGGGTCAGTTGGATGACCTCTTGTTTGAGGTACATGGACCCACAAGCCTTCAGAAGCCTTTTCCTGCAAGTGCACAGCTTATCAGTTGTAACTGGGCCTGCCCTGGATGATGATGCTGGCCTCTGCTGGAGTGAGCATTGACCTCCATGTTCTGTCCCCAAGATCCTGCACTCTTGGCTGTTGTCAAAGTATGCTCTAAAAACTTCCTGAACCTGGAAACTTAAAACTTTTTTCCAACATTTTGCTCTCAGAACACAATGGGGAACCGGGACTAACCTGTGCAGTCGATTCGACGAAGGTGCATCACCACAGGGCCAAGGATAGAGGTTGCTCACTCAATGTTCTTCACTGCAGCAGCAAACCTGGTTCCGCTGGACCTCACGGAGAAGGTGTCTGGTCTCTGTGTCTCGTCTTCAGCTACAGTCTGAAGCCTTGCCCCACTGGAAGAATAGTAGCTCCAAAAATGTGACTAAATGTTCTAGTAAAACTTTTCACCGGGGTGAATCTGGTCCCTCTATCCAACCCACAATTCATTGCGGTCAGCCTTAACTTTTGACTTTCTCATGGTCAAGCGCAGCTAGATGACCTCACTTGGAGCTCTGTTCTTTTTGTTATTTTGAACCTTAAACTTTAAAAATTGATATCTCCAGTTCCACTAATTAGATTATTTTTGTTTTCATGTAATTGTATTTATTAAAATGTTTTCTATTTTAATAAATTGGGTTCGGAGTTTTCTTGCGTTGTGTTTTCACTTCATTACTGTTTGAGTACTGCATGCATACTTTACACATTGCCTGTAAGTTAAGTCTGACTGCTTGTGTGCCAAGCAACAAGAGGGTTAAGCACAGTGACATTTGTGGTTCACTCTGATCAGAATTGTGATTATTACTTGAGGGAGGTCTCACGCACCTCAACTAATATTCCCAGTTTTGTACATGGTCCATCCCATTCCAGTTGTGGAGGGGATCTAGACAGGCGTGCCCCTTTTCCCCCATGATCTCTTAAATTTATATTTATAACTACACTTATCAAACCTTTGTTTTTTCTGTGAATTTCTAGGGTATTTTATGTAAAGAAATATATAATCACAATTCCTAGCTATAACGTCACTTTAGCCTGGCCAGTTGAATTCAAGTAAAAAGAGGAGAACATCTACTAAATTTAGGTGAGCTGACAGCTATGCTTTGTGTTCTACATGTTGCAAAAGGTTATGTCCTTTGTCACTAGAGTGAGGATAGAAAACTGTCCTTAGGTGTAGCTTGTTGAATGACTCCAGTCCAAAAAGCGTCACATTTATTGGATGATGACATCAGTGGTTTAATCAATAATGTAATTTGAGATGTCATCAGTGATCTCATCAATGTTATGTAAGATGTCATGAGCACAGTTCCCTGTGAGCTGAGCGCCTTGGCGGCCACGCAGTTTACCTTTTCTCTGTGCGCAGGATGCCATCGGGAGCACGCATAACAAAGGGTCATTCTGCTGTGCTAAGTGGAGCTCAAGCATACATATCAAACAAAAAATATGTGGAGTAATTAGCAGTCCATCGTGAGGGCACGAGTCAGGCCATGCGGCCAAACTCCAAAGGCAGCCAACCCACGGGTGCCCTTCTCGATCTAATTTTAGCCCAGAGACTTCATACCCCGAGGCCGTGCATTTTGTACGGGGAGGGGGGCACAGGCCCCCTACCTGGGCTGCTTTCGGTCCCGGGGATCCCATCCCCCAGAGCAAGGCAACACAATTCAGGGGGAGGGTTGCACGCGGCCCACCTCCTCAGGCCGATTTCGACCCCTGGGATCCCATACTCGGGGCCCGGCACTATATGTAATGGGGAGGAGGGAACGCAGCCCCCCTCCCTGGGCCGATTTTGGCACCGGGGAACACCAACCCCCGGGAGCTGAGACATTTTTGTAGGGGAGGGGTGCATAGCCCCCCACCCTGATAGCCCCCCTCCCTTGGCTATTTTTGGCCAAGGGGCCCCCATCCCCTGGGACTCATAAGTATATTAATGGGGGCAGGGCAGGGAAACAGATGAAAGTCTGCTCCCAGGAGATGGAGTTCCAGGGCCAAAATCAGCCTAGTAAGGGGGACACAAGCCCCTTCCCTACAAAATGTGCCAGGCCCCAGGGAATAGGGTCTCCGGGGCCAGAATAGGCCCAGGGAGGGAGTCTGCGTGCTCCCCTGCCCGTTAAATATAGTGCCGGGCCCTGGAGAATTGGATCCCTGGGGCTGAAATCTAGCTGGGGAGGGGGGGGGTTGCGTGCCCAATCCCCCTGAAGCATGTTTCTGGGCCTGGGGCGGGGGGGTGCCTGGGGCCAAAGCGGCCCGGGGATGGGAGCCCCATGCCCCCCTCCTTCTAAAAAATGTGCAGAGAAAATAGAACTCATGCACAAGGGTAACTATAACTCGCACCTTTGCCATGCACTGCTAATTAACCCACATATTACATCGCTCATGACATCTTCTATGACATCATTGATAATATCACTACAACATGTGCTGTAAAATTATTGGCGAGAAAACTGTACAAGGCAGTGGCGCAAGTTATAGTTACCTCAGGGCACAAGTTATAGTTACTTGAGAAAACATATATATATATATATCCACTATATATATATTATGTATTTATACAATCAAAGAGTTTGAGAGAAAGAGAGAGATAGGGCGCTATAGAGCCAGCAATGGACAAGTCTATGACAGAGACCTACACAGTGATAACAAAAATGAGCTTAGAGATAATGCCTCGCCTAGTTTGATAGTGTATGTTAGATTTTTTAAACATAGATTGAGTAGCACATTTTGACAAATAACGTGCCTTTTCGAGGTAAGGAACCAGACTAAAAGGTAAGAAACTGATTATACAATTCTTTTCTGTAGCATTTGTATTTGCTAAAATGTAAGATTGGTAAGACATGTAAGGAAAGGCCTTTGATGGTGCAACAAAAGCTTTGCTATACGAGCTTCAGCTAAACTTCAGAAAGATTGAATGATACAAATTAATTGGGGTCAGTTATTGCCTAATTTTTATATCCATTCTTATATACACTCAAAAAATGGAAAGCATCTTCAGTTAAAAGTAAAAAATTAACTGTTTGCTATCTTAAAAACGTTAATTGAAACATAGGTAATTAAACAAAATAGCGTCTGATTGTTAAGGTATCGCACACGAGGGTGGTATAAAAAAAGTAAAGTAACAAAGTCAATACGGTGTAAGTAACCTTGGCGACAGCACTTGAGGTATTAATAGTTTCATCAGATTGTGGTTGCCTCGTCCCAGGTTCACATACACAGTGTTGAATCTAAGTAACACCTGGCTCTCATCTTGATTCAGTGGATTCATTCCTACCCCCTTTCATCGATAAAGATCCACTTTTTGCAATTGGCAATCTAAACCTGTACTTGCTCATCTGTGAGTATGTCTGGGATTGGCTTCCACTCTTTGTGTGCCAAGTGACAAAACCTAAGTGACTTGTATCTCTTCTTTTCCAGGCCCATTGACACCTCGTCGTATGTAGTGCGCATGGGAGCGTACCAGCTGTCCAGCAACAGTTACAATGAGGTCCGATCTAATGTGATGAATATATGGGTCAACTCGAACTACACCTCCACTGGTTCCCTAGGAGACATCGCCCTCTTGGAGTTGGAAAGTCCAGTAACCTTCACGGATTACATCCAGCCTGTCTGCCTACCCTCAGCATCCATTCAGCTCCCAGTGGGAATGAGCTGCGTGGTGACTGGTTGGGGGGATATTGGAGAAGGAGGTAAGGTGGTTTCAAGAAGTCAGATGTAAGTAGGACAAGCTCTTCCACTCCTGTACCAAGCACAGATTGACATTTACTCTTAGAACTTTTTAAAGTGCTTATTTTATCAAACGTCTGCACACAAAGTAGAACGAGAAAAAGACACACAATAGAAATTACAATGTAGTTAGAAAAGGTTGAGAGCTAAGGGAGATGTCTAGAGTCATTGGAGGTGGCTAAGACAACGTGGAGTTTTCAGTTTCTCACATAAGGATACAACGGTAGAAAGAAAGTATTTGACAAAAGAGAATACACACACAAGCACAAATAAGAAAGAAGCAGAAATGTAAATAGACACAGAGGAGAAAATGAGAGTCAATAGAAGTACGGTGTCACAGTAGGTGTTATACAGCCATAGCGGGGAAGAAAAACTTGAAGGGGCTGATTTAGACTTTTGTAGAGAGGGTATTCCTTTGCAACCAGTACAGTAACTTGCATAGTCCTCCGATTGAATAAGGGCCATTGGAGTTTCGGCCATTCGACCACAGACCTAGTTTAGAGTGGGCGGTTAAACGACCAGTGTTTACTCTCTCTTAGTGTTGTGAAAAACCTGAAAGTAAGGAACAGTAAAAAGCTTGAACGGCCTCCCACACCATGGGAGAAAACTCCCATGGTGTGGAGGTCATTAGTTTTTGTTTATTCAAAAACAAAATTCAGCTTTGAGATTTTGTTTTTGAAAAAATCAAAAACAAGTTAAAAGTTTGACAGACATTATTGTCTTTTTGATGGTACCATCCTTCAAACTTTTAACTCATTGACAGGAACATTATGATGGCAGTTCCTGTCAATGACTAGTGATGCCTAGAGCTGTCCGCTGGGCTAGCAGACATCCCTAACTTTGTAGTACGGGTCCATCAGGGCAATAGAGTATTTTATTCCGTCGCCCTGACAGAGTAAAATACCTACTCTGAACTCCAAATTAGGCTCAAATTGTTGATAAACAAAATGAAACTTTATCGAGAAACACTTTTGAGACCAATGCGCTATTTTCCAGCTACAGATGGTTAGAAGGAGGGGTGCAGAAAAAAGGGAGTGCAATAACTTTAGTCACTCTGTGGAAAGACACCAGAAATGTACAAAATGTTGTGTAACCAAAACCTAATTGCTACAAGACTTGCCACATTTACTTAATTTTTTTATCTTGTGGTGTAATCGGTATAAATGTAACCTCATAGCAACGTAAGAGCACTTGATGATAAATAGCAGAGAAAAGCTGAGGGTGGGGCCTTGTATGAGACTTCTCATAGTAAGTTTAAGCCAGTACGTGCTGATTCCTCAGGTTCCTGAAGTGATGTGTTCATGTGATCAGATAGGAAGGTGGTGCAACCTTGTCCGTTTTGGAAAGGGGTCTTATAAGAACACTTCAGGGGCAGGATTACAAAACATATTTTACTGTTGCAATTTCCTGTCCTCAGTGGTAAGTTAGAGTAGGGGCATATTATCAAGGGGGCGCGATAAAATTATCGCCGCTTTAGCGTCCGTTTTCGGGCGAAAAGCGGCGATAATTTTATCGCATTATCATCAAGGACACGCTAGCGCGTGATTCCTTGAGTTAGGGCCAGTTTTTCACACGCCTCGCCTCGCATCGATAATGAGATGCAAAGGAGGCGTGGTTGTGAAAACAACATGGGATAATATCGCGAAGGCAGCTTCGCGATATTATCAAGGAGGGGTAGCGATATTTGAAATCGCGTTAAGTATGCCTTAACGCAGGAATTTAACGTCTGTTAAATTCCTGACTAAGCTTACCTAACATGGGGGGTGGATTGTGTGGCTAAGACCACAGGCCCTATCATCAAAGATATCGCCGTTTTCCATGGAACATCGCTGGAAAACCAGCGATGTTCCATGGAAAACACTGCTATCGCTGGAATAATTATCGCCATTGCGCTATGCGTTGTTAATACAGCGCTAGCATGGCGATAATTTCCAGCGATAGCCGGCGATAAAAATCCTCACGCTAAGAGCGGCCAGCGATAATTATCGCTGCCGCTTGATAATATGCCCCAGTTGCTCGGTCCAACACTCTTTACTACCTTAATATGAAAGCAGCTTTCTGGAAATAGTAATGAGTTAAAAGAATATTTGTGCATATTTGATTTGTTACAATTTGCTGTGGATGGGCTGTGTTTTGTCGTATTTAGTGTTGTTCTGTTTTTGTGCTGCATTATTTTGGTATAGTATTGCTGTGCTGTACAGGGGTTTCAGTGTTGCTCTTTTATTTCACTGTTTTATTGTGTTAGAGAGAAAGAGAATAGAGAAGGGCGTATAATGAAAACCACAAAACTGCTATGGAATAGTTAGAAAAAACTACAAACAAGCCATTAGGCAGGCCAGAATTGCCTACCTCTAGGAAAAAATAGCGACTGCCCCCAACTCCTCCACAGAAATGTTTAAGGTAGTCAACAACTTCATGACTCTTCCTTCATGCTCCACGGGCCCCCCCTCAAAAGAACGGTGCAAAATGCTTGCTAACTTTTTTTATTAACAACATTTTTAAAAACTTGAATCGCCTACTACCAACCATCATACCTTGCGTTAAAACTCAGGGAAGCCTGAGGTCAGGTCGCATTCTGTCAGCTTTCCCCGCTTGGATCCGCAAAACCATGGAAGCCACTCTTAAGGCAATCAAATCAGTATCTCCTTTGATATTTTAGGTCAAGGTTGCAATTGTTTATTATCCATCCTTATGGATATTCTCAACCACTCACTCAAAGCAGGACATATCCCCCAAACATGGAAACACGTGATAGTGAAGCTGCTCCTAAAAAAACTACAGTTAATCCCAACCTCCCAGACAGCTGCAGACCCATCTCCCTTTTTCTAGTAGTGAGTAAACTACTAGAAAACCATGTTAATAAACATCTGTCCAGCTTTTTGGAGACTCGTGATGACCTCCACCCCACCCAGATAAGTTTCTAGATTGGGCTGTAATACGGAGACTGCACTGCTGGTGGAATGCACTCTGATGCCAGCCTAAGGAACCCAACATGGGGAAGCACCCCTTCAGATCAGTGACCCACTCCGGCAGTAGCTATCAGGGCGCAGGATGGTCCAGTTGCAGGTCCAGGCTGGTCCAGTTGCAGCAGGTCAACTGGGCTCTTGCAGGGAGACCTCTGGAGCTTGTTGTGCCACTGTAGCTCAGAACAGGCAGTCAGTCAACTGGCCCTTGATGTCACTCCATTTATCTTGGGATGAAAGGAGCAGATCTAGTCTCCCTTCACAGAGAGCAGGACAGGCCTTAAGCAGCAGGGCAGTCCTCTGGGTAGCAAGGTAGGCCTCAAGCAGCAGGACAGTTCTCTGGTAGCAGCAGGGCAGTGCTCTGAGGGACAAGGCAGGTCTCAAGAAGGAGGGCAATCCTCTGGGGAACAAGGTAGTCTTTTTTCCTTAATGTCCACATGTCCAGGAGTGTACTGATGAGTGGCTCAGGAGGTCCAATATTTATACCTGGTGTCAGCCATTGAAGTGGGGGATTCCCTATACTACCCCCACGTCTGGTTCTGGAAAACTCTACCCTTCCCCTGTCAAGGCTCCAAGCACTCTGAGATGACAAAAGGCTGGTGTCAGGGTCCTTTGTGTGTGTGCTGGAGGCAGCCCTGTGAAGTGTAAGTGAGGCCGGGACAGCCCCACATCCAGCCATCCCGGCAGGATGGCCAATCCTGCCAACATCTAGTCCTCTTTTGTCTGACTGTCTGCAAGGAATACACAAAGCCCAACAGCTTTCCATTCACAGTCATGTGACCCAGGACATTGACAGCAGGCACCAAATGGTTAGGACAAGAAAATGCCAACTTTCTAAAAGTAGCTTTTTCAGAATTGTGGCTTAAAATCCTATTTTACCATTAAAGAGGATTTTATAGTACAATTAATTTGAGTGTAAACATGGCAGCTCTACCTGCTCACAATTCAAAGTTATCATTTATTAAATGTAATAAGGTAACCTAGTGTTCGCTAATATGAAAGATAGGTTGTGCAGTACTGAAAAACGACTTTAAGAGTTTTTCACTTCTACTGACATGTAAAACTTAAACCCACATGTCCTACTTTTTAAATACAATACACCCTAATCTATGAGCCTTTGGGGCCTACCTTAGAGGTGACGTACAGGATTTAAAGAACAATATTTTGGCCTGGGAAAAAGTTTGTTTCCAGGTTGAAATGGCAGTTTAAAGCTGTACTACAGGCTACAGAGGCAGGCCTCAGACATATTTTTAAAGTCTACTTTAGTGTGTGGCACAAGGAGTACTACTGCTCACTAGTAGCATTTAATTTACAATCCCTGGGTACCCATGGTACCATATACTATGGAATTACTAGTAAATTAAATGTACCAATCTGATGTAATCGAATAGTACCAGATTTTAGGAAGATAGCACAAGCATTTTAGAACTGGTTAGCAGTGGGTAAAGTGCAAAGAGTCCTAGAAGCCAGCAAAAACTAATTGAGAAAACAGGAGGGCTGAAGGTAAAACATTTGGGAGTGACCCGACAGAGAGGGCTAAGTCCAACACAACACCCCTCTATCCCAAAGCTAGGGTGGAATAATCAATTCCTTTGATGGACTTTCCTGCTCGGGCAATAAAACATGGACAATTGTACTCTTTTGATGAGGCGCTTGTCAGTTCTGTGTCCCTCTGAACCTAGTTGGATCTATCTGTCAACACATTCCTGAATTACTGGACTGACCCATTGGAAACACTTCTAACCTGTGGGCCCCATCGGTTTAGCTCCTAGCCTTAAATTGCACCCCAGTAAGCAGACAGGGAAAGGCAAGGAGTTCTCTAATTGCTCCCAAGGGTTCTCTGACCTCTGAGGTTTCTCAGAGGGCTGTCAACTGACCCTAGTGTTAGGCACCCTCCTTCCACTCTTTCTCCCAACAGTCTAGCGTGGTATCCTGAGCATGGCCCCTCAGCCCAGAGTCTGTACCCTAAGGCCGAGCAAGTACTTGACAAGCCAGGATTTCCAAAGGGGAACAACCACCCCCCTCAAGGGTGACACACTCTGTCTGTGTCATGCAGGGGTTAGCCTGGAGCAGGTCTCCGAACAAAGTCTCTGTGTCAGCGCAGGGAGCACCTCTAGGCCAGATGTGGCCTCACCACGGTCAGTCTTGGGGTGCTCTGTTCTCAGAGCTGGCAACCCCTTCTCCACTAGTCCTCCCACTGTGGACTGTCTCCACTTCCTGCCCCTCCATGTGGGCCTCCCCACTCTCCCTTTGTCAATAGAACCCCCAGAAACCTGAGTTTTCAGGGTCCCTGGGCAGTTGTCCCTCCCAGCTCTTCTTACACTGGTGATAATTAATTTCCCAGAATTTAGTAAATTGGCATCTAGGGGCTAACTATGACCTTTCTCTGAATCACTTTCCCACCCTATTCCAGGGATACCTGAGACATAGGATGGAAGAAGTCCTGACCATGAGCCTCAGTCACCCTACACACCTGCCTAATGTACTGATCTAGGTAAACCAATTTTTCCATCACCATGATTTGATTGCCTCAGGTATACCTTAGAGCAGTGATGACTAGTATCCCATTTACTGTTACCTGATAGAAGTTACTACTTCCTCCCTCAGAGATCACAAGTTTTCCTTTGGAATCACCTCCCAGGTAAGGCTCACCAGAGCATGCTCTACCAGCTGCTTCTGGAGACTACCGTCCCCTAAGGCCAAACAGGCTACCCCTTGGAGCACCCACCAGTGGATGGTCTCTTGTTACAAACCAGGTCCCCTTGCCTTTGCCCCAGCTGGGAGCAGTCAAAGCAGCACTGTTGGAAATGGGTTGCTCTGGTCATCGCCCACCAGAACCTCCCCCTCTATTCTTAGAAGGGGCATGGGAACCATTGCCCCCCACACTATTCTTTGACCTGCCTGGATAACTGTGAACCTTCCTCTCTCTCTGCTAGAGAAATGTTACCCACTCTCCTCAGGGTCGATCCTAGGTACCTTCTCATACATCCTGGTGTAAAGTCAATGGTCTGCTTTCTTGGCAAGCTCCCTGAGGTTACTTAGATTGCTATCATTTAGGTGTTGGTACAGCTCTGGAAAACACTGGCTGAACATGTTCTCTCTTGAAAACAGAATGTACAGCTCCTCATAAGTGTTTGCGTGCTCGTACCCGCCCTCTGGCTGATCCAGTTTCCATCATCCTGATCTCTGACTCTGATTGCAGCATGTGGTGGTCACATTGACTACGCACAAATATGGCAGATACGGAAAGAGCCCTTCCCCTATGCCGTAAGGGCCGAGAGGAATTCTCACGAGGGAGTACACCCTTCCGTGTGCAAAACACTGAATCACAAAAAGTACTCCTTGAGTGCGTGGATGGAAACCACGTATTTTCAACAGTAGACCCTAATGAGGTACCTAAGGGAAGTCCTATTGTGAAGAGACCCACTCGGGAGTGGGGAAGGAAACAATTCCTTTTGTTTTAATTACCCTCACACACCCTAGTGGTGTCATGCTTCATCATCGGGTCACCCTGACGCCTAAAAGTCAGGGTGGGCTCGACCGTATTTCAGGGAGCTCTTGGTGAGAATATGTCCAGGGGGAATTAAAGATCAAAAAACCGCAGACAGATCCCAGTATCTCTTTATTCTTGGATCTGTTAGGGTTATTAAAAACATGAAAAAGGGGGTCAATGGGAGTGTTTATGATCCTATGACCCTAAAGCCAACATGTTTCAGTCCTATATGGGCCTAGTTAGGTCCTGGACTTTCTTCAGGGCAACAACATACCCTCCCTGGAAAATGCAGAAGGAGATTCCCTATACTGCTGTTTATATAAGGGCAGGTAGCTGCTCCTTATTATTTGTATAAAGATAATTTATCTTTTCAATTTTTCTATTCACTCCATCCCTCTGTGGGAGAGGAACTCATCTCCGGGCACCTCATGACTTCAAGGGGTAGCCCTGTAGTCACACAGACGTCAAGGGTCCTGCCCCACTCGGCAACCTATTCGGTGCGGGTCCCAGGGCTTTTGCAAAAGGGAATATAGGGAATCTCCTGCTCCATTTTCCAGGGAGGGTATGTTGTTGCCCTGAAGAAAGTCCAGGACCTAACTAGGCCCATATAGGACTGAAACATGTTGGCTTTAGGGTCATAGGACCATAAATACTCCCATTGACCCCCTTTTTCACGTTTTTAATAACCCTAACAGATCCAAGAATAAAGAGATACTGGGATCTGTCTGCGGTTTTAATCTTTAATTCCCCCTGGACATATTCTCACCAAGAGCTGCCTGAAATACGGTCGAGCCCACCCTGACTTTTAGGCATCAGGGTGACCCGATGATGAAGCATGACACCACTAGGGTGTGTGAGGGTAATTAAAACAAAAGGAATTGTTTCCTTCCCCACTCCCTAGTGGGTCTCTTAACATTAGGACTTCCCTTAGGTACCTCATTAGGGTCTACTGTTGAAAATAGGTGGTTTCCATCCACGCACTCAAGGAGTACTTTTTGTGATTCAGTGGTCACACTGACTACTCCTGCTCTCAACTGCTTCTACACGCACACGGCACACCACCAGTGGAATCCTTGAGTCCTGTTGAGCCGTGGCCCTGAGGAAGCTGTCTGCCCGAGACCTGCAGTGTGCCCTCGGCCCCTGGTCCTTAGTGCATGCACTCATTGTTCCTGGGAGTGTCAGGAGCTCTCGGGTTGTCAGTGGCGTTCCAGTACTGGGCTGGCGATCTCAGCTGCTCTCACCACTTCATCTCAGTACTGCTTTTGTTAGACTATGGTCATTATTTCTAGTCTGGCCAACAATCGCAGGGCTACAAAAAGGCTCACAGCTTTTGAAACTAACTGGAAACTCACATAAAGTATTCCTAATGAGGAATAATTTAAAGACTTCTCCAAATCGAAGGTCACTGTTCCTAAAGGAGAAGGAGGAAGATCTAGGGTGCAGATAGGATAGTCAGCGAGACTCTTACTTGTTGCCCTCACACATCCCAAGGGATGTCATGCTTCATCATAGGGCGGTTGCTCCTCGTCGGGTCGTTACTGCAATGCCCTATGGGTCCCCCAAAGGGTCACTTTAGCAGAGATCTTTTAATATTCTCACCGTATGATGAGTGAGGGAGTGCTCCTAGGGAAGTGAGTGAGTATAAAACTGACTACAGGATATCGATGCTGTGTTAATTTAATGGGTGGATTCCTCTGTCATATTAAAAAAACAAATGGTTGTTGCTACTAGTGGGTTGTAATGACCCTTGGTGGTCGAATGTGGATGTGAGTGAGAACAGTTTTGTAATTATTGGGTCAACATGTTTCGCTCCCCTGCTCACCTTCAATTACATACACCTTTTTTTGGTCCTGGAGAAGCACCAGGGATCTCTGTCTGAGACCAATAGGGGCATATCTGTACCTAAAAACTCTTATTGTGACAAGGACGATTGTTCAAGTGGCCAAAACCTATCTGAGCAATTTGTATCCAAGTGTGTGTGTTTATCCCACTAGTCAAGTGTCACAACTGTTATCCCGTGACTGACAGGTAACATTTAAATTGGAAGACTGCTTCCCCTCTGTGCATGGATTATCTCCCTACTCTAGTTCCTTCACGTCTGCCAATGATGCTGTTTGGTTTCTCCTATTTGCAGTAAGACTTCCGTATCCTCAAACTCTCCAGGAGGTGGAGGTACCTATTGTTGACCAGCAAGTTTGCAACTCCCTCTATGGAAATGGTATTCTTTACGACATGGTCTGCGCTGGAAATTTGGAAGGTGGAAAGGACTCGTGCCAGGTACTGTTATTTACAGACAGCACATTTTCCATTGAAATGGCCACTACATTTGCACAGACATACCGTTTTACTGTGATAAAACTACACTGCATACAAATTACTATGAGGAAATCGGGTATCTGAATATTGATAATTTGTGCATCACAAAGTAAGGTGATTTTTATTTGTTTTGATCCTATTAAAACCTTTGTTTCCATCACAATTAAGAGTTTTAAAAAATGTGCTTAATTTTTGCTTTCCTATTTGGTGAATCTGTACAGTTCTTTTACAGGTATTTACATTTTCTTGTGTGTTACAAAAAGGCCTTTCCTATCATGCTTCCTGTACCCCAGTAAGATTGTCACATAATTAATTGTGCTTTTCTTTCTCTAAATGCAAAGTGAGAGGATTCTAAACATCAATCCCCATGATAAAAAAATAAGCAGCAACTAGTCAGAAGAAATATCCTGACATGTGACCTCTGTCTTTGAAATGCAGCAAATGTGAAATAATAAGTAAAGAATTTAAAGGCATCTTAATTTATTGTTGGGCTTTCGCAACCCACCAAAAATCGGCTTGTGACCCACCAGTTGAATGCTACCCACAGTTTGGGGCACACTGGCCCTAGACAGCATTACTAACAATTTTGGAGCAGACCTTCTGAGTGACAGAAAGCATTTCCCATAATCTTCAGCTTCATGTACACATTGTGCGTAGAGTCTTCAGTTGTCAAGGCTTACGTATTTCACTTTCTAATGCGGTCCGGACGTAAACATCTACTTCTAATGGACTCAAACTTAAGAGAATTTAGAGGATAATTCTGATGGATCTCAGTTTGCAGAGTCTGACATTTCACTAGCCCTACTACATGGTGTGAGACGTTACTACAAGGTGTGAGATCTACAAATCTAAAAACATGAAAGACAATCAAAATACCTTCTTTCAGTTTATGGGTAATGCTCCAGATCTCTTTTTACTCTGATATAAGCAAGCATTGGCAAAGACAATAGATCTGGCCTTGACATGGCCCTTTTTCTTTTTCAAGTATACACAATAGGAATTAAACAATGAGATGTTTAAAAAGAGTAAACATATCTCTGCCTAAAGTTGGTGGGCATATGCTTTCAATGAAACAAAAGTTGAAAATGAATGATGATAGCATTTGACTCACTTGCTCTGGCATTGAGCCACGCTATTCTTTAGGTGGACATGCACATCTGATCAGTAAATATGCCATCTCTCAAAGTGCGAAATGGCCAGTGGCTAAAGTAGGCTGGCGGAATGGCCAGTGCTGTATGCTGCCATGGGAGTAAGCAAAATGTAAATAACACTACAAGACCCCAATGTATGGAAAGGGGATTAACCCCTAGCCCCTCTATCTATGTGTATATATATATATATATATATATATATATATGTATGTATGCATATATGTATATATCCAACACCATATGCGCCCCTCCTCCTCCTCCTCCTCCGTAAGGCCAAAAAGAAGGGCACGAACTCCACTTGTTCCGCGAGTTTTTTTATTGTTCTTCACCTCACAGTCATAACGCGTTTCGGTCACAAAGTGACCTTGATCACATCTATCTATATGTATATATTTATATATATGACTTGAGCTAAAGCTGTGTGTAGTCCAAACCTAAAAAATGGGACAAATAAGCAGATTCTGCTCTTGTGAACGATATTGAAAAACAACTTTAAACACACATTCATGGAAACCAGCTCTTGAGCACCTCTAGCAGTTATTTATTTTACTAACAATCCATTTGTCGTATACATGGTGCTTCCTGTCAGTGTGTTTTTTTTAAGTTCTATGTGCTGTGGCTACTATTATTCATTCTAACAATAGTCTAATAATAGTTAATCTATTATCTTTTGAGGTACTGGAGCAAGAGTGAGTCTTGCCCTGGACTTGAACTCGAGATCTGCTGAAAAGAAGTCACAGGTCCATGTTGGTAAATATTAGTAGACCATTTTCAGGAAGTTTGCTTACAGCGCCTGAAACTCCACACTAAGGGCCACATTTACAATATTTTGGCGTAGGGCAGCGCCACTAGCCTTCTAGATGCGCTGCCCTACGTAAAAAAAAAAGGGCAGGAATGTGCTGTATCTACAAGAAACGATGCATTCCTGTCCTTTCTGCCAGCGCACAGACTGCAGCCGAGCACCAACACCGGTACCCTTTCACCATGGTGCAAGGGTGTCTGTGTTGTTGGCATGATTGTGTTTGTGCAGGAAGGGACACCTTCCTGCACAAAAGCAATCAAAGGAGGTGTGTTCCTCATTCTATGTGTGCTACATAATGCAGCACACGTGGAATGAGGAAAAACACAGGCCCCCGCAGCCCCCGTGGTGCGGGGGGCCCCCAAGTTCCAGGAGGCCCCCTCAGCACAGAACTCTGCCCGGAGAGATCCTTAATGAGTTCGGAGGGAGCTCTTCCACGTACTTTGCATGGGGGCCCCCTCAAGTTTCGTTACGCCAGTGGGAGAAATCATTATGCCTGCATTGGGAAGGCATTCGTTTTGGTGCCGCCCCAGATTTATGCTATTTTGTCAATCTTGGGCAGTGTCAAAAACCATGGGTGTTGCGTGGGAAAAGCCACAGCAAAACCCATGGAATGACCCTTACATGCAGAGTAAGGCATTGCCTTACTCCATATTTGCAAGGCCATGAAAACCACGCAGGGTGGCTTTGCGTGGCCTTGTAAATATGGACTGGCACACTGCGCCTCCAAAGCATCACAAAAATGACACTCCGGCGGCGTAAAAATGCCACAGCGCATTGTAAATACGCCCCTAAGCTCTTGTTTGCACCACAGCAGTGTGCAGCACAGTGGCGCCTGGTATTTTAGCAGGGGGGACACACACACATACACACTCACTCACACTCATGCATTCATACACATGCACACACATGCTTTTTCACAACACTCACTCACTCAAATACACATGCATACATACATTCATGCATACATGCACCAAATATCAAAAAATAAAACTTACACTCAGTGCAGCTCTCTGGGAGGGTAACCTCGGAGGTCCCAGAAGGGTTGGGACTGCTGCCTTCTCTCATTGGCTGACCTAAGGTCAGCCAGTGAGGGAAGCCAGCAATCCCTCACTCGTCACATAGTGGGATGTGGTCAGTGAAACTGCTGAGAACTCACCCCACTCTGTGAAGATGTGTCACTGATTGACACTCGTCCCTGAACACTTGAGGGCTTAGAACTGAAGTGACCTGGTCCGAGGTAATCAGTGATGCTGTACCTCGACATGAGGGGGAGGGACTCAAGACACTTTTGCCAGAGTGAGGCGGTCACACACTCACAGGGTTGTGAAATAATCAACCTGGCAAAGTTCAGCTCAGGCAGCCAGGAACCTGCGCATTTAGCACATGTCTAGCTGTCTGGCTGACTGACTAGCCTGACAGACACTCTTCTTGTCGAGAAAAAGGTGGGGTGTGTGGCCCCTCAGCTTGTACGAATGGGCCATGTCAGGTGCAGCGGAGTTACTTGTGATTTATAGTGCTTTTTGTGTTTACTTTTATAAATTTCATTTTTGTGTTTTGGCTTTGAGCGAGAGTATGCAGCAGTTATTGTTACTGTCCCAACCTAAAGCATGTAAGGAGTGAACCTGCTCTCCCCTTTAACAGCCTCATCCCCTAGACCTACTAAGAAGAAAAAACAGTGGTACTTGGCTGCAAAATGTAGTAAAGGAAATAATAGATCTTGACAGGAGGTTCTAATGTTATTATACTCCTACCAATATGAAAACATAAACAGGTAGTGCCCTTTGACTTTCTCTGCTTTCATGGAAATCAAAACACCCCTGGCTTAACCCCTTCTATGCTCATGACAAGCTCAGCTCGTCATGCTGCGCGGTGGGCGTGTGCACATGACGAGCTGAGCTCGTCACGACCACACCCGCGATCGGAATGTCCAGCACCTGGGCGGAATTCCGATCGCGGTCAAGGGGTTAAATCAAGAAGAATGCAAATATAATACATGGGAGCCTGCAATCCATGTATAAATGCCTGTAGGTAATTTCCTTTTTACAGATGAGTTGGGCCATCTCTAGTCGCCTGAAATAAAGATTTGTTGTAGCCGCTCAACTGTAATAACTTGTTGTTGAGTTCTGACTTCACAATGCCTGCTGACCGAGCCAGCAGTCCAGGGGAAAGCAGGTCAGGGAGTATAATTATAACTGCAGTTTTAAACAATGACAACGAAAACCTGACTTTCTCTTCTGCTCTGTTTTTGTAGATGAATTTTGGTAAGCCAGAAGGAGTTATTTATGGCAACATATTTCTTTTTTGCACTCAATGCATCTTTCTACATATTCTGAGCTGCATTGCTTTTTTCTCTGATTGTATTAAAATGTTTGGAATATATTTTACAACAAATATCTGACTGCTGTTTGGTGTGCCTTATTTTGCACTAGATAGTCTACTTGTATGCTTCATGTTTGCAAACATCCTATCTCTATCAAAAGAAAGAGCAACACACCAAGGATTTAAGCAGTTTGTGGGAAGGGTAATGGTGTGACCATGTATTATTACGAAAAAAATAGTCTCTGACGTACATTATAAGGATATTGCAAGTCACCTCAGAGTTCCATGACCCTCTTAAGGAACTCGACCTTCAGCCTCGTTCATTCATATTGTCACGGAACTCCTCAGTGACTTGCAATACCATAATGTATGATGGGGTACATTATCCCGTATATAATTACATGACTTTACCTGTGCAGCACTATTTATGGGACGGATTGCGTCTAAGACACAGATTGTGTGCGTGTAGTAAACTCCTTGAAATAAAGTTGTCCACACGCATTGAATAAAGTTGTCTTCTTTATTTCCAACCCATGCCAGGCGTTAGCAGCAGGTAAACTCTGCCTGTACAATGACTCCCAACATCCCTTTTGCATCATCTATATATTTGAAACCACGAACATGGAACCTAATACACTCTTCTCATTCTATATATTAAAGACAGGATAATTTACCGAATACCACATAATCCCCCAATTAAAAATAAAATAAAATACAGAAAGAAGAAAAAAAATATATACAATTGCAGTCACAAATTAACATTTCCAAATTCTTAGGTTTCTTTACAATCCTTCCTTTTGAGGTCTTAACCACCATATAGTCAATCTTTTCCTTACCATCATTAGCGTCATCTTGTGCACCATCAATGGAAGTCTGTTGTGCACCATCCTTGGACCTCTGTTCCCCCACCTGATCCAAATTTCTACATCATTTTAAAGTTCCCTCAGAAACCACATACTCATTAGAATCATTCCCTGGGTTAGTGTCACTATCTGGGGCTTGACCATCATAATCCAACCACCAGTAGTTACCAGCAATAGCTTTACTTTCTTCACCTTTATCATGATCATTTTTAGCTGGTGCAAGGTTGCTCAAATGCCACACTTCACCATTGTCCAACAACGCTGTGGTATTCATTACAGATACGACTTTTTTAGGTTCGCTAAACCTGCTTTCCCCTTTAGGTCCTTCCTTTGCACTTTTCACTTGTACCTATTGACCCACACACAAATTTGCTTGTTTAGTACCATGTTTGTAATCGTAATACAGTTTGTTTATCTTTTGAGAATCCAATATGCACTTTCTAACTTCCCGGATATTACACTCAACCATTTCACTTTTCCTCATCCAACCTGGATTTACCTTGGCGTGCAGTATTCAGCGTCTCATTAATGAAAACTGGCTTTTCCCAACAGTACCATGACACGTAGTCCTGTATGCCCACACCATTTTCTTTACCTCACATTCCTATGAAACATTTCCCACTGGAATGATATAAAGCAGTGAATTTTTGTTCAATTCCAGATGCTTTTTAAGTATTCTTTCATTTCAGAAGATTTAAACTGCACTTCATTGTCGGAAAGTATGATTGCAGGAAAACCTTCCCTCAAAAACACTTCATCCAAGAATGAAATCACAGTCTTTGTGTTAACTTTGTCTGCAACACTTACTTCTAACCACCTGGAAAATGTATCCACCAAAGCTAAGATATTTTTACATGTACCATCCTGCTAATTGATTGGCCCCATTATATCCAAAGCTACCTCTTCCCAGGGTAACTTTGGTTAACCCAAAGAACCTAAAGATGGATTAAAGGTTTTCTGGCTTGAAGGGGCGTGGCCAGCAGCCCAGCATGGCGGACGTGTAGCTTGAGGGCTCCTGGACCCGAGCCCTGTAATCACCCATGATTGATGGCCTAGCAGTGGCATCTTGACTTGAAGATTAACCGGAGCCACTTGCTCTCGGCGTGTCAGTCCAACCTGGGCTCCTGTGGACGGGTGGGAGCACAAGACAGCTGATTGCCGGGCCGCAGGGGCTGTGGAGCGGCTATAGGACAAGAGTACCAGGGTGGGCCGCGGCAGCCGGGCCCGATCGCAAACAGAGATCAGCCCTTCTGCGGACCCGGCGGTCTAGAGGTGATCACTCTGCCACAAACAATCTGCTGGCTCCCAGAGGAACGGCCTGTCCCCTTGATGCTGTAAAGCGTCTGCACCCAAAATCGATGGCAGGAAGCAGCGGCCGGAGCGGTACCAAGACCCGGCTGCTGGGGCCCAAGCTGGGGCATGATGTGAGGAGGAGACTCCCTGGGATCCCCCTAAAGACTCCTGCTAGTGCTGGTGGCCGGGGGAGAAGCGGAGGGGGACAGAAGCTCCAAGCATGAGTAGGCCCTAGCAGCCTACATGAGGGTGTCCGGAGCTGCTGCGAGACAAGGAAAGATTTCTGCTGGTGGAGATAGGAGGCCCCCGGGACGCCCGGAGACCTTCGCCTACCAGGCGAGGAACATACTGGATGTTTGGGCCATTAGGATACGGCCCCTCTGATTAACACTCTCACGTGGTGGGCCTATTAACAACCTGTGGCAAGGGGTGTCTGGACGGGCCCCGGGAGCTGACTCGGGGCTTGCTGGGAGGCCCGGAGGGAAGGTGTGTCACTACACAGTGCCAGAGAGCACACCGGTTCATGCTGGGGCACAGGATTGGAGGCGGGCAGCAAAAGGTCCATTACTAATGCTGAAATCACGTGAGTACCACCAGGAAGACAGGAAAACAGCCCTAAGTGATCTGACTGGCAGGAACACATGAACAAGGCACTGAGCACTGCCTGAAACTTGGCGGATAGCTGGGCGGCGTGAAAGGCTTTGGGGCCTGTCTGGTTGCATGACGCACCCGCGGCGCAACCTCCTGCGTGATATTTCCAAACACACGTAGAGCCACCCTGTGTGGCTTTACATGTGCTCATAAATATCGCCCCTTTTCACGCAACACATTGCGTGTTAGGGGCGTGACATGGGTGTTGCTGTGGGTGTTCCCAAGCAACACCCATGTCCACTGATGCATTTCCATATTTACGACATCGTAAACCTGGAAATGCATCAGAATGCTATGCCACCCCCAGGGGTGGCGAAGCGAGGCGCAACGAGGAGAATTTTTTTTATTTCTCCTCGTTTATTCCTCTTTCAATGGATGCTGCATTCTACAGCACGCATTGGAAAAGGAAATCACCTCAAGTGATTGTTTTTGTGCAGGAAGGTGCCCCTTCCTGCAAAAAACACAATTTCCCCACGACGCAGGCATCCTTGCACCATGGTGCAAGGGTGCCGGCGCATGGCAGCAGTTTGTGCGCACGCGCAGGGAAAGACACAGAGATGCAACATGTTGCTGTAAATATGTCACATCCCTGTGCCTCAAAACGAACACAGTGCGGCACCACGCTGCGTTAGTGTCTCATAAATAAGCCCCTTTGTTTTTTAGACACCCGGGAACAAGCTTGAGAATGGATTGAACAACACTTCCCAGACTCTCGTCCTTGAGACGGTGCAAGAGTGGCGCCGCCCAAGGTGAAACACACCACAAGTCGGAGATGCCAGACAGGGAGAAACCGAGAAGACAACAGGGGAGCCCCTTCCCCGCAACGGGCATTGGCGGGACAATTAGTAACGATCCGTTCTGCGCATACGATGCGGAAATCCAAACCCCACCCCATTAGTTCCAACACATCGAACGGCAGTGTCTCAGATTCCATATCCAATGGCAGCCTTGCACTGTTCCCATCGATTACACCACAGACTGTCAATCACGTATTGGGGTAACGAACATGAGTATCATGGGGTTTCAGCTGTATGATTGGCCAGGTGAATTCTGCTGGCTATGGTCCCACCAAACAAATGCGTACACCTGCTTTGGTGCGTCTCACATAGACCTTATGTTACTATGAAATGGTTATCGTTGAGATGTTGATAAAAGACCTGTTTCCTTAGAATAGCTGTTGTTGGGCTTTTTTTCCCTAAATGAAGACTATATGGGGGTCTCGGGTCCGGGCGTCATACTTCAACCGTAATGTACACACTGTGAAATAGTGGTGCTCCTCTTGGGTCTGAGAGGGCCTCCCCCAACAACAAAGGCACAAAGTTGATATTGTTCATATTGCTACTGTTTGTTTTCAAGTTTGGCGAACAACGGAGAATCGCTGGACCGTGTATTGGGGAAATATTTTATACACCTTATCAAAGTCACATAAAAGAGTGCTGGTGGGTACCACAAAATGTGCTCGAGATGTCACAAGTGAATAATGGTGTTAATCCAGGGATCACACAACCATAAGGGAGTTACCCTAATACTCAGAAAAGGGACGGTTATGTGAAGAACAAAGACAAAGATTCCCTTTTCATAAGCAGAAACCAACACTAGTTCATGTAATAACACGGCAAACCCAATAGAAAACCTTTGTGATATGATATATTCAGAACTTCACTGAAAATATATTATAAAAAATACAAAAAAGAAAGAAAACGAAAGAAAACATCAAGGTTGCTAAATTATGAAATAATGACAATCAAAAACTTCAAATACAATATTAAAACAAAACTAAATATAAATTAAATATTGGAAAGTATTGTGCTTTATTAAAAAACATCCACAATATTTCGAACATGTGATAAAGTGCAATTGCATGGATTAACAAATCATATAAACATTATCATATATACATAAGTACCACAATCGTATGTAACATTCATGTAATTAAAAACAATGTGTTTGTTGAAAATAATATTAAAATTTCTGCCTTCTTATGATAATGACTTTTCAGACAATAAAGTCGTTTGATTATACTCATACTCCTGCACCAAGTTCATTCATAGGGTGCTTTGGTTTGTTGCGAATATTTTACTGGGAGGCTGGGCATTTAAACAGTTGTCTGAAATAGAGTATATATCATATTTCGCCTTCTCGCTTTTTGCTACAGAGTTCATGGTTAACTCGATCTCGAAACGTTACCAATCAATTCAGACGATTGAATACGCCTAAAAGTTTTATCTCCATATAAACTACAAGTATGATGTTTTCTTTCGTTTTCTTTCTTTTTGTATTTTTAATAATATATTTTCAGTGAAGTTCTGAATATATCATATCACAAAGGTTTTCTATTTGGTTTGCAGTGTTATTACATGTACTAGCGGTGGTTTCTGCTTATGAAAAGGGAATCTTTGTCTTTGTTAATCCAGGGATGTCTTCTGTGGCGAATGCCTATAACGTGATAACGTGGAATGTGAGGGGTAAGGGGTCTGTACATAAAAGGCACAGAATACTGGCCCAACTGCATAGGCACTGAACACATATCGCTTTCATTCAAGAGACCCACTTGGTGACCACAGAGGTGCAAAAGCTGCGTAGACGATGGAGAGGCCAAATTTTCCATAAATCTTACTCTGCATACTCAAGAGGTGCTGCGATATGACTCCACGCGGAGGTCCCATTTGTGGTATTGGATTCTAGAATTGAGTCACAAGGTTGCTATGTAATATTAAAAGGCACATTAAATGAAGAACCATTAATGTTAGGATGTATTTATGCACCCAATACTGATAATGACAACTTCTTCACCCACTTGTCTGTGATGTTATCAGACTGAACACAATATCTGTGAGTCCTGGGTGGGGGACTTTAACGTAGTATTGGAAGCAATGTTAGATAGATCCAATCCCCCCCCTTTCCTGGGCACAGGCCCTATGCGTCAGGCTTGAATGTTGCGACAATGGGGATGGTTGGGTGCCTCTGGATGTATGGCACAGCTGTAATGAGGGCCTGAAAGAACACTCCTTCTATTCTCACCCACATATGCTTCATTCCCGACTTGATAGATTCCTCTGCCCCGCACACCACTAGTCTAAAATAACGCATGCTATGTATCTAAGAAAAACGATCTCTAACCACTGCCCCCTGGAGATGACGCTCTTATGGGGTCGCGTACCTGCCCCATTCCTACATTGAAAATGCAGCAGCGCCTACTCAAAGATGGGGTCTTCAGAGAGACCTTGGCTGCGACCATTGACAACTACTTCTCGGAAAACTCTGGGACAGCCTTTTCTCCCTTGGATGAGTGAGAGACCTTCAAAGTGGTGGAATGGTGTGCGGCGATTAACACTGTGGTAGGTGCCAGGAGGGAGGTACTCCGGGAGCTTGGGAATCTTGAGGAATCCTTGAGATCCTTGGAAAGGAGGGCAACGAAGAACGCTGACAATGCAGCTAAACTCCAAGAGGCCAAAATAACATGCAGAGTTGTTAGAACGACTCAGGGTGATAGATTACAGGACATATACCCAAAGGATACATACTGAAGTGGACAAATCGAGCACATTGCTAGCGCGATTGATATGCCCTGACCCAATCCCCCATACCGATCTTAAAGATTACTACACCTGATGGGGGAACCGAAGTCGCACAATGGGGGATTAACAAGGTGTTTCGGGATTTTTATTTGAATCTGCATGTGGCCTCACCTCCCCCGACCGGGCGGAGATTCTTGCAGCAAGTGACACTGCCGAGAGTACAGGCGGCGGACTGCGAGGTACTTGCCACGCCCATTATGGTGAATGAAATCCGAAGTGGCATCAAAGAGTTAGCCTGAAATAAGACACCGGGTTCTGATGGACTTATGGTGGAATTTTATTCCACATATGCTGCCCGATTGTCCCACATCTAGAGAAGCTCTAGAACGTCTCTCTTTCCACTGGCATGCTCCCCGATTCCACTAGAGAGGCGCAGGTAATGTCTCTACTGAAACCCAATAAAACTCCCATGGAGCTCTCCACGTATAGACCGCTGTCCCTGTTTTTTTTATTTTTTTTATTTTGTGGGGTTTTACAGCTCAGACAATAGAGCTTCTGAGCATCCATTCAGCAACTATTGGTAATACATCAACAACAATGCTCTCACCAATTCATATCTCCTATTACCTAACTTCCCTTTTCCCCCTCCCTCCCTCTGAGTCAATACTGCATCATCAATGTAGTACCCTATATGGACATGTCCATGTACCCCACCGGATCCATCTGAGAAGGTGTGGAGTGTCTTTGGCTAGGTGTAGTATACTGTGTAAGCAGTGGGGGGGCAGCACAGCATCAGTGAGGGATCAGCGCGTTCTGCTGAAGGGGGGGGTCTACATCCTCTCCGGGAATACTAGGAGCAATTCAGCCTCTGGAGTGACCAAACTGTCTACCAGCCCCTCCCAGGTCCTTGCAGCTTCCAATGTGCCTATTCCTCATTTAGCCTGTCTAAGCAGTAGTCGCCCTTCACAGCCCACCCATTTTTCCAAATCTTTTTTCCAAGCAGGTATTCGGGGTCCTCCCGGTGATTTTCAATATAGCGTGATTTCATGCTTACCCAGAATAAATGCTAAGTCTTGGAACCTGCTTGCAATTTTTGTTTTGGAAGTATGTGGGAACCACCTCAGCAAGCAATGACCCGGAGAACAGGGAACCTCTTTTTCTATAACAGCCACTACTATGGCCGTGATCCCTTCCCAGAATAGGCGCAGCACAGAGCACTTCCAGAACATATGCAATATGTGCGCCCCTTCTTACCCTCATCTGGAGCAGGAAGCCTCAACTACAAGAAAGTATCCCCTAATCCTTGCGGGGTGACATATGACCTGTGCAACACATAGTAATTGATTAGTTTAAAACGTACATTCCTGGACACTCTCAGCGTCAGCACTAGTATCAGCTCCCACTCTAAGTCAGGAATAGGAATACCCAAGTCCTCCTCCCACTGCGTCGTCAAGTGCTCCAGCAGGCACTGACAATCAGCCCGGATTGCCCTGTAGAGACACGGCACTGTTTTTATCGTGCCAGTAGACAGCGCCACATAATAGCCGCTCCGGAGTGCACAAGGCTCCACGGAGCCCGTGCCCCAATGTATTCTGATCGCCATAGTGAGTGCTCCGTGTAAGAGGAAGTGGCCCTGTAGGAAGAGAAATTCCTCTTGGAATTCCGCAAATGGCAACAACACTGAGTCTTTGAAGAGATCCTCCAGGCTCGCTGCACCTCCCTCCGCACAAGTGTCTATGTCTCTCCAGCATCCTCCATGGGGCAGGTGTTTTAACAGAGTGAGCAGCAGGTCTGGGGAATAAGGAATTCCAGTACCCGCCTTCTGCAAGCATCTGTGCCAGCAGCGAGTAATTACCCTGAGCTCTCTGGTATCTCCTATTGAGGGTCGTTGTATTCTCAGCAACACCTTGGTAAGGTTGTTAGGGGTTGGCGCAAATGGGCTCTGAGTTCTAGTAGGGATTCCCCTGGCTGCTAGTCACTGGATCAGCCAATTATTTTGGGAGGCAATATAATACGTCTCAAAGTTAGGGACTTTCAGACCTCCTGGGGCTGTGGGGTGCCCGCCTTCACCCTGTTCCCCAGATGAAAGCAACCATTAGGGAGTCAAGCTCCCGAAACAATGCTCGTGGCACCCATATCGGGAGTGTTCCAAAGAAATATAGGAGGCAGGGCCACCATTTTTAGTAGTGCCACACGAACCGCCACCGACCGCGGTAATGTCTTCCAAAATTCTGTAGAAACTCATAGGGACCTGAGAGCCTGTCCCACATTGCCTTCTAAAAGATCTGTCTGGTCATGGTATACTCTGACCCCCAGATAGCTTAGACAATGGGGCTCCCACTGTAAAATCTCCAACCAAGCTGGTGGATTCCCATTTCGCATCATAGGGAAGAGTCTGGACTTCTGCGAGTTAACCCTCAGTCCAGAAAGCAGACCAAATCTCTCTAACATGGTTCTGGCTCCATTCAGATCCTCCTTGGCATCTCGAAGGAAGATTAGTAAGTCATCCGCATATAAGGCTATGCAGTGTTGGTGTCCCCCTATTCTCAAGCCCCTAAAGCTACATCCTGTGCACGCATATCAAGCCAGGGGCTCCATGGCCAGCGCAAAGAGCAAAGGGGACAGAGGGCAACCCTGCCTCATCCCCCTGCCCAGCAGAGATGGTTATCCCTGTGCGTACTCTGGCAGTCCGGTCCGTATAAAATAGTTTTGTCCAAGCCAGGAAGTTCCTCCCTAGTCCCATATGTACCAATACCTCATAGAGATAGTGCCATTCCAAACTGTTGAATGCTTTCTTTATATCAACAGCAAATACCAGCGCTCTCGCCCGATCATAATCTTCAGCATCTAATATGGCCAGGAGCCTCCTGATGTTTATCGCTGTGTTGCAGCCTGAAATTAACCCTGACTGATCCGGATGAATCAGTATGGACATGTGGGGCAATAGCCTGGCTGCGAGGATGCTGCTTAGTATTTTGTAGTTGGTATTTAACATCAAAAGTGGCCTATATGTTGAGTGATCATGTGCTGATTTTCCTGGCTTCAGGAGGGAACTATCAGCACTTCCCTAGTGGTATCCGGAAGTGCCCCCGTATCTTTAGCCGCAGTATAGAGGGCCGCCAGTTTGGGTATTAGTCCCACTGAGTAAGCCTTGTAGAATTCAGCTGGAAAGCCATCGATACCCAGAGTTTTATTTCGGGCCATGTTTTTAATCACCCCACTATTTCCTGAGGAGTGATGTGTTTCTCCCCCCCAGGCCCTCTACTGCCTCTTCCTCAAGACGCAGGAGGTGTAACTCTCCGAGGTAGGCTCGCACCACTGTATCATTGCGTGCCATGATGCTCCTATGTAAGGCAGAATAGTATTGGGCAAAGAGGGCATTTATTCCTTCCTGTGTGTACACTTGGTCGCCTCCAGCATTCTCCAACTCAACGATTGGGGAGCCGCGCTTTGTCGGGTTTGCCAGCCACACAAGGAAAGACCCTGATTTGTCTTGCTCCGCATGCGTTCGGTCCATGTAATGCTTGTAATCGAAGCATCGGAGGTGCTCCACCTGGGTCACCATCACTTCCGGTTGGAGCTCCGGGCACCCAGGTGTGCGAAGTTCAACATCCCGTAAGTTTCGCTCGGCAGAGGCTACTTCGCTCAGGAATGTAAATCTGATCCCTTTTGATTCTGCTATACATTGACCACGCAGGACTGACTTGAAGGCATCTCATTCTATTTGGGGAGATGAGGTTGTGCCCACATTGTCATTGAAGTAGTGAGTTTTTGTGTCTCTAATCCCTTCTCTAAACACCTGGTCTTTCAAAGATTCCAGTTTCAATCTCCAGGTGGGTTTCACCGGGTTAGGCCGGGCCAAGCGGAGTTGGAGGAGGATGGGATTATGATCTGACACTGTGTCTGTCAAGTCGACGGAGTGCACTAGTCTATGGGCATTCAGACCGCTGTCCCTGTTAAACACAGAATGCAAAATATTCAGCAAGATCCTGGCCAGGTGATTCCTACCATTGTTACCTCAATTGATTCACATGGACCAATGTGGATTTGTAACCCACTGTAACACCTCACTAAACATACAGTGCTGCTTAAAACAATAGGCGCGGCCCAGGACCTTTATCCATATGCTGGCTACTTGTCCCTGGATGTCCACCAGGCCTTTGATAGTCTAAGGTGGGATTTTATGCTGGTGGCTCTGGTGCAATATAAGATACCTCCCGCCTACATTAATGGGGGTAAATTACTTTATTCATCTCCCACAGCCAGAGCAAGGACAGGACCGCACATCTCAGATTACCATCCTTATAGACTTGGTTTGGGGGCGGCGTCGTTGCAGCATTACCCTGGTGAATTTACAGCTGCCTTTGGATAAAGGTGAGATGAGAGCACCCAATTTTAAAGCCTATTGCATAGCTGGTCAGCTGCAGTGGTTGCCCTTTTGGTTAGCAGGGCACAATTTGACCGAAATAGATTACACATGACTCAAATCAGCCAAGGTCAGTTACACAGATTAATCTGTCCGGCCATCACACCGGTACATGTAGATTCATTACTGTTGCGCACAGCATGAACATACTGGAAGATGACAAAGAAGTATACAGCCACAAAAGTGCCCTATGCGCTGAATATACCACTCTGTGGCCTACCTACGTCCTCCAGCACATTGATAGCATGCAGGCTCAGCCCCTGGGAACAGGCGGGGGTAACAACACTTGGGGCACTGTTTGAGGATGGAGTATTGATGACCCATGCTGATTTTGTGCATGCCCATGGGTTGCCTGACACCCTGTTCCTAATGATTGCTGGTATAGTCCAATACGTTTGCAAATATTGGGCAGAGTATGGGAGGGAACCTACGGCTCATTAATTTCTGTGGGCACTTCACCCCATGGGTCATGGGCGCCATCTCGTACGTTGGCTATATCGAGTACTCCGCGAGCATCTTATGATACCGCTTACAGCACTAAAAGCCAAATGGGAGGTGGACCTCACCATGGAAATCTCAGACAAGGAATGGGTGGTTATGATAGAATACCCAAAGAAAATCTCACGCAATGCCAGATTCAAATTCATTAAATTTTCAATATTGCATCCAGCATACTTAATGCCCCATAGACTCTTTCGAATGTTTACGACTGCGTCATTGGAGTGGCCCCGTTGTCATGCTCAGGAGGCAGATTCGATGCACATGTTATGGGATTACCCCCGATTGCTTAATAAGTGGGAGGGAGTCACAGCAACTCTGGTGGGGCTGATGGGTCTGCGCCAAAGGGATAGTCCAGCGCAGTGTATACTAGGATTAGCCCCAAGACCCAAGTGCTCTAAGTTAGTGACCCAGTTCACAAACATTGCACTATTATTACCTAAAAGGTTAATAGCAAAACAGTGGAAATCCTCAATGGCCCCTAGGGTGGAGGACTGGTGCGAGGAGGTTCAAAGATGGGGCCTTGCTGAAAGCGAAGCCCTCAGATGAGAGGAAAAAAGAGGCCTGCGTAAGATACGCATTTCAATGGAATGGGTTGTGTTACTTGAGAGCTTTAAAGCGCATGAGCCGGATACTTGAAGGATAATACTCCCACAGGCAAGTAGGGAATGAACCATGGATGGCTTATAGTGGTTGGTCCTGAGCTAGGGGACAACTTTTCACATGGAGTAGCGAGCACTCCATGGATGTGCACACCAGTAGCACAGTTGTATGTCCCTGGTCCCTGGTCCCTGGTCCACACGGCACAAAATATATATTCACGCATAACAGACCTGACATGATTGGCATTTTATGCCAAGCAACTAGCACACACACTATCCCCTAAACACATTTAGACAACATACTTGGTGACTTCGCTCAGTTCACAAGTTGTGGATGGGAGAGGGATGGGGAATTTGATCACATGTTATATGCTAACTATGTAACCATGTAATATCACAAGAAAGTTGTAAAATATATCCTTGGAGCAACATACCATTATTGAAGACTGAAACAATGGCTGCTAAATGTGTACCACATGTATAATTTTGGAAAATGCAATAAAATGTGTGTTAAATTTTTTTTTTTAATTAAAATAAAGTTTTCTGCTTTTACCAGCCATATCACACTTCACACATAACCTGACAATTTTTCAATATCCACATCCACTTTGGGCCACCAATACAATTATTTAAGTCTGTATTTGATGCAAGTGATACCAGAATGACCTTCGTGACAAAGATCGATGAATCTTTCTCGTAAGTTTTTGGGAGGTAACACTTTTTTTTCTTGTGAGACTAATGAATCGCACACACTCAATTCATCTCTAATTTCCCAAAAACCTCTATGTTCATCTTTCAATTTCTTTTTATCAGTGCTACACCAACCATTCACTATCTTTTATTTTACTTCTCTTAAAATCACATCATTACTTTCAGCCTCCAACCATTCTTCCTTATTAAAACTGACCTGAGACCCTTTTTGCGAAATGTTTTTTTTTAACTCTTTTTATTGAACATTCGGTAGGCACATCAAATAAATCAGTTACAGACACAGGAAATAGAGCAAGTATTGAAGTATATGACAATTACAGAATGGGAGGCAAGTCCCCATGCAGCAGTTTCAACTTCCCCAACCCTCTCCTACCCCTGTGGAATAAATTTGTCCCTGGACTAGACCCAGGTGTCACTAACTATGTCTATATCGGTCCCAGTGGGCCCAGATCTTTTCCCATTTATGAGGGCACCCTCTACTCTGGTATACAACCTTCTCCACTAATTAGCACCAATCCATATCTCGTTTCCAGTCCCCCACCCCTGGAGGGGAAGCCGCTCCCCACGCTCGAGCAATGTTCCTATTTGCTACTGCAGAGGCTAACGTAAGCCATGTGCCAAGGTATTTGGGCCATCTCTCCTCCCCCGATACACCCAGTATGTGCCATCTGGCCTCCAGTGGGATTTGTACACCTGTGACTGTGGCCATAATTCCGGTCACCCCCTCCCAATAGCGCTGAATGCAAGGGCAGGACCACAGGATGTGAAAAAAGGTTCCAGCCTCCCCGCACCCCCTAGCGCAGCGGTCGGAGTCACAGTGACCCCATTTGCATTGGAGCGTCCTAGAAGTGTATGATCTGTGTAAAATGCAGTGCTGAACCAGTCGGAGCACGAACGGATGGCGATCTCCGCAGGGCTCTGCAGTGCCTCCAACCAGTCATCATCTTCCAGCAGCCCCATGTCTGTTTCCCATGCCTCTCCAAGAGAGCCCAGGGGGTCCGGTAAATTATTTATAAGTTTTCGGTAAGTGTATGAGATGGCTTTCTCCTCCATCGGGTCAAGAAGTAGCCTATCTTCAAGGGGAGAATATTTGGGTACCTGTTCCCCATCCAGTAGGCTGCAGCGCAGAGCGTGTCGCAGCTGTAGGTACTGGTACCGCTCGACTTCCGCCATCTGGTACTCTGTCTGCAGATCGTCAAACAATATTATCATCCCCTCTCACCAAACATCCTCCAGGTGCTTGATACTTATGCGACTCCAGCGGCCAAAGCCCTGCAAGCGTCCCACCTCCCTCAACCCATTGCTTGTCCAAAGAGGGGTCCGGGCTGTCAGTTTGTTCTCCCATCCCAGCCTCTTTGTCACTTCTCGCCATGCACGCACAACTGCTTGTTTGTGCACCGGGAGCTCACTCTTGCGGCATTTATGGTAGAGCACCGCTGGGTAACCCATCGGTCCCATCGATACGCAGGTTCCATGGTATCGGCGAAGACCCAACCATTGACAATAATCAGTTGGGATGCCAGATAATAGCACCTGACATCTCGTACCGCCAGCCCACCCTCATATACTCTGTGCTGAAGTTTACGCAACACTATTCGCGGGGTGCCTCCCTCCCACAGTAGAGTGCGAATTTCAGAGTCTATTACCTGGTAGATATGGGCCAGAATCTTGTAGGGGATGTTTTGGAGCATGTACAAGAGATGTGGCAGAGCCATCATTTTCAATAGGATGGCCCGGCCCATCAAGGAGACAGGCAGTCGCCTCCAGTGGGTAACATCCTCCCTCAGTTTCCTCAGTTGCGGGTGTATGTTAAGTGACATAAAGTCCCCCTCAGAGTGGGTAATATGAATACCCAAATTTTTCAACTCGTCTCTCTGTTTCAATTCAGCACAAGTGGAAGTAAGGGGGGAGGGGTCGCCAGACAGTGGGAATACCAAAGATTCATCCCCATTTATCTGGTATCCGGAGTAGCTGCCGAACAGCCAAAAAATGTGTAGGAGTTGATGGATCGATTGTTGAGCTCTGTGCACATAGAGCAGGACATCATCTGCATACAACGATATACATTCCTCCCAGCCCCATCGCTCACTTTCCCGTAAACAAGTATGTCATGGCGTACCAATGCCGCTAACGGCTCCAGCGCTAATATAAAAATCATCGGGGAAAGTGGGCAACCCTGTCAGATGCCCCTGTGAAGTTTAAATGGTCTAGATACCACCCCGTTGACCCAGGCTTTCACCATCGGGTCCCGGTAAAGAAGTCTGACCCACTCAAAAAAATGTCTACCAAAGCCCATCCGTGCCAGGACCGCAAACAAGTAGGGCCATTCTATGCTGTCGAACGCCATGCAGGAATCCAATGAGAGTAGTGTGGCTGCCTCATCCGAACAGGTCCTCGTCATATGCATAACGCCGTAGAGCCGCCGGAGATTTAGCCTAGCGCTTCGCTGTGGTATAAAGCCCTACTGGTCAGGGTGAATGACCAATGAAATGGCTGGATGCAGTCTATTTGCCATTGCCTTGGCGAGCACCTTGGCTTCAAAATTTAGCAATGAGATGGGCCTATATGTGTCGCATTTTGTCGGAGGCTGATTCGTTTTTCGGGATGACTACTATGATGGCTAGTCTACTATCTTCGGGCAGCCTCCCAATCTCCCTTGCTTCCTGAAACATGTTGAGCATGGGTTGTGCCACTTTATCTGCAACACCTTTATACAGTTCCGCAGGTAGCCCGTTCGGGCCCACTGCTTTACCGGACAGTATATCAGTTATTGCTCGCCTTATGTCCTCCACCGTCAGATCTTTATCTAGTTCCTCTCTAGCTTCCACCGTTAGTTCCAGCAGAGGGACATCTTTGAGTAGGTCCGCAGATTCGTCCTCAGATCTATCAGTCACCGAATGATATAGTGTCTCATAGTAGTCCGCAAAAGCCTCAGCTATATCCCTTCCCGAGGTGCAAGGAGGTCTGCCCGGGGTGTTCATTTCCAGGACCCAATTCCTGTCACGATCCCTTTTCTCCAGCCATGCAATCAGCTTGTTCGCTTTGTCCCCCAGGTCATACAGGTGCATTTGAGAAGCAACGGCATGTGTACGAGCAGAATTTTCCTCCAGGTCCCTCAACTCCCGCTGCTTAAGGCACAGTCAATGTCCCACTAAGTGGTCAGGGTCCTCCTCTCACTCTATTTTGGACTCAAGAGCCTCGACCTCCGCCTCCATGGCCTCACACTGTGCATGTTGTTTCTTTCAGGCTCCCCCTATCAAAGCCTGAGCATAGCCCCTCACCATGGCCTTATATGCCTCCCATAAGATGCACGGTGAGGATACCCTCCCCGAATTTTCGGAGAAGTAGACATCTGTCCTATCCCTCATCTTATCCCTAAACCCCTGGTCCCTAAAATGCCAGGGATCAATGCGGGGCAGAAGAGTGTGGTCACGAGTCGGCAGCAGAAACTGGACTTCCACAGGGGAGTGATCCGAAATACCCCTCGCCCTGTGGCGCACACCACGAAACTACCTCGCATTCGAACATTGTGTAAAAATATAGTCAAGACGAGATCCACTACCGTGTACTGCCGACAAACATGTGTATTGCCGAGCTGTAGGATTGTGTACACACCATAAGTCTGTAAGCCCCATTGCCTCCATGAATCCCCATAGGGTCTCTTGGAGCATGCCCTCAGGGGAGGTCGACCTCCTATCCACATCTGGGGACATCATGGCATTCATATCGTCACCTAATATCATGATTTCAGGGGCATGCCCAGTAGCTGTTTACTCAGCTCTGGAAAGGCATCTGCATGGAGTCTCGGCGGAACATATACAGAGCAGAGGTTGAGTGCCCGACCCTCCCAGGTTCCTGCCTCTGCCAGATATCTGCCTAAGGGGTCGTGCCACGTGCGTCCCGGGATGAAAGGGACTGAGTTCTTCACCAAGATGGCCACCGCTCTGGAACCAGATGTAAACCCAGCATGGGTCAGGAGAGTGTAGCCAAATCTGATATCGGTTTCCCATCAGGTGGGTCTTCTGCAATGGTACAATATATCGGGACTGTCTGCGCAGATACTGTAGGACCATGGTGCGCTCAATTTTATCTCCAAGACTGTTGACGTTCAACGTGAGTGCCATAAGGGCCTTCAGTGGTTGTGTTGCCACATCCCTACTGAAGAGGTGTAAGGACGGCCCCCCCACCCCCTCATCCCCGCCTGCACCCCACTGCATCTGAACGTCTCGCATGTATGTATTTGACACTGCCATAGCGTTAACTGCAATCACAAAATACAAAGAAAGAACACAAGGTCAAAAACAGTTCCCCTGAAGAAACACCCCCTCCCTGCTACCCTGCACTGTAGGCTTAAAACTACCCACACCCCCAATTTGCAGAGCACCTGTCGCCTAACAACAGCTGTTACCATAATGTGGGGTTGGCTAGCACTGCCGTTCCTAACCAGTCGGTGACCTCCACCCCCTCAACTGTTCGTGATCTGTGTGTGCCCGATACCCATCCACTGGTGCCCAATCAGCACTTACAAACTTTCTGCAGCAGATGGCAGTGCAACAGTCACAGTCATGGCCATCCTCCTAGGCATGTGCCCGGGCGGCAGGACCCAGAACTAGGCCGCGTCTGCCACCAGCCACGCCTCAAACAAGGCTCAAAGAAGCCGCCCACTCCCAATCAGTCCATCGGGTCCGGAGATCGCACCACCCGGTCCCTCTCCTGCGAGGCCACAGCCTCCTGCAGCCTACTCTGATCGTCCTCCGTTCAATTTCATTGACGCCTCCGTCCTACGCTTTGTTTCTGTGATTTTCCTGCCTGTCGGCCCCTCTCCAACCACTCCCATACCTCCTCCGGTGTAGTGAAATACCAGGACCTACCATCCTCTAGTACTCTGAGTTTCGCCGGAAACAACATCATGTAATTGATGTTCTCCGCTCGAAGGACTCTCTCAACCTCCGTGAAAGTGCACCGTTGTCTCTGCACCCTCAATGTAAAGTCCGGAAAGAACCGGATTGTAGCGTTGTCATGGAGCAGGTCTCCTCGGACCCGAGCCACCTGCAATATCGCATCTCTATCCTTGTAATTCAGGATCCTAGCGATGATTGTCCAGGGATTGGCACCGGCTGTGCTCCCTTTCCACCGTGAAGAAGGTCGAAAGACGTTTGGGCTTCAGTTTGTTGAGGATAAGGTCTTCCAGGAAAAGGTCCACGCTTGGCCCCTCCGCACCCTCAGGGACCCCCACCACTCTTATGTTGTTCCTGCGGGCCCTTCCCTCCTGGTCCTCCAGCTTTGCCGGCATAAGTTTGTGCTGGTGGGTCAGTTGTTGCACCGCCTTCTCAAGGTGACTTGCGGTGGACTGTAATGCACCAATGTCCTTCTCCGCCTCCAAGACCTTTTCAGAGATTTTGGTTACATCCGCAAGGAGGAAATTGACATACATGGTTACCTTGTCGAGTTTGGGCTCAAAGGTATGCTCAAGGTCTGTTATGGCCACCATGATGGCCTCCAGGGAGGGCTCGACCGCCGTCTGTCCCTCCACAGCCACCGCGCCCCCCTCCGCCACCTGTCGGGGCACCGTGTACTTGTCCATCCTATTGGATTGAGCCGGGGGGGCCTTCTGTCTCATCGGTGTCCCAGTAGCTCCCCAGCACCACCGGGTTGACCGCCAGCACCTGCACTGACCTCACACACCCACCGCACCCCGATCTAGGTGCCGAATGCCATAGCAACCGCCTCCCGTGCCATTGTCTGGTCCGCTCTGTGCTCCTTCTCGGGGGTGAACAGAGGATCTCCAGCCCCCTGCAGGTTCACCGTGATTTATCTCCTCTTTCCCACAGCGCTGCCCGCTGCTGACGTTGATGGACTACTCCGGCCTTCCTGGACTGGTGACCCACCTACCCCCCTCACTGCACTGCCACGTGTGACTGCAGGGGGGAAGGCTCCCACAAGCCCAGTAGCCAGGTCCCCTCAGAATTAATTGTCTGGCCTCCACGAGAGCCAGCACCACAGCACCAATCGTCAGGCCCCCACACTGAGCCACCTCTGGTCTCGAGTCTCCTCTTACAGTGCTCAGCAAGCAGGGGGGCCCTCGACTGGACGGCACAAATCGGCCCCGCTGGGCGGCGCCGCCGAGCCTTAGCCAACTCCGTAGGCCGACTCTACTCCAGGCAGCGCCGTGGCGTCTTTAATTTTTATTACTGCTGTTGGGTTGGTGCCCGCCCCAGTCCTCATCAGGGCACTCGCTCTCCGGCAGCCTCTTCAACACCCTGCGGCCCCGCCGCCGAGTGCTCAGGCAGCCGCTCACCACCCGCGGCTCTGCCTGCATCCGGTCTGGGAAGCGATCAGGATGTTGGGCTCCTCGGTCAGCTCTGATGTCATCAGCCATAAACGCTGCCTCTCTAGAAGCAGGGCTCCCGGGCCCACCCTCCTTCAGGCCGCACTCCTGCACCAGGCCTCCCGCGGGCAGACCTCCCAGCCAGCGCCCCCTCTGCTCCGGGACCCCAAGGTCAAACTTCACTTCCGAGAGCACAGCGGTGAACAGGAACACCCCGGTATGCTACGATAGCGGAGTCGGCAGATTAAGGACGGATATATGGGGGTAGGGTGACGGCCATTACAGAGATAACAAATCATGCGGCCATCTTGGCCGGTGCCAGGCCACGCCCCCCCTTTTTGCGAAATGTTGGTTACAGCAAATTCATTCCATGGATTTCTGTCAACTTCTGTCAAAGCAATGACATTCTACTCAGAAAATCTGCAATAAAATATTTTGCACCAGGAACATATTGAATGTCATACATATAATCCTGTAACCTCATAGATAAGCTGGCAACTCCTGCTGTAGTGTTTACCAATCCCTCAGTAGTCAACAATTTAGTAAGAGACTTGTGGTCACAACGAAGTGTAACTTTTCTGCCCCATAAAAACGTCCATGTGCTCTAACACACATGCTAATGTTCAATGACAGAGTATCTCGCCTCGGTTGGTGTGAATGAGTGTGATGCAAAGGCAATCACCACTTCCTTATTTCTCATTTCCACCTGGGTTAGAACACCCCCCAATCCTGTACTACTGGCATCAGTGGTAACAATCTTATTAGCACTGGGATAAAATCCTTGAAGATTTGGTGCCTTGCCAATAGCGTTCTTAATCTCATAAAAAAAATTGTTGACATGCATCATTCCACACTAAAGTGCTTTGGGGCATATTATCAACGGCCAGCGATAATTATCGCTGGCCGTGCTTAGCGATAGATATCCTATCGCTGGCTATCTCCGGAACTTATCGCCCTGGTAGCGCGTTATTAACAACACGCTTCTCCAGGGCGATAAAAATTCCAGAGATAGCGAGGTTATCGCCGTTTGCAGGGAACATCGCTGGTTTTCCAGCGATGTTCCCTGCAAAACGGCGATAACCTTGCTGATACGACCCTGTGGTCGTATCAGCACAATCCACCCCTATGTTAGGGATGGCTAAGTCGGGATAATAGCAGACGTTAGATTTTGGCGAAACGGCCGTTTCGCCAAAATCTAACGTCTGCTATCATCCTGTGGGCTGCCCTGTAAATATCGCGATGTGCACATCGGCGATATTTACAACGTAGCCCATCTGGGGTACGCCTAGTAACGCCCACCTTGCATCTCATTAGAGATGCAGGATGGGCGTTATGGGAAAGGGCGATAGGGCAAGGATTCACGCGATAGCGTGACCTTGCTAATACAGCGATAAAATTATCGCCGCTTTTCGTCTGAAAACAGACGCTAAAGCGGCGATAATTTTTTATCGCCGGCTTGTTAATATGCCCCTTTGTTCTTAAGTAAAGACCTCATAGCATGTGTTTTGTCAGAACAATTCTCCACAAATTTTGCATAAAACTCAGCAAGACCCAAGAACGATCTACGGTCATCTTTTGACTTGGGCGAGGGTGCATCAACAATAGCTTTCACCAAACTTGCTTTAGGTCTAATACCTAAAGAACTAACTTCATGACCTAAGTATGCAACTTTTTTTCTAGCAAATTTACATTTAGAGATTTCAGCTGTTACTCCTTTTATATGCAAGATATTCATCACTTCTCTCAAAGTTTCATCAAGGACTTTTTTGTTGCAACCCATTATGATTATATCGTCCTGAATGAAAACGACCCCCTGCATATCACCAAACAACTCCGTCATCAGTCTCTGGAAAACAGCAGCTGCTGATGCCAAACTGAACGGCATGCAACAGAATTGAAAACAAACAAACGGTGTACAGAAAGTTGTTACTCTTCTCCTAGAAGGATGCAGGGAAATCTGGTGATATGCAGATGAGGGGTCTGTTGAGGAAAACCATTTAACATTCTTGGTCAAAGAAAGCATTTCTTCAATCCTTGGTAATGGGAACTGGTCAACACAATGTTGTTGTTCAAGTACCTCAGATCAACACAGAGCCAAATCCTTCCATTAGCTCATCTTGTGACCAACTTAGGCAAAACCTATTCTGAAGCCTCAACTGGTTCTATTATGATTGCTTTCTGCAATTTCTTAAGCTCCATCTTAACTTCATCCCTGATAATCAAGGACATATTACGTACTTTGTGGATCTTAGGAACAGCAGATGTTTTTACTCAGATTTTATGTGTGAAACCTTTGAGTTTTCCAGTTTTAACGCTGGATACATGGGAAAACTCCTTAACAATCCATGTTTTCGTCTCTTCAGACTCACAAGTAACCAACCCTTGCTCTGGACTATTAAGATCCAGAAGAATGTTCAATGCCCTTTGATTTTTCCACCCTAACATAGATAGACCATCAGCAGCAACATACTACTTGCAGATAGCTCGTCTGCCTTTAAATTTAAAAATAAGTAGTCTATATCCTAACATATTGATTTTTTTCCACCTTTAAACCTTTACGTGTTCACATCAGTAGGTTCCAAATAAGGTCCTATAACCCCCACAAAATTCTCTTCAGAAACTGAACGGGCAATAATTGTGAACGGAGATCCAGAATCGGCTGCCACCTGTAAAGAAATATTACCAAAAGAAACAATACATAATGGTTTGCTGCAATTTCCACCATTCAGATTTAACATTACACTCTTTTTACTACCACTACTCTTAGAGCAAGAATCCTTTGAACGGTCATCAGAATAATCTCCTGAAGAATCTGAACCACTCTCTGTAAGGCAAGCTACACAACTCTTCTTTTTGCCCTTTTTTTTTACTCTTGCAAAAAGTCCAACAATTCCACATTCAATACATCTTGCTAATTTCGTTGAGCATTTGTCAAATCTGGCTGTATGTGCAGTACTTCCCCAGTAAAACCGACAAATCCAGATATGTTTTCTTTCTTGTTTCCCTCCTTTCCAGAGGGTTTGATGTACTTTGAACAAACATTGATATTTTTGGAGGAGGCCACTTTCTCTTTTTTTCCTTCCAACTCTTTGTTAACTGACGAACTGTGGCGATAAAGTCACCGCCTTGGAATATCTTTCTGAAAGTTCCATTTCTTTTTTTTTACCAATGCTATGATGCCTTTTAGACTTGACTCTCATTCAATCTACAATCTCTCCTGAATCTCTTTATTTCTTGCAGACATTACTATCTGATCTCTAACCAATTTGTTGTGTAAGTTTCGAAATCTGCACTTAATCGCCAAGTTGTTGAGAACAAAGACATAGTCTTCAATTGATTTTGCTGTGCTCTTGCTTGCGTTTGAAGAATGCACATCTTGAAACTGCGACACACACAATAGGTGAATAATGTTCATCAAGATCTAAAGATCTAAAATGGCACTCTTAAACACATCAAGTTCGCCCCCTTCATTCTGGTTTCTGCATTTGATTGTACACTCTGAGACCTTCAGGACCCAAGCAGTGTAATAAGATACGCTTCATCCTGTCTGATGGTAATACAAACCCACTATCCTCCAATGTAGCAATATAATTTATGAAATACTCCATCCTTTCTTACCATTTAACGCTTGGTTCCCTAGGATTCGTCAGGAATTGTTTAGGTGTATTTAAAGTAATGCCCACATTCAAAGCGCTGTCAGAATTGTTAGAATTTTAACTTGTGCTGTTTGAATTTTCTTCCATACTTAAGCTACAAACCAGTCACCAATGTAATGGAAGCAAATAAAATACAAAAGTTTGAAAACTTACAGTAAAAATTCCTTTTTTCCTTTTTACTGATCGCTGCTATACTTACCCATTGGTCTCGAAACAGTGTGAAGGCAAAATACCCGCAACAGGGACAAACACAAGAACGTGGTACCACAGCAGGAGACAACGTGTTGAAAAATGCTCAATCCAAAATGGCGGCTCACCAGGTCATGCAATGTGACTTCTCACTCATCTTTTCTTTGACGTGTGCAATAGCAGACTGCAGATGCATCTGACTAAAAAAAGACGCATCGTGCAGCACCACAAGAGGCCACTACACTCGACTGGAGCAATGAACGCAGCAGCGGTAACCGTCGCACAGCAGGCATGGCAAACTCCCGTAGAAAACACCAAAACAAATGTTCATCACCTGCAAGGAAATCTGTAGACATTCACTGGACAGCAGTCTTCACTCTCGCCTGGAAACTTCCATTAATCCACCATACGTGCGAGCATCCGACCTAAAGCGCAGATGAAATGCATCAGCAGATGCACAGGTTCGTTAGGGGTTGGAACGTAGCTAGTCACCAAAATAGTGTAGGAACTCCTTGAAATAAAGTTGTTCACATGCATTAAATAAAGTTGTCGTCTTGATTTCCAACTTCTGCCAGGCATTAGCAGTGGGTAAACTCTGCTTGTACAATGACCCCCAACATTCCAATTGCATCATTTATATATGTGGAACCTAATACACACTATACATTCTACATATTAAACACAAGGTAACTTACCGAATACTACAGTGCTTTTGGCGCAAATTATTTCACTTGCATTCTATTTTATAAAAAACAAAAGCACTGAGAAAATCACACAATTGAAGACCCATTGGTTCTTTAAAGAGGGAGGGGTATGATGCTAAGGAACACCTTATCATACCCGAATGAAAACTCCTGTACCCAACAATTTATTAAATAGCACATTTATTAGGGGGTGTTGTAGGAAGGTGGAATCTGACTATATGGTTGCCCCCACTTTTTTTATGGTGTTTTGCTGGTTTATGACTTAGTTGGACTGGGATCCTGCTATTCAGGGCCCCAGTCTATCTGCTTTCTCTGTAAAATGGTTTCCATGTGCCTTAGGCACATCTCTGATTGGAATCTGGAGTGCCCTTATAAGTCCCTAGTATATGGTATACTATGTACCCAGGGCAGAGGTACCTCAGAGGCCTGCCAGGGGCTGCAGCATGTATTATGCCACCCCTGGAAGGCCTTCCAAACTGACACCACAGGTCTGCTACTGCAGCCTGGGTAAGATGGTGCATGCACCCCTTACTGTGATATAGGCTACATATATCACTATATACATACACCCATATAAACCTATAAGTCACTCCTATGGCAGGCCTTATCAATCCTGAAGGCAGAGTGCGTGGTTCCTATGTGAGAGGGTGCCCCTGCATGAGCAGGGCCCCTCTGCAGCGTTCGGAGACCCTTCTCTGATGCTGTTTGTAGTGTAGCCTGACCATATACTCTTAAGCGCATTATAACCTCGCGTTAAATGCTAACTTTGGGATGGCTGCACCGAAACATGTCGTGTTTGGTGTCAAACATCTTGGAATACTACCCCCCCCGCCAATTCTGGCGGCGGGGGTAGCATTCCACCCTTCTAGAGGGAGAGACATGTTAACCCTGGCCTGGCCGGTAACTACTTTCCAAAGCCCCAGCATCACAAAATGGATGCTGCTGCCACAGACACAAGTCTGGCCTTCTGCTGCTGACCGAAACTCCGGCAGGGGAGGCCTGGACAATAGGTTTCTGTCCCAGGGAGGTGTGACCACCTCCCAGACAGGATAGTGTGTATTGGGGCTGGGCGGGAGCACTTTCGGGTGCTTTGAAGTCCTGCACTGGGGGCACGTTTGGTGTCCCTATGCATACCCCAGTTCAAACCGGATCAGGGGCTTGCAGCCCCTGCTTTGGTGCGAACTGGACAAAGGGAAAGGGTGTAGCCACCCCTCTGCCCTGACCCATCCATAGGTGGGACCACAGAGTAAGTCCAACCCCTAAACTTAGTATAAGTATAGGAACCCAGTCCCTAGGACTTTAGATTATCTCTGGACGAAACTCTGACACAGAATCCTGGACCTTCGACGCTCTACTCAAGACTAGAGGACAGAAGAATCTCCCTTGGGGTCAAGGAGTGACTCCCCTGCTTGGCAGGCACCAAAGAAGCAATTGTCCGGTCTGCATCGCCTAAGCTCCAGTCGGACGCCGAAGTCTTTGCATCACCAGAGGTAGATTTCCAGACTTCCCCGAGGCTGCCCTGAGTCTCCAGCAAAGCTGAGGCCCGTAGCTGTCGTGGGTAACGTGGAACAGTGACCCCTAGACACCGCACGCATTTGCTAGTGCATCCTCTTCTGGGTCTCCCACAAAGTCGTGCTTTGGGCTCCGAGTAGCCCCAGCCTCCAGCACCAACTGCACCGAAGATCACTGGCCTCCACTCCACGAGTGTCCTGTGAGCCAGATCCACGTGCACCGTCTTGAGGCTCCTTCGCGGTCGATAGCCCGTTGGCTAGTAGCCCTTCACGAAGGCCAATCCTTTTCTTCTTGGGCTCCCTGGTTGCTCCAGGCTTGCCCTCACTTACCCTTGCTGGGTGAGTTCCTCAGACCTTGCTGGTCTGCATCATCGTCAATCTTCATCTTCATCGAGACTTGCCGTTGCCAAGGCTTGTTGGGTCCAATCCGGTCGTCGACGCCTCAGCACTTGACAGACATCGTGTATCAGCCCGAATCCTGCTCCTGGTTGCCAACAACGCCTCCTGGACCTCGTGGCTGAAGAGTCAAGACGACCGTCAACCTACCTGAAGCACTCAACATCGGTGGGCATCTGCTCATCGCCTTCCTGGTCACTGGCTAGTGACCCAGACTCTGTCCCCTCTGCTTTCAGGTTCTTCAGATCTCCGATCCACTCTTGGATCCACCCGGACACTTTCCACTTGGTCGCCAGCAGCACTTTGCAGCAGATCGCCATTCAAATCGACGACGAAACCCGACCCCGAAAGGCACCTATGCACCCGGCTTCCCTGGGTGAGGTAACAAGAGTACTCCGGTGCTCCCGTGGGTAGAGACTCTAGAATGACCTAGTTCTCAAAGGGTTTGCTCCAAGTCCTCCTTTAAGTGTCCCTTTTCTTTAATTTCCAAACCGCGACTTTCTCCATAGAAATTAACGGCGATTCGCAGCTGTGTAATTACACTGCACGCGTCCCCCGTGGGTCCCCTGTGTCACTACCTTGGGTGGTTCCTTGTGGACCAAGCACTTCTAGAGGCTCTAGGCCTAGTGTCTAGCTCAGTCGTGGTTCTTATACCACTTTATTGGTATATGGTTTGGTACGCCCCTAGGGCCCAAACGTGTATTTGTGCTATTACTGTGTTTAAATAACTTATAACTTATGTATTTCGAACTCTAGCCTCATAAAGAGACTAGAGGGGTGTGTTTAGCAATAAATACATATATTTTGAATATATACCTGGTGTGGTGCTCTTTCATTTGGTCACTCAAGAGATTATAGACTGGTAAAACAAGCTGCTTTACATTCCTTCAAGACTTAGCCTGAAGGCTGCTCTCCATAGCTACCACTAGGATAGCTTTCAATAAGGTTGTCTTTAACCTATCTCCAATAAGGGGTTGTTTGGACTGGTGCAAGGTGCCCACTACAAATAGTGGACAGCATATGCCAGGCCAACTTCTCACATTGGTGTGCAGCGTGTGGGATTCCAGCTTGCTATTGTTTTACCAGATAATCTCAATTGAATTGATCAACTGAAAACCACTAAAGGTACCTAAGGTACATATAAATTAAGCTTAGTATACAGTAAGTTCTACTGAACTTAGAGTTGTGTGTAAAGGGATAGCACACCCTTTCTACAACTCAAGAGAGTTTAGTAGGCCACACTAGAGTAGGTAGTGCATACACCACACCTCACTAGTGATGTCTTCAAAGCCAGGACCCAGTGAGTCCTTGCCAGAAGCCCCTGGGCTTCTTCCCTCCAAGTATGATACACTCCCATTCTTGGAATTGAGAGCATTATGCAATTTGAGGAAACTGAAGACAGGCCAAAGTCCCACCACCCAACATCTGAGAGAGATGTTAGAGGCTTATGATCTCAGCAGGCCCTTAGGGACTGAAGGGGTAGGTGCAGAGGGTGGGGCAGAAGATGAGGATGGGGCCAGGGGTAGCAACACCCCCAACCCCCCCTCTGGAACTGACCAGGAGGGTGACAATGACCCTGACCTGGAAAAACCAATCCCTCCTGTGGAAGAGGAAGAGGAGGATCAGAATGACCTCCACTTTGTCCCCCCAGGAAGGATTAAGAGTGTGCCTAGAAGGTCTAGATCTCCTTCTCAGGAGTCTAACCACTCTAGCACCTCAGTAGGGACCTCTGTCTCCTCTCATAAGAGGGAATCCTCTCATGAGAGGAGAAAAAGACTGATTCAGTATGAGCAAGCCCAGCTTGAACTCAGAAAACAGCAGTTGGCTATAGACAGGGAGTCCCTAGATCTCTTTAGAGAGAGAAAAAAGTTGGGACTAGAGTCCCATGGTGGCAGCAATATCCCTACAGATAGGGAAAGGTCTTATGACCATAGAAACCTAAGCAAGATTGTCCCTCCCTACCAGAGTGGGGATGACATCCACAAATGGATAACTGCACTGGAGAGGGCCTGTAAAGTTCAGAAGGTCCCCCAGAAGCAGTGGGCAGCAATCTTGTGGCTCTCCTTTGCAGACAAAGGTAGAGACAAGCTCCTCACTGTAAGAGAAGAGGATGCTGACAATTACAAAGTTTTGAAGAGTGCTCTGATAGATGGGTTTGGCCTAACCACTGAACAGTATAGGTTGAAGTTCAGAGACACCCAAAAGCTCAGACTCAAGACTGGGTTGATTTTGTAGATTGTGCTACTAAGGCTCTGGAAGGTTGGATACATGGCAACAAAGTGCATGACTTTTTAGGATTGTACAATTTGATTATGAGGGAGCAGATCCTTAATAATTGTCAAAACCAGCTTTTGCACCAGTATCTGGTGGACTCTGATCTGACCTCTCCCCAAGAATTGGGAAAGAAGGCAGACAAATGGGTCAGAACCAGAGTAAAAACTAAAAATCAGGGTGGTGACCAGAAGAAAGATTCTACTAAGTCCCAAGAGAAAGGTGGGGATAAATCTAAGGATAAGTCCCCTACAGGGCCCCAAAATTCCTCTTCTGGGGGTGGGTCCCAAACTCCTTCTTCCCCTGAAAAGAAACCATATTGCCATGTCTGTAAAAAGCCTGGGCACTGGAAAACTGATCCCAGTTGCCCCAGGATTGGCAATAAAGAAAATGTTCCTCCAACAACCACTACCACCCCTCCTGGTACTACCAGTAGTAATCCTCCAGTTGGGAGTAGTGCACCCAAAAAGTTAGGTGCTTTTGCAAGAGGAACAGAGGTGGGCCCTAGTTTAGACAGGACCCCTCAACAGACTCCTCTGACTCTGATGGTGGTATAGGATTTGCCACCTTTACCATGGGTCCCACAGCATTGGGCAGGTACAGATTGGAGCCAATAATTAATGGTCAGAAAGCTGTGGCATTTAGGGACACGGGGGCTAGTAAGTCACCATGGTGGCAGGGAAACTAGTCCCCCTCACCAGCTTTTACCTGAGTTTAAATACCAGGTGACCAACATTGATGGTGTCAGAACAGATCACTCCCATGGCCATAGTCAATCTCAGCTGGGAGGGGGTCACAGGCCCAAAAGAGTGGCTGTGTCCCCAACCTTACCTGTAGATTGCCTGATGGGCAATGATCTGGAAATTTCAGCCTGGGCTGAAGTTGAACACCAAACCCATCTAAGGATGCTGGGCGTCCCTGTAGAGGTTAGTGGGGCTGTGATGGCCACAGCCCCAGCCCAAGATTTTGGAGAGATGGAGCCTGGAAGAATGGCCCACTCTCCCCCAAAAGAGAGCACAAGGGTTGAAGAAAAGTCTTCTTCCCTCCAGACAGTAGGTAAAGGTCAGCCTCCTCAGGGAACTGACCCTACCCCTAGTGAAGGAACTGCCCCAGAGGTAGTCAGGCCTGGCCTGGCCACACCCCTGATGGCAGAGGACCCTTCCAAGGTGGTACCCAGTCTGGAGCAGGTAACCTGCCCCTCTCTACCCTGCCTCAGTCAGCCCAGGGCTGCAGAGGTCAGGGAGGTCAGTGGACCCCCCAGGGCCCCCTGTCCAGAGGAACCCCCCCATCAGCAGATTAGGGGCACCCAGTCTAGTAGCCCTAGCCAGGTGAAAATTCCTCTACCCACTGAGGGATCCCCCATACCTTTATGTAGGGACCTCCCCCAGAAGGACTCTGGTAGGCAAGGGCAAACCTGGGACCAGAAGGTTCCAAACCTGACATGTCCCTCCAGTAGTCCATCCAAAGGGACCCAACCCCCAGCTGTAGGCAGCCAAAGGTTGACCCTTAGAGCAAAGTGCAACTCAGTCATGGAAAGACAGGCATACATGGTGACCAGTGATCTGAGGAAGCTGAGGCCAACATTCCTAGGGCCTCACTTCCCTACTCAGACACCTCACCAGCCTTGTACTTTACCTAAGCACACCACAGGTAGTGATTCCCCATGGTGGAGACCCTCTCATACCCTTAGGGTGAGGAATTGCTTAGTGGACCATAAGACAGGGGGCAACCATGCTAGTGCAGGTGCTTCCTTATATGGCCACTTAGTCAATAAAGGCTCAACTGGCCAAGGTTAGCCTTATCTCCTTTCGTTTGGGGGTGGGGTTATGTAGGAAGGTGGAATCTGACTATATGGTTGCCCCCACTTTTTTTATGGTGTTTTGCTGGTTTATGACTTAGTTGGACTGGGATCCTGCTATTCAGGGCCCCAGTCTATCTGCTTTCTCTGTAAAATGGTTTCCATGTGCCTTAGGCACATCTCTGATTGGAATCTGGAGTGCCCTTATAAGTCCCTAGTATATGGTATACTATGTACCCAGGGCATAGGTACCTCAGAGGCCTGCCAGGGGCTGCAGCATGTATTATGCCACTCCTGGAAGGCCTTCCAAACTGACACCACAGGTCTGCTACTGCAGCCTGGGTAAGGTGGTGCATGCACCCCTTACTGTGATATAGGCTACCTATATCACTATATACATACACCCATATAAACCTATAACTCACTCCTATGGCAGGCCTTATCAATCCTGAAGGCAGAGTGCGTGGTTCCTACGTGAGAGGGTGCCCCTGCATGAGCAGGGCCCCTCTGCAGAGTTCGGAGACCCTTCTCTGATGCTGTTTGTAGTGCAGCCTGACCATATACTCTTAAGCGCATTATAACCTCGCGTTAAATGCTAACTTTGGGACGGCTGCACCGAAACATGTCATGTTTGGTGTCAAACATCTTGGAATACTACCCCCCCCGCCAATTCTGGCAGCGGGGGTAGCATTCCACCCTTCTAGAGGGAGAGACATGTTAACCCTGGCCTGGCCGGTAACTTCTTTCCAAAGCCCCAGCATCACAAAATGGATGCTGCTGCCACAGACACAAGTCTGGCCTCCTGCTGCTGACCGAAACTCCGGCAGGGGAGGCCTGGACATACGTTTCTGTCCCAGGGAGGTGTGACCACCTCCCCAGACAGGATAGTGTGTATTGGGGCTGGGCGGGAGCACTTCGGGTGCTTTGAAGTCCTGCACTGGGGGCACGTTTGGTGTCCCCAGTGCATACCCCAGTTCAAACCGGATCAGGGGCTTGCAGCCCCTGCTTTGGCGTGAACTGGATAAAGGGAAAGGGGTGTAGCCACCCCTCTGCCCTGACCCACCCATAGGTGGGACCACAGAGTAAGTCCAACCCCTAAACTTAGTATAAGTATAGGAACCCAGTCCCTAGGACTTTAGATTATCCCTGGACGAAACTCTGACACAGAATCCTGGACCTTCGACGCTCTACTCAAGACTAGAGGACAGAAGAATCTCCCTTGGGGTCAAGGAGTGACTCCCCTGCTTGGCAGGCACCAAAGAAGCAATTGTCCGGTCTGCATCGCCTAAGCTCCCGTCGGACGCCGAAGTCTTTGCATCACCAGAGGTGGATTTCCAGACTTCCCCGAGGCTGCCCTGAGTCCCCAGTAAAGCTGAGGCCCGTAGCTGTCGTGGGTAATGTGGAACCGTGACCCCTGGACACCGCACGCATTTGCTAGTGCATCCTCTTCTGGGTCTCCCACGAAGTCATGCTTTGGGCTCCGAGTAGCCCCAGCCTCCAGCACCAACTGCACCGAAGATCACTGGCCTCCACTCCACGAGTGTCCTGTGAGCCAGATCCACGTGCACCGTCTTGAGGCTCCTTCGCGGTCGCTAGCCCGTTGGCTAGTAGCCCTTCACGAAGGCCAATCCTTTTCTTCTTGGGCTCGCTGGTTGCTCCAGGCTTGCCCTCACTTACCCTTGCTGGGTGAGTTCCTCAGACCTTGCTGGTCTGCATCATCGTCAATCTTCATCTTCATTGAGACTTGCTGTTGCCAAGGCTTGTTGGGTCCAATGTGGTCGCCGACACCTCAGCACTCGACAGACATTGTGTACCAGCCCGAATCCTGCTCCTAGTCGCCGACAACGCCTCCTGGACCTCGTGGCTGAAGAGTCAAGACGACCGTCAACCTACCTGAAGCACTCGACATCGGTGGGCATCTGCTCATCGCCTTCCTGGTCACTGGCTAGTGACCCAGACTCTGTCCCCTCTGCTTTCAGGTTCTTCAGATCTCCGATCCACTCTTGGATCCACCCGGACACTTTCCACTTGGTCGCCAGCAGCACTTTGCAGCAGATCGCCATTCAAATCGACGACGAAACCCGACCCCGAAAGGCACCTATGCACCCGGCTTCCCTGGGTGAGGTAACAAGAGTACTCCGGTGCTCCCGTGGGTAGAGACTCTAGAACGACCTAGTTCTCAAAGGGTTTGCTCCAAGTCCTCCTTTAAGTGTCCCTTTTCTTTAATTTACAAACCGCGACTTTCTCCATAGAAGTTAACGGCGATTCGCGGCTGTGTAATTACACTGCACGCGTCCCCCGTGGGTCCCCTGTGTCACTACCTTGGGTGGTTCCTTGTGGTCCAAGCACTTCTAGAGGCTCTAGGCCTAGTGTCTAGCTCAGTCGTGGTTCTTATACCACTTTATTGGTATATGGTTTGGTACGCCCCTAGGGCCCAAACGTGTATTTGTGCTATTACTGTGTTTAAATAACTTATAACTTATGTACTTCGAACTCTAGCCTCATAAAGAGACTAGAGGGGTGTGTTTAGCAATAAATACATATATTTTGAATATATACCTGGTGTGGTGCTCTTTCATTTGGTCACTCAAGAGATTATAGACTGGTAAAACAAGCTGCTTTACATTCCTTCAAGACTTAGCCTGAAGGCTGCTCTCCATAGCTACCACTAGGATAGCTTTCAATAAGGTTGTCTTTAACCTATCTCCAATAAGGGGTTGTTTGGACTGGTGCAAGGTGCCCACTACAAATAGTGGACAGCATATGCCAGGCCAACTTCTCACAGGTGTAACACCCCAAACAACTCCTCCCCCCGAAGCTACGCCCCTGCTCTCAACGTGTCTTTTAAAATTCCGGCAGGGGAAGTGCAAATTCGGTGCACATAGACTTTACTGAAGTTGTTTGGTCAGAGTACTGCATGCCAGAAGCAGAGCTCGCACACAGCTGCAATATTATTATGTGGAAAGCCAACTTCACAGCGTTCTAGAAAAGAGTTGCGACATCAAAGGGCATGAAGGCAGAGACATTTTAAGGTTTGGGCAAAGTGGCTAAAGCCCCGGTTACTTACCAGTAAACTACATTACGCTGAGTATTGTCTTCCTCGCCACGAGTTACGTAGTGAGCTTAGCGTTCCATGCCTCCCATCTCTCCCCAATATGGCCCACCACCGTCACCCGTGACCCAGTATAAGGGGAGGGTCGACCCACCCCACTTCCTGTAGAACTACCAAGCCCCAAAGCAACCACATGAAGCCGATAGCCAAACAGGGAGGGAGGGATGGGAACTCATGTGGCGAGGAAGACAATACCTGGAGTAATGAAGATTACCGGTAAGTAACCGGGGCATTACCTCCTCGTAAGTCTTCCTCGCCACCGGAGTTATGTAATGAGCACATACCCAAGCCCAGCGGCTTCATGGAAATCTCACAAGAAACCACACACAACAGGATAATGCAAAACAGCAGGTTTAATCCAAAAAGTAACACAGATGGAAAACAACCAAGGAGAAGCCCACAGAAGGTGTGACCATCAAGAGCCTGAAGAACCAGCCCTGAGAACCGCCTTAGCAAAACCTCCCACGGAAGGACCACCCAACACCATCTGGTAGTGATCCATGAACATGTGCGGGGAGGACCAGGTAGCGGCCCTACAGATATCCTCAGTAGAGACTCCTTTGAAAGACAGAAAGACCCTGGGTAGACCAACCCTGAACCCGGGCAGACACCTCAGAACCCTGGGAACCATAGGCCAGCAAGATGGTCTGCTTAATCCACCTACTCAAGGTGGAGAGTGAAGGTTTATGACAAGAACGAACAGGTCCAAAAGTGACAAACAAGTTTTCACAGCAGGAAAAGGACGAAGTTCGTTCCAAATACATAAGCACCGCCCGCCAGACATCCAACAGCAAGAGAGCAGAATTCACCCCGGACTCTACGACCGGAGAGAAAGTAGGCTAAATAACTTCCCAGGAACGGTTGACAACCAAGGGGACCTTGGGCAGAAACGTAGGATCCGGGCGCAACACAATACGGTCCGGCAGGACCCGCAAAAAAGAGGAGAGCGCAGAAAAAGACCCCAGCCCCCCAATCCGACCAGCGGAGACGATGGCCACCAAAAACACCGCCTCCATGGTGAGGAATTTGACATCCACGGACCCCAGGGGCTCAACCAAAACCTCCTGAAGGGCCCGCAACACCAATGGAAGGTCCCAGGAAGGCGCAAGACAAATTGCTCTAGGACGTTGCAGATAACAACTCCGAAGTAACCTGTCCACAAAAGGATCCAAATCGTCCAACTGAGGACTGCGGAATGCCAGCAAGGCTGCCCACTGAGCACGAAGAGTAGAAGGGGCAAGGCCCAAGGCAAAGTAATCCGACAGGAAATCCAGCACCCTCATCGGATACACAGAAACAGAGTCCAAGCCCTTAGAAAACCACCACTGAGAGAAGGACCCCCAATGGCGAGAATAAGACAGAAGCGTGGCCAGGCGACAGGAGCCCTGTAGCAACTCCACCACCTCCAGGGAGCAACCCAGAGACAGAAGTCTCATCCTCGCAAGAGCCAGGCCTGAAAATGAAGACGATGCAGAACCCTCACAGGGAGAGGAGGGCCCTGCAATGGGTAAGGAAGATCCGGGATCACCCAGCACTCCCTGATGGCCATTCCTTCAGCAGAGGAAACCAAGGGCGGCGAACCCAGCCGGGTTCCACAAACAGAACAAACGCCCTGTCCAGGCGAATCTTGCACAGAACTCGCACAATCAAAGGGATCTGAGAAAATGCGTAAAGCAGGGAGCCCGGCCAACGGAATGGCATTGCATCCACTAATCATGCCTCCGGGCACGGGAGGAGTGGGCAGATGCGTAGCAGGTGAGCATTGGTCCTTTCCACAAACAAATCCACCATCGGGCACCCAAACCATTCCTGCAACAGTTGGAACACTGCCCCCGTCAAGTAGATGGAAGCCATGGGAGGAAACACCCTGCTCAGGTGATTCGCCACGCTGCCGCCATCAGGAATACAATGATTAGCAACTGTTCACTGTATAAAGCCTAGTTTTTGTTTCCCGAGCATGCCAGATTTAGTGTGACAAAGCTCTGTGGCCCTGTCCTTGCTAGTGAATACAACTAGTGCTCAAAGCTTGGTTTTGCACGTAGAATCTTTAAACATACAAAACACATAAGAGGTTGCCAGATTAATTTATTCCACTTCCACTCTTGAATTCATTTTTGTGTACACCCGATTCAATGACATAGCCTGACTATCCTGCCGCCACAAGGAATATAACGCTTCAGATATGTTCATGGTAGCACACTTAGGGCTTAATTACAATGAGAGTCGCATTACGATGCAGGCGGTGGAAAGTGAAACCGGCCGGTCATTCCGGCTGGATTCCAATGGGCTCAAGGAGCCCGTCTTGAGCCCGTTGGCCAGTCGGAGGCCTGCCCAAAATCCCTACGGACGGTGTTTCCCCTGTAGGGATTACGATGTCAGTTTCTGACAGGCTTTCCATGTCGGGCTTTCCGACATGGAAAGCCTGTCAGAAAGCGACATTGGGGGCCCCTAGCAGGGCCCCCTTCACCCTGTGGCCTCCGGTTGGGGGCGAGGAGGCACCTATGGTGCCCCCCTGTTAGCCTGCCATGCGGTGCAGAGATGAACAGATTCTCCCATTTGTATATGGGAGCTTGTGCTACTTCCGGTTTACGGCCACAGCACAAGCTCCCATAGACAAATGGGAGTATGCGACTGCACCACGTGTGGTCCCATTGTAATTGCGGTGTCGGGACTGCCGACCGAAGGTCTGTCAGTCCCGAGACCGCAACATCTTAATTAGGCCCTTAATGTTTATTCATTGAGTATGTCTGTTTTATTGTGATAGAGTTTTATGTCCCTAGAGCTAGTTCTGACATTTTACAGCCCCTTTAGCTTGGTGGAATCGAACAAATTGTGAAACACTTTTTCATTGTAGGGTTCGTATCTGGTCCAGCATTTCATCCCTGTGTAGCACAGCATCTTACTCCCCACCATATCAGGGTCATATCATAGCATTTTATATTGGTATGCATACTGAGGCTCTTTTGCTATATTTTAATGTCTTATAATATCTGTATAGCTTTTTAAATTATGTTGCTGGCAATTTAATGGACTTGATTGTCTAAATAAAGTGTTTTAAATATGAAAATCTGAATCTGATGACAAAGCCTGACATTTAACTTCTGTATTTGAAGTGCAGCAAATGTGACAAGATAAACACAGAATTTAAAGGCATCTTTATTTGTTGCATGAAGTTTGGTGACCCACTGGTGAGTCACGACCCACCATTTGGGAAGCACTAACTTATTGGAATGAGACAACTAGTAGTGGCTTCTCGTTTGCAAACTCTTCCCTGGGAGGGTTGTTACATTATACCCCTTCCTTCAGGAATTTCTCACGAATAGAACTCTCGTGTCTCAGTGCCAGGAAATAGCCCAGTTGTAATCCTTCCCAGTAAATAGCTTTTGTTAGTAACATGGTACTGACGTGACTTGTGGGGAGCAGGGCTTTTCCCGTAGCATCATGACCAGTCTCCCAAGGAGCAGGGCTTTAAGTGGGCCGGGTCTCACCGCTGCTGAGCACCGGCAGTTTTTTAAAGGAGGCCTCGAAACGGGTCTCTATCGAGCTCTGTTTTGTGCCCTGGCACAGGCGGTCCGTTTTTTTCCGGACTGCAGTGACAGCAGGCACATCGATGTGGGTGTGCTCACACTGCTCACTTCTCACTATTGGAGAAGTCACGGCATGACGTCATGCCAGGTGAGCGTTGTAGGGGAAGAGAAATCCTTTAAAGAGAATCATTTTCTGTCTCGATTTCCCTTCTCTTTTTGAAACTCGGGAGCAGCAACATTGTCGTGGTGTCACCAGGGCTTTAAGTGGAAGCTTTTTCAATATTATATACACGCCATAGTTGCTGCTTATTTATCTTATGCAACTAACAACCATTGACAAAGCCAATATGTCCTGACTTGTTGTAGGTATGATGTTACTTGTTGTATCATATATCTGGATGCAATGACAGAAACAGCAAAATACAAGACGGGCGGCACACTATGCTAAGCACAGACTTTTAGCTTACGTGTTTTTAAGCCCCGACCTTAATTACATTGGCCACACCCCTTTGAGAGACCCCCCAGTTTTTTCATCCCACTTAAAGCCCTGCCAAGGAGGAAATAGTGTAAGGGTTCCATGGCCCTCTTGAGGGCCAAGCAGTGTTTCTCTATGGTGGCGCGTGATAAATCATTGGGCAACAATATCCTACTGTGGTACAATGGAGAGTGTAGCCAACCCTTGAACTCCTAGAACAATGCGGCTCCAGTGGCGGTCAATCCTACGTCGAACTGTAGCGAATAATTCCCTCACCGCATCCTTTCTGCTACAAGACACGGTATGGGCACTGCACACTACCAGACCCCATGGAATTATCACCACCAGAGACCTGGTAAGGGTGTGATGTCAGCCCTGTCACACATTGCATTGTGGCCAACAGCTGAACATAAACCGGGAAAGGATTATCATGAAAATGTGAAAAATATGTTCTGAAAGGAAAACGTAGTAAACAAAATTGCTTTATAATTTTTAAATGAATTCCTTTGTTTGAGAATAACAGTGGATATATTACATAATAAAATCATAATTTACATATTTTAATTTCACTCATATAAACTAGGTTAACGGGTCTCGATCTCCCTCGGCGCCCTTAAACTGTCCTGGTAATATATTGGATTCGTTAGGTACTGATAGCTGGATCAAAATTATAAAAACCCTACACTTTGGTAACAGTTTATGGTACGTCGAGTCCATTGTTCTTTTCGTGTGAACTTTCTAAGTGTCCTGATTGCCTTTTAAGTGATGCGACGGCCAAAGGACCTGAACGAAGTTTGCCAGCTTTTACATGTTCCAGAAAGTACCTCGAATAAAACGAGCTAATTATGTTGGTAATTTACAATGATCCACTCTAGATTAGGGCATACTAATTAATGACCAGTTAAGAAAATGTAATGTTTTTGTTTGCATTGTAGGGTGACTCGGGAGGGCCTATGGTGTGCAAGTTCGGAAGCACGTGGCTCCTGGCGGGAATCGTGAGCTGGGGCGAAGGATGTGCCCGGCCTAACTATCCCGGTGTGTACACCCGCACGAGTGTCTACGAGGGCTGGATCAGGCAACACGTACCCGGAGTTGACTCAGTAGTGATAAACGGCTTTCAGCCAATCAACAGCACAGTGCCGCCCCCGCAGACGACCGCCCAAAACATTTCCCAGCCGAGAGGTGAGTCTGCAATATAATGATGGGGACTCCGGGGGCAGAGCTTTTTGTTGAAACTTCGCTGAACACTTTTGAATGCAGTGGGTGGGCGAGGGACTTTTCTTGCACAGCGCACACTACAAAAGATACCACATTTAGGTCCTTTGAGTAGATCACAGTGTAGACTTGGTGCTCACACTGTCAGTGATAGCGCACTGAGGCCTTGTGTCCGCCATACTAGTGTAAGCCTTCTACTCCACCCACCGTGCACCTCAGCGCTTCAAGTAAAAAGAGGGAAGTTTAGACTCCATCTTCTCAATCTTTGACCACTCTGAAATGATTGCTCAGAGGAGAGTTAATTGCATTCCAAACGGTGCATTAGTTTTGGAGGATTTGTGAAATGCTGAGGAGCAGGTTTGTACATGATGGATTGAAGACTATGAAATATTTTGAGAGCAAAAGAGAGTACAACATGATTGCTTTATATAATAGCTCAACAGTTAACACTTTGTACTACAGCATTAAAAAGCTAGGAGTTGTTCATTACCACAGGTTCACTAAACTCAAAAACATTTAGATACAAAATACATTGTTCCTTAGTATGTGGTGGCATGAAGTAACAGGAATTGGCAAGTCAACAGGCTTGGCTTTAACTGGAAGTGCCTCTCCAATGATTGAGGAGTTTGTGTTTTTATGTAGTGGTAGTGTAGTATCAGTGGTCAGGAGCATGAATCGGTGGATTCGTCACTTTCAGTTATAAGACAGACTCTGTGGCTTTGCGAATGCTTGTTATAATTTTGGCAGCTCCAAAATGCCATCTCATTAGCCCGGACATAAGTGTGCTCCCTGGGGCAGCTAGAACTATCCCATGTCTCTCACCCACAGAGGAATGCCCCATGGTGCCAGGTGCTGCAAGCAGGGTGGATGCCTCCTTCATTATGCCACTGCACCCTTAAGTGAAAGAAGTTTTTAAGCCATCTTGATGAGGACCTGGCAGCCAGGATTGACATAGGTAGCACACTGCATGGGGGAGGGGGGGATTCACCCTGTCTGCAGCGATGTCATGAATTTTAAAGTGTTCTACTGTCTGTAGTTTGTAAAGCCAAGTGAAGCTCCAGAGTTAGGGTATCATCTGTCTCCAGAAGCTATCAAGAGCCTTGAGTGAGTGGGTGAGTAATGATGATGGACCGGTGTGGTGGGCAGAGTTCAGGCAGCTTCTCTGGAGGTAGAAGAGGGGGTTCTGAGTTGTGGCGCTTGTCCTTCTGCTGCATGTTCTATGACCAAGGCACTGTACCGCCACTCTGCCACAGCGAGACCTTCTGCAATGTCGCCCCTCTCTGCCTTTGTTCTGTAAACTCCTGCTCACAAATTCAGAGACATGACAACGTATTTCTGTCTGTAATATGTGCCCCTCACCTACTCAACGCCTTAAGACCCTCACGGGTGAGTAGTCACACTTTATAAGAAACCTGATTGATTGATTGGCCAGATGGGTTATTAATTGGTTACCTACAAGTTACAAGAAGCTTTATACAGACACCATATGTACAAAGACTTACTATGAATGGCGATCATGGGGCAGCGTTCATTCAATACCTGTGGACGGAAGAACTCAAATAGGAATAGGCGGTATTCTTCACTGACGTGCGGCAGGGCTGAGGAGAAGACAGCTAAACAGCTTTGTCTGTGGATGGTAGGGCGGATGAAGTGGCAGCCAGACCTCTTCGTCTGAGGGCTGAGGAGGGGGCAGCCAGAACTCTTCACTAATATACAGAGCGGCTGAGGAAGGGGAAGCCAGAGCTCTTTGCCTGTGGAATGAAGGGCTGAGGAGGGGCCAGCTAGAGCTTTTCACCTGTAGCTGGAAGGGCTGAGGAGGCAGCAGCCAGGACTCTTCACCCATATACAGAAGAGAGGAGGAAGGGGCAGCAAGATCTCTTCGCCTGTGGATGGAAAGTCTGAGGAGGTGGTGGCCAGAACTCTTTGCCTGTGAATGGAAGGGTTATGGAGCGGGGCAGCCAGAACTCCTAGTGTGTGGATGGAATGGCTGAGGAAGGAACTAGAGGCGTAGCAAGGGTGCCATGTGCCCTAATGCAAAGTAAGGAAATATACGCTTCGCTACTAATAAACAGCTATAATTGGGGAGCAGTGGGCCCCTCGGACCTCTGGGCCCTGGTGTTACTTCACCTGCTACACTATTGTTAGGTATGCCCCTGGAAGGAAGATCTGGAATTCGCACCCTATGAATGTGAGGCCTAATGAAGAGACAGTCGAGATTCGTCTCCAACAGGATGAAGATTTCTCACGTATTGCAGATAAAGGAGCCTAGGGGTGGACATTAAACTAGTGCAGCAAGATGTACGAACATTTTAGAAAGTCACTGTGCTCAAACTCACACCTGCTCAGTGCCAGAATACCCTCCAAGGTGATAGTGGGCTCTACAAATCTGCATAACATAGCATCACATAAAAAGTATTGTAACACTTTTTATTTACACTAGCAAACAGAAGCTAGCTGTTTTAAAGTAGAGGGCAGGATTTATTCTGCTGCTGAAAACTGTCAGACCAGGAAAGTGCTGACTTTTTGGGGAAACCTGCACTTTCACACACAAACACCTGCAAGCAAACACAGAGGGACATACGCACAGGCATGCTTAGAGACACATATGCATGCACCAACATGCATTGTACTCAGAGAAGTACCACCAAGTGCTGTCTGCAAATGCACTCACTAGTGGGAGTACAAGCCAAGAATTCTGCGAAGGGAGCCCTGGTGAGCCTGCACACAAGGGCTCACACTGAATCTGCTGGCAATGTGCAAACATAGGGGCCCTAACAAGGCTGCAGGACAAGTGCTGCTATGAGCCAAGTGAGACTGGTGGCCCAGTGCTGCCATAGAAGCAGTTGTGAGACAGCGGGTGAATGATTCCATAGGAGCTCTCTCTAGCGAGACTGCTGGCTGAGCCCTGCTGTATGAGCTGTTGTAAGACTGTCTGTTGACCGAGAGCTGCCATGGCATTTCTAAGGAGATTACTAACCAGTGGCTTTCACATGCGCTTTGGTGAAACTGCTGGCTGAGGGCGGTCATAAAAGCACAGAGGAGACTGCGCAGCAGAGTCTCTCTGTACTTGAGCACTTACTGTGGAAACTACTGACCAAGTGCTGTCATAGGAGCTCTGCTGAGTGCAGCTCAGACTCCTGGCCAGGTGCTGCTATCTGCGAAAAGAACAATTGATGGTCGGAATGCTGAACAGTGTCAATCATTCACCCCAGTACAGAAATCTGGGCCTAAATCCATCGTTTGTTTGCTCACCGTGCCATTCCAGTTTAGACCCAGCCATATGTAAATCAGTCTTGACCCTGTTCCCCATGGAAACAGTCCAGCCCGAACTGTCAGGTCAGGTCCTCCCTGGACCGGAAACAGGCATCCTGGGGTGATACCCCAAAAACGGTCTCTCATACATAAGAGGGCTTGTCTCTTATGCTGTTGGATAGCAGGGTGGGGATTCATTGATTCCTGGGGAGCCCACACCCTTTGGAGCACTACATACTCCTACTATTACTGTATGTGTGACTTATCTGTCCGTCACAATACGTTCCTATGAACTGCACAAATGTATGACATGTGACTTGAACTGAATACCTTGAGAAAACCAAGTCCGACCATAATGCCTTAATGCTGATGTTCACTTGGGATATTGCTAGGCCCTGCATCACAAACTGGAAGCTAAACATTGCTGCCCTGGACGACCCAGTCTTTAAATCGGAATTGGGGGATGCAATCTCTAACTATTTTACAGAGAACGAGGGTAGGGCCTCCTCCCCCTAGTTCAGTAGGAGATGTTTAGGCTGGTTATGCAGGGACATTGTATTGACAGATTTGCAGGAGTCAAGGTTCAATTGCATGCTAAGACAACCCGACAGCAGGACCTCTTAACAGATCTGGAAATGCTGAGTAGGGGCCCCCAGACCGTCTGTGAATAGAGAGGGAAAAACTCCTTACATTGATATATTGGCTCAAAATGTATGTTTACCTTTCCTGCATCATCAAAGCTCATGATGAGTGTGACAAGTCTGGGAGTTTATTGGCTTGGCAGGCCAACCCTGACAAACAAAGTTTCCATATCCTCCAGAGGCATGATACCAACAACTGTTTAGTGTATACACAGACTGATATTAATGGGATTTTTTAGCTTACTATACTTAACTCTATGCTCAGCATGGAGATCCCTACACTCATGCAGTGGTGACTTCCCTAGGAGGAAAGGTAACGTTCCAAGAAGTGAAGGGGCCATTGAGGTATTGGCGAGGGGTTAGATACCTAGAACAGACCAGTCTGCCCATCGAATTCTACTTGACCTATGTTGATGTACTGACCCCTATCTTAACCAGATTCTTAAATGCATCTAAGACCTTTGCCTGTATCCTTTCGACACTACAGTAGGCCTTACTTGTTCCTCCTTCGAAGAAGGATAAGCGCGGTGATCGAGTAATCTCCTATAGACCTCTTTCCATTCTTGATGTGGATTATAAGGTACTGAATACAATCTTGGTTAATAGATTACTCCCCCATCTAGGTAGCCTTGTTCACGAGGATCAATCGGGTTTTATACCTAAACTCAGCACGGTGCCTAGCATCCGACGGCTAGTTCACATACTGCATGTTTCACTCATTGACTATCCGAAGGCCCTTGCGCTCAAGAAGGCCTTTGATTCTTTGAGATGGGACAATCTATATGTCTCGATGGCCAGTATGGTGCTAGGAAGTGGATTATTTGACTGGACGCACCTGCTATACACAGCCCCGCAGGCCTGTGTAAATACTGGTGCTGTCATCTCGGTACTTCGGTACTAGGCAAAATAGAGAGGAGCGCAAGACAGGTTTGCCGTCTCTCGCCTGTACTTTTTGCCATGGCTATGGAGCCACTGGCCCTCATGCTTCATGTGGGACAAACACTTTTGAGGACTTCAGATTAATGGCCCACCCCTTTATAACTCGCTTTATGCAGATGACCTCCTAACTTACCTGCCGGTTGAGTGCACAGATATGGAGGGGGCTTTTAGTGTGCTAGAGGAATTTGGGCACCACTCCGGTCTCTGTGTGAGCTGGGACAAATCCAATGTATTCCCCCCTATGATGTGGCACGTACACCTGAAATAGGTCGTACTCTCGGCTGGGAACCGTTTAAGTTCCAATACCTTAGAATTAATGTGTACCACAGCAATACACTATTGTTAGAGAGCATCATTAGGACAGCGCTTGCTTCCTTGCACCAATACATACATTCGTGGCTATTCGCACGGCTGTCTGTGAAAGGGTAGGGTCGCATTATCAAAGACGATTTTTCGGACAGGTTTTCTTTACTATTTCAGCACCCTCCCAATTTGTTTCTTCAAATCCCTCTTTAACAAGATGAATAGCATGTTACCCATCCTATTTGGGGGGGGAGGGGGTGGAATGTTGCCAGATTGCTCTGATCAAGCTACAGCTCCCCACCACCTTTTGTATCACTTGGTACACCACATACCTGCCTTTGCACAATCATGCTCCTGTACCAACAAAACACTTTCCTCTCCTCCAACACCTACTGATCGCACCAACTTCACATTACACTTACCAGCTGGAAACTGCAGACTAACCGGCTGGTAACCTCTTTGTGTTTGACACTTTCCTTCTCATGCTCTGAGCTGGGGATTCCGTTCTTTGATTCTGCAAGGCACCAATTCCTTTTTTGTTACTCTGATGCCCTCCCTTGGCAGTAATGTCTTCTGACCACCAATGCCATTCTCCTGCCATCTCATCCACACCTCTCTCAGCAGCCTCACTTTCTTCCAACTCCTCTACATATATATGCCCATAATCCAACATTTCCTCTTCCTCAAAAAACTCTCTAACACTGCGACTGCTCTGCTTGTGGATGGCGGCTCGGCATCCCCCCACACCACCATCACCAAACTATGTATGCCACAGTGATAGATCTTCATCCAGGGAGTCTGCACTAATTGTTCCAGGCAGCTCCATAGTTAGGTCCAGCCACACAGGATTGTGCTCTCACTTCTGGCTGGTGCAACTGAGGCGAGCTGAACTCTCCTGGTTTAATGCTGCTCGACGTCTTGTGCCGGGCCATACCTGTTCAGTTCCTTTACTTGCCTATTACTCCTGCCTCTAGGTTCAACTATCGCAGGTAAAACGCTGTCATCTGGTACCCATACCCATTTAACTTGCCCTCCCTATTGCACCATCACCTTGCTCTCTTGTCTGAGAAATGCCTTTGCCTGTCATTGCCAACCTAAACTCCACAGACCAAGCCTTAAGGACATTCTCCTCACCTTCCCCAACATTTTCTTCCTCATTCATTTTCCCAGGCATTCTCCCCTGAGCCATGCCTCCTGTATCTTTTATCTTTTGTATTTGTTTATACGTTAAACAAAGGGACTCACATTCATGAGGTAAAACATATAGAAAAAGGAACATCATCAGGACCCACATCCCCTGTTCATGACATTAATATAGGAAAATATACAGTTATACATTGACAATAACTGCACAACATACTCATTTCTCCATGGGGCTCCGTTGTTCTACCTCAGTGTTATCAGTCCCACCATGTTCGTCTGGTATTGCCAATAGATATGTATTCAGGGGGCCCCATATATCCTTAGTTTGGATGGTCTCAGCAATACCTCCACATAAAGTTCCAGCTGAGACCTGCAATATATCATGTCCGACACCAGTATTTCTTAGTGGGCTTAGCCCTTCCACCCCAGTGGAGTGCCACCCTACTCTTTGCCAGCAGGAGGGCCACTGAGGCCAACCACCGGCTAGTAGGTTGAACATCCTAAACCAGCCCCAATAAACTAATGATAGGGTGCATTCAATACAGTATAATACCATAATTGTGAGAGCCTCAGTGACTTGAGACCAATACTGCATTTCAAGGCGACAAGACCAAGCTAAGTGCAGAAACTCTGCATCCATAGCCCCACAGCAGACACAATTTGCATCAGCCCTCAATCTAAGCTTGCAAAGTTTAATAGGGGTGTAGTACATTTGGTGCAGGAATTTGAAATGTATGATTCTCAGATTGTAGTTGGATATAAGCATGTGCAGTTGCTCGCAACAATATTTCCATTCTACACTTTCAATGGGGCGCACGAGCACCGCATTCCAGCTATCCAGCGCTTTGTTGTTTGCCTGAGTGTAATCTGTCTGTGCTGCATTGTGCAGATTATTGATTAAATGTCTACCTGTAGTGCCAGTGAGCAGTGCCTGCAATGCAACAAGAGTAGGGGGCTCATCAGCAAACTGTGGGTACAACTCACGTAGGGCTGCATGGAGGCGGTAATATATAAATGCCATTAACAGGGTATACTCTCGAGAGGCAGTAATGTCCTCCAGTGTCACAAATTTACCATTCGGGTATATGTCGCCCATAGTGTTGAGGCCCACCCTTGGATACCGAATTTGCAGGGTGATATTTTAAGGGTAACGCTGGCACATATAGGAGGGGTTTCCCTGCCCTCCTTGCTAACCTCTGCCATGCCGCTGTCGTGGAGTGTAATGTGTAGATTTCTGTGCGTGGTATTCCTTCCTATTTATATGGCAGAATGGCAGATAGTTGAGTTGGGTAGGCATCATCGTGTTCTATCGTGACATGCGGGATAAAGTTGCGTGCTGCGTACCAATAGTGTGCAAAATGGGCTTGCGCACATAAATAGTATAAATGGAAGTCAGGCATGTTAAACCCTCCACTGGCATACAGCAGTGTGAGAACATCCCAGCCAATTCTTGGTTGCTGGTCCGCCTACACCAGCTTAATCAGTAGTGTCCGAAGTTTCTGGAAAAAAATACGTAGGTAGGGTAATGGATATATTCACAAATAGATTTAAAATTTAGGTAGGACCCCCATCTTAAGGATTGCCATTCTGTCTGCTAGTGACAGCGGCAATGCGGTCCACCTGGTTACCTGGTCCTCCAGCTTGGATACGGCTCTACCCTAGTTCGCTTTGATCACCAGATCAGTATCCCTTTGAACCCACGCTACCAAAAACTTAACCGGATCAGTGTCCCATATTACTGGGAATTTAATCCAGCACTGCTGAGTATGGGGCATGAGTGGAACTATGACTGGAGAGAGGTGCACCGGGGGGTCCCTCACATAAAGGACCATATTGTCCGCATAAAGGGAAATACTTATCGGACGCAGTCGAAACTGCAGTGCTGAGGTGACGTGTCTCTGTCTAATAGTACACGCCAGTGGCTCGAGTGTGATAGCGAATTGCAAAGGGGACAGCCCTGTCGCGCACCTCTGTCTATTGGGAACCCATCTGATGTTTGACCATTGACACACACCTGGGCTAACAAGTGAGCATATAGAAGGCAAATCAGCAAAGCAACCCCCCAGGTATGTCCATAGAGGTCATAAGGGCAAACATATACTCCCAAGCAATAGAATCAAAGGCCTTGGCGGCGTCCAGTAGGACAGCCACCGCCTGCAAGGAGGGTTCCACCAGATGCAGCAAAGCAAAGATAGTATGCAAATTGTATGTGGTGGACCAAGTAGGAATAAAACCATATTGGTCCGGTAGGACCAGCTTAGAGATTAAGGTTTGGAGTCGTACAGCCAGGATTTTAGCTAGTATTTTTGTGTCAATGTTTATTAACAACAATGGCCTATAAGATTCACACACTTTTCAGAGGTCTTGTACGGTTTCAGTAGGGTTACAATTAAAGTGTCTTGTAGTGAGGGAGGCAGCATTTGCTCCTGGTAGGCCTCTTTGTACATAGCATGCAGATGTGGTGCAAGACGTTCAGCATATTCCCTATAAAATTCCCCAGTTAGGCCATCAAGCCACAGGGATTTTCCGTTGGGAAGGGCACATATTGCCTCCTTGATGTCTTCAACTGTAATAGGTTGCATGAGAGATTCCCTCTGACCCTGGGATAGCCACGTTAGTGCCACATCCCCAAGAAACCCAGTTATTTAATCGAGCGGGGCAGACCTAGAGTGCTATACAGATTGGTGTAGAAAGATTTAATAACAGATAGCACAGAGCACACTTTTCGGAGCCCATAGCTTTTAAGCTAAGCTGCGACCAGACCTTCCATCCTCCCCAAAGGCACAAGCCACTGGGTCTGAACTGGGGTGGCGAATAGCTAAAGAACGATGATGGATTCAACCCAGATCTATGACTGGGGGTGAGTGTCTGAAAAGTTTCAGTGATGCATCCATCATCTCCTTGTGTTTGCTTTGTTCGCCCTACGTTGGCAGGGTATGCCCAGACGTGGGTCGCTTGCTCACTTTGCCACTGGATTCAAGCTAGCCTGGTTGATGAGGGGTGTTACCCCGAAACCGGTCCCAGGATGCTTGTTTCCGGTCCAGGGAAGACTTGGCTTGACAGTTCGGGCTGGACTGTTCCCATAAGGAACAGAGTCAAGACTGATTTGCATATGGCTGGGTCTGAACTGGGTTGGCGAAGTGAGCTAAAGAACGATGATGGTTTCAACCCAGATCTGTGACTGGGGGTGAGTGTCTGAAAAGTTTCAGCGCTCCGTCCATCATCTCCTTGTGTTTGCTTTGTTGGCCTTTTGTAGTAGTCTCTTTACTGGCAGGAATTCCCGGCGGACCACCTGGACCGCCATCATGAAGTCAAGGTGAAACGCAAACTGATTGCCTTGATAGTCTATGTCTTTTCTATCCTGCGCCATTCTGAGCACTGCATCTCTATCATGATATTTTAACAGTTTTGCTATGATTGGTCGCGGAAGCGCACCCGGCGTTGGCTGTCCCATGAGAGAGCAATGTGGTCTTTCCAATATCAGGAGTTGGGATAGATTTTCGGTGCCAAATATGGAGGTTAGCATTGTTTTGACATATGTCTTCATCTTGCCTGTGTTTGTTGACTCAGGCACCCCAGTAATTCGTAGATTATTTTGGTGCAAGCGTGCTTCCAACTCCTCTTTCTATGCTTGGATCACTGCCAGGACCTTCTCCATTTTTAAATATTTAGTGCCAACAGATTGTAAGTCATCTTCTTCCTTAGATATCTGCTGCTCAGCTTTGGCGAGGCGGGAGGCCTGTTTGTCAAATTTTGCAGATGTGATCCATTGGGTACTGCCAATATGCACTAGCCGTTCCAAACCAATGGAGTCTTGCCCACAAAACCCAGCTGTAGTGCCCAATGTCTCTGGCGAGAGTGGCTTGTGTGCAGTGCAGCAGTTGTCATAAGGTTTCTGCACATACACAGAGCTATGCACAGGATAATGGGACCCCGGAATACAGTGGTTTGCCTACCATATACCGTAGCACCCAAAAACCCCAACCCAACTAGCTTAGCATCCCATTAGCACCCAAGTACCAATGATTGGACAACCCAGAACACGGTATCTTTATCTCAGGACTCGCAGAAGCAAGAACACTCTTTCGTCACTCACTCGTACTTGTCCACAAGGTGCGTAGGAAGAGACACTGGATAGGTTAAAATGTTTATTCCAACTTACGTGCTCTAATGTACAGTACACGTGTCAGTACTAATAGCATAATGCATATGAATAATATAAGCAGCATGGTTACAATTCCATAGAATACAAACGGGGAAAGCATCTCATAACTCAGTGGATAAATGTATAAATAACATTACCACCCTCCCCTTGCAGTAAGATAGTTTATTATAAAAATAGAAGACCTCTGGGCTTTGACTAGCGAACCCTCATACCTCGGTCTCTAGATGCAGAACTACATCAGCAGACAATCACAGCTCTTCTCCCTGGAAAGGATTCCTCCAAGTATGTCAAGCGCCAGTAAAAACTGCAGTATTAAAGGCACACAAAGTTTCATGGCAATTGCGCTTAATGTTATGTCTGGGTGCGCGAGACTGGCCATATCAGGAAGAACCGAAATACATTGTTATGCGACCTTGTACATGTTGTGCAGTCTGAGCCCAAATCGAACAAGAGAAAAGGTGAAAGACAGAAAATGCAGACAGCGCAAAAGAACTTGGCAAGAGCAAAGGGCGAGGGAGCCCTGGCTCAGTGTAACGTGCGCAAAGAAAAGCAGCATGGCAGCTAGGCCTAGGCCAACATAACAAGGCAGGCAACAAACCACAAGACACCCTCCCCTGGTCAGTCCGGCGGCCAAGACAGAGGTCCAATAGAGAAACACACATCCAGTGGAGCACAGGGAGCGCCCAAACGGCGAAGGGCAGGTCAATCCATGAAAGTGTAAGTGCAGAAAAAGGCCATACCCTCCAAGAGTACATCATTGGAATCGTCAAAAAACATAGATGCCATCCAATCCATGAGATCAAAAGAGCAGGAATGCTCCTCAGCAAAGGGAGCATCCAAAAGCAATGCGGGACAGCTTGCGTGATAATTGAAACAGCTTCGGTGTAGGAGATCCTGGGCAGCCGCCCAGATATCCCATTGCGCCAAAATCCCCAGTGCAGCCGCACGCGCCATACAGCCGGCAACGGAACAGTCCTGTTCATGGGCCTCTAAGGGACCCATCAACTGAACAAAATCCGGAACAGACAATGACGAATTGGAGAGGCAATAATCCAAAGTCCAGGTGAAAGGACAGCGGATGCAAGTCATTACAGGTTGCACGCAAGTGAAATACGCAAAGCGAAAAGAAAGAGTATATGACACACTCAGTGTCGCCAATGGCAAGACACCAAAACCAGCCAAAAGGCGCTCACGGAGCAGCTGGAGGCGTTCTGGATCGAGCAGGTCCCATCGGGGAGCAGCCATTGCGCAGAAAACAAATTAATAGCAGGACACCAGCCGCCAAAGCGATGATCAACGGGAAACCGCCAAAGACGCTGGAAAAAATAGAATGAATAAACGCCGGGATGACACCAAAAATAGTTTGGAAGGAGGACACCAAACCAGACCCCACGACTTTAAAAAAGTGTACCAGACCCTCTGTGTTAGATGCGTTAAAAATACGATGAATTAACTCCCCAAAATGTTGGGGGAGATTAGTGTTCAAAAGGGCCTGTATTTCACTGTGGGTACTCGCCACCTGGAGAATGAATGTCTCCCGGGCGGACGTGAGCATAACTTCCTCGTTCAATAATAGTGCCTTTATTCTGCTCAGTCTATTGAAATCTGCCTCCATGGTAGGGATGGAAGGCCAAATAGAGATATCAACCTTGCCATGAGGGGGAGGAAAAAGCACATTTTTGCAGCAGACAACCCTGTGCGAAACTGTTACAATGTAAGGAATGCCAGCTTGCAGGCCACAACAGTTTTCGTTATTTAAAAGTAAATAACTACCATTGGAAAGGAGAGTGAAAGTAGGAGAAATAACAGGAGCAGGAATACCTTTCAGCACACAAGCAAGATTAGGAGCGGAAACGCTACATGAGCCATGCAATTTAATGTGTTTACAAATAAGCGAATGACCCATAGTCGAGTCGCAGGACTCCCCCGTGAGAAAAACTTCCTTGCCGTCCCGAAGGCATTTATACATGAAAGGCAAGGACCAGAGTTCATGCAGGAAAGCACTGCCCAAGGGCTGGTAACGGCCCACAGGATAATGTTTCATGCACGAGTCAAATTCAAACAAGGAAAAAGGTAAAGCGATAACCCCATGAACTAGCCACACAGCAGAATCGAGTTCTGCAACAGAGAACGGCAAAGGATCCATCTTTTCGATATGTAATAAAGTGTAAGTTGCATCTTTCATGGACATGAATTGCTGTTTGTCAGTTAAATTAAAAGGTAGAAACAAGGCAGAGGTGTTCAAAAAATGCCAAGGAACTTTACCTAACTTGAGCGTTTGTAAAGTCCATGCAAACTGCATAACTGAGCGCAATTGATTCTGACCATGATATAACACAGAAACATCATCTTGTACAATATCAACAACAGAGGACACAATATTCTCTAAAGTGTAAATGCGAGAAGACAGGGTATTAATACTATTGTCAACAACAGCAAGCACCTTTTCCAAATTTGCTTGATCTATTTCCCGAAGACGGGAAGCAGCTTCAATTTGTGACAGCTTCCAGAGTTCATTATACGTTTCATAAATGAATCTCTTAGGTCGGGGACCACGAGGTCCCAAAACAAAGTCGGACAGATCAATATTGCCTGAAAGGAGGGATAAATGTTGTTTAACAGAATCAAGGGACGAATGTTGCAGCCATTGTTTGCATAATTTACTAACAGAATATGTAGTGACAGTACGGGAAGCAGTAAATCTCGGATCAGGCCTATCCTGTGTGTAGCCAGCACCTGAGTCGTGAAAACGCATTTGGCATGCATCAGATGATATAGGCCATACCAACCAGGGTGACTGATCCAGTTCGGAAACATTAAATGAATTATTCTGTAACAGAGCCTGCAGGGACTCGAGGGACAGATTGAATCGTGAGCTTTCATTGGGAAAACTCGACAGGGATGGCATCGAGGGCGAATCCAATTGTTTAATGGTTACTAAGCCCCAACATGTAGTCTGATAGATGGAAGCATTTAGGAACATAATTTGGGTAGGGATGAGGCAAGCACGATGCAATGCCTCGGTTCCCTGTACCTGCCATGGTTTGGAGCCCCAAATAGATTTCAAATCCACTGTATTCTCCCAGTACTCATAACCACCCACAGCTAGGGCACTTAAGAAGGAACCTGAATAAAGCAATTTGGTGTGTGTTAACATAATTTTCTGAGTTGATGTGGTATTTAGTCTAAAATAATAGGATGCGGGGTTTGACCGATTAAAATCAGTAAAATAGGTAAACTTATTTCGAAGAGTTTGTGAGCTACCTGGCAAGGGGTTTGGACAATGTTCCCATTGGGTGTAGTTAACAGAACTACGCAGGGCACTTGGCTTATGGAGAAAATGATTACCCCAATGTTGGTAACAATACAAATCGGCATAATTCGCAGAATTCATATATAAATCTTCAGCATTAAAAGATGCATAATATTTTAAATCGGCAAACAATGCTCCAACGGCATGCACATCCCAATCATCAGAATGAATATTATATTTTACTACATCACCCATAGAAACACGAAGGACATTAGGTACATTAATAATTTCTGTCGGACCATGGATTTGATAGTTCACTGCATCCCATACGATCCCATCAGCAACTGGAAAAGCTGAAATGTTCACAAATGTGCGGTCACGCTTCATGATGTGAGACGAGGAATGAGGAGCTAAAGTTCCAGAAACATAGTCTACAGCAGAGCGTTCAGGTAAATAGTGACCATTGATTAGTAGAAAAAACACTGTGACAAAGCCAATGGACATGAACAAAAAAATCAAGAAAAGTACCAACCAGATGTATGTCCAGGGTGGAATCAAAAAATTGTCTCTAAACCAGGATACAAAAATACTGAACTTGGATGGGACTTTTGAAGAGGTGGAATCCGAATCAAAGGAATAACGAGTCGGGCCAAGTGGCGTTGTTGGTTGATGCGCCACCGATTCAGATGCAGGATAAGTATACTCGTCCTCGTCGATATTGGTGGAGAGTTGGGGATCAATTGTAGTTTCAGGCAAAGGAGAGGATTCAGGCAAATCAACCATCTCAATTACAGCATCAGCGACCGTTCGTGTAGATGGGCCACGAACATATGTCCGATAAATGGCAGGACAAGAGACCGCTGGTGTGACACTATTCAGGATCGGCCAGGCGCTGTAGCTTGACATTTTCCACTGAGATGTATCTGTTCTCCTTGCGACCAGGAAGCGGTGGTAAAATGACTGTACGTGTTCCCTTCAAGCCCAGAACTGGAACCGGTGCACGAAAAGAGGGGCCGAATTCTTTTTTGTTTTCAACCTTCTCTCGAACCAGTTCTCCAACCTTTGGAAGCCAGCCGGCTACCGGAATCTGCAACGCAGGGTCTGTGGCTGAAGGCAAATGTGTAGTTGCAAGTTTGTCTCGGGCCTCTTGTAAGTCCTGTAACATAGCAGAATGGTTATCTACATCAAACTTGGCGGATTGCGCCGCGATGTCTGGACCCTCAAGGTCAGGCACAAACATTCTTATGCCAAAGAGCATTTCGTATGGGGTCCGCCCACCCAGAGGTCTTCTAGGGAGATTATTAAGTGCACGCTGAACGGTATACAAGTGGGCCAGCCAGTTCCTGCCAGTACCTATAACTCTAGCTGTTAAGGATTGCTTTAAGTCACGGTTCATTCGTTCAACGATAGAGTTGCCCTCAGGCCTATACGGAGACGAAAATTTCACCCGCACCCCAAGCGAAGCCATTGCATCCTTGTAAGCCCTAGAGGCAAACGCTGGACCTTGGTCCGAATGGAAGGTGCCGCATGCGAAAATTCCCACAAAGACACGCAAATCCCTGATTACATTTCGAGCGTCAGCACTACGTTGTGGCCAGACCCAGAGGAACCGTGTGCACGAGTCCACTGCTTCTAGAATGTATTTATAGGCAGTGTCTGATGAGAATGGACCGCAGTGATCCAAGTAAACACACCCAAAGGGTCTGTTAGCAATGCAGAGCGGGGTCTGTGGTAGGGCGTGTTACCGTGGAAGGCTTAATCTGTTGACAAACATCGCAAGAAAGCACAAAAGCACGGGTGTCTTTATACAATCCACGCCACCAATAACGCTGCTGCAAGATGGAAACTGTAGCCGACACACCTGCATGAGCAGAAGCCATGCCTTCGTGTGCAGCTGATATCAAGGCACTCCTGCGGTCCGCGTTGGGGATCAACCGATCTCCAACGTCAGGTATAGTTACATAAGGAACCTGATCGGGACTTAATTTGTAAGAATACTTGGAAGGGAAACCTGTAGGGTAATTATCACCTTCCTTGGTTGCAGCAATAGCTGCTAGAATAACAGAGTCAATTTTAGACATGGACCTGGTAACCGCTGCTACTGAACACGTGACTACTGCTGAACGGGCAGCTTCATCTGCCAGATCGTTACCAATAGCGTGTGCGCCCACCCGCTGATGGCCTAAGGTGTGAACCACCTGTGTGAGGGGCAGACGTTGTTGCAATTCTGCCACTCGAACCCAAAGCATTTTATGCTTAATTGTGCTCCCTTTTGCGTCCTTGTAGTCGTTTTTCGACCAGAAAAACAGATTGTCATTGTAAGATTGTACACAGTAAAAAGAATCACATACAATAAGAGTGGTCTCATCCTGAGAAGCGAACTCAAGTGCAAGTAGCAATGCATGCAGCTCGGCCAATTGTGCGGTACTATCTCCAAGTGTGCGAGTATGCACTACAGAGGACTTGAACGTTCCATTTACAAAGGAACCCGCAACAATAGCACATGCAGCTGAATAAGCGTGCTTGGACCCAGTGGCCGGTTGCGCCGAACCATCGGTGTAGATCACACATTTGTAATCCTCAAGCGGCAGTAAAAACAGAGGAGGAGGATGAACAAATTCATACTGTAAGAACTCCTGAGTCTGAAGAGAAGAATCGAAAATAAAGGTGACGTCTGATGACGTCAAGGATGTAGCCCATTGTATCCAACGGGGATGCATTGCTTTTGAGTTCGGTACACTTGCCTTCGTTACTGCCTCTAGGGCAGGACAGGGTGTTACCACCAGAATCCGCTTTCCCTGTGCCAGTGCGCGTTCTTTTAGAATCGCCATTTGCACTGCAGTTAGAACTTTTTCGACAGATGTAAAGCGCAATTCAGCGGAAGTGTACAGATGTGACTTGTATGCGATGGGTACTGTATCACCTTCATTAAAGGTTAAGTATGTGAATCCCACCGCCCCGGAATTATTCTAATCACCAGGTTTGTGTGGTTATCACGAGTCAAAAGATATTTAGACTCCAATAGGTCTGTCTGCAAAGACTGCAGAATTGAGGTATGCTCAGGCAGCCAGCAAGACCTTGAATAAGTAGGTTGTATCAAAGCATACAAAGGCTTGATACGCTGGGCATATTCGGGAATGTAAGTACGCCCGAAATTCAGGAAAGCCAGCAAAGACTGAAGTTTTTTCAGAGTATTTGGGGGGCACAAATGTGCACATTTTTCCAAGAAATGGGGGGCTAAGCCCTTACCTTCGTTGTTGAGCTCATAGCCCAAGAACAGAACGGTAAATTCAGCAATGTGTGACTTAGCAAAGTTAAATTTGTAACCCTGCTCCGCAAATTCAAGAATAATGCGGTCCACACGGGACAGATGCTGAATATAATTCGTCGTCCGTCAGATAAATGTCATCAACGTACGAACATGCATCTTGATCAATGTCATTTAACAAAGAAACAACACGGGCGGCGAATATACCCGGACTATTTTTGTAGCCCATGGGTAAACGCCGGAACTGGAATAATTTACCACCGGAAGTGAATGCGGTCCATTGGCCACTCTCCGGGGCTAGGTTGTGCGTGTAGAAACCGTTTGAAAGGTCAAGTGTCGTTTTATATTTTTTACGAACAAGACTGTCTACAAGCGCAGAACTATGTGTATTCTGTACCGCAAAGTTCCGACAATGGGAATTTAAATGCCGGTAATCCAAAACTAAGCGGTAGGATCCATCGGGTTTAGAAACCACGAATAGGGGATTGTTCATAGGTGATATGCATGGATCGATTACTCCCTGATATTCCAACTGTGTCAGAATTTCGGAGACGGGGCCTTTTGCCTGCCGTTTGATGGGATATTGGGGTTGTGGCTGCGGTAGTGACCGCAAAGGTATTGCATGGGGAGGTGATTCTTCATCCCATCCCACATGGTTGCGGTATAACGCTGGTGCCAGGTACACAGCCCACTCAGCTGCAAGTGCTTCAGCTTTGTCTTTTGGGACATGCCGTGAAAAGCTTGGAAGGATTACCTCCTCTCCTTTATGTGCAGCTAAAACGAATGGGGGTGGCCAATCCACCTCTGCTAACAAAATGTCATATGAAGAGGTTAGATTTTCCCAAAAAATCCCTTTTATTTCACGCGGTATGTCACCTTCAATTTGGATGACTATGTTGTAAAGTCTGTCAGGGGGTGCCACTCTCGTGTCAGCTGTCTCTACAGTAACGAATGTTTCAGTTGCTGTCGCCTCCATATGAGGACGTAGCGCCTCCCGCACTATGGTAACTTCCGCAGCGCTGTCTAGGAGGGTCACTGCCCACGTCCAATTCTGGAGTCTCGTTCTCACGGTCTGTGGCATATTTCGCTGTTACAGCGGCAACTTTTTTCTTCTGAAATTGCGGTCGAGGAATGTGAAAGTCTTCTGCTTTCCCTCTGACTTGTTGTCGAGGTTGGTCTCGCTCCTGGGGAGCCTCTCGGCCCCTTCCTCTATCTTGCCGTCCTCCTCCACCAGCCTGTGACGACGTCTGGGCCTGTGAAGAACGAGGAGAACGCGTATCAGAGCTCTGAAACCTTTCTGGTGATTTAATTCTCGACCTATCACGTAAATCATAAGTACGTTCAGAAGAAACCGAAACTGGGGAAGCGCCTCTCGACCCCGGCTTCTTTTGTTGCTTACCCTGTTTTTTCTGTCTCCAACTCTTTTTAGTGAAGACTGGTCTATCATCTTTCTCAGATGTACTTTTTGTTTGTGTAATTTGTGGTTGCGATTGAGTTTGCATTTTTACAAAAGGCTTGTTGCCTAGGCTGTTTCTTCCAATTGTTTTATAAGCCCGGGCTATAATTTTCAGTAATTCGCGGGGCCTGTCCAACTCTGGGACCAAAGCCAAAGCATTCGCTACTTGAAAGTTCATTGCATCGCCCTTGACATTTCCAAGGATCAGTTCAGCTACTACATCAAACACTCCCACTAGTCTCATCCCTAATTCCACAGCCGCTTCAGGGCCATGTTCGTCCTGTACTTTTTTAATTACAGAGGGTAGAACCGTCATGGAAGGAGTACCAAAACATTTTGAATAAACTGCTGCGAATACCTTACCCCAGTTTTCACATGATGTCAAATCGGGGATTAAGTCTTTTGGCAAACTTATCGTAAGGATGCGGTGTTTATCCACCGGGGACGTATGTGGAAACACCGCTTCTATCTGATCGAACTTTTCTGCAAGCCAGTAAGGATAATCGTCCTTACTTTGTGGACGTTGCCCATCACAGAATTGACCATGACAGGACTTATGGTCACTCCAGCTGCAACAGCTGGTTGGCCAGCGACTACAGGGGCAGCTCCATGTAGGCTACCTGTAACGTATGTCACTAAGGCTCGATGCACTCGCACCAGTTCGGTATGCATAGTGCGCAGTTCCGCAATCGGTAATGCCAGATAATTTGGATGCGGGGTATACCCGGCCAATACAGGCCAAGTGGCCCCCAGAATGGATAAGGGGCCTAAACGAACTGCGGTAGTTGGTTGTGGGAGGGCGCCATTAAACCAAACACGGTGCTGCCAAGCCGTGAGAGGCACTTCAAGATTAGTATAGGGTCGATAGGCAGCAGGAATAGCGGTGGGTTTATATTCATGAAACAGTTTATCACCTGCATCCACCGCCTCAAAAGTGATCCAAGTGTAAAACACTTCAAAGTGATAAGCCGGATCGGCTTGAACCACAAAGACCAACTCGACCCCAGCATCGGGCACTCCGTATACACCTAGGTGTTCTCGGAGTGGTCCTCGGCTATGTGCAGCTATCGCCACACCAGCCATAACTAAACAATTGTATTCGACAACCTAACAGGGAGCACAAAATGGGTTATTTATGTAACCTTTTTTAATAACTTCAAGCTTGAAAGAACCTATAAAGCGTTCAATATAGGAGGTATCACCGTCACTTACGCCTCCGGAAGCGTACGTGAGGGTTTTGTGGACAAGCACAAGTACTACTCAAGCGTCTCGCAGATAAGCGGCCCCACGGTGGTCGCGCCATGTCATAAGGTTTCTGCACATACACAGAGCTATGCACAGGATAATGGGACCCCGGAATACAGTGGTTTGCCTACCATATACCGTAGCACCCAAAAACCCCAACCCAACTAGCTTAGCATCCCATTAGCACCCAAGTACCAATGATTGGACAACCCAGAACACGGTATCTTTATCTCAGGACTCGCAGAAGCAAGAACACTCTTTCGTCACTCACTCGTACTTGTCCACAAGGTGCGTAGGAAGAGACACTGGATAGGTTAAAATGTTTATTCCAACTTACGTGCTCTAATGTACAGTACACGTGTCAGTACTAATAGCATAATGCATATGAATAATATAAGCAGCATGGTTACAATTCCATAGAATACAAACGGGGAAAGCATCTCATAACTCAGTGGATAAATGTATAAATAACATTACCACCCTCCCCTTGCAGTAAGATAGTTTATTATAAAAATAGAAGACCTCTGGGCTTTGACTAGCGAACCCTCATACCTCGGTCTCTAGATGCAGAACTACATCAGCAGACAATCACAGCTCTTCTCCCTGGAAAGGATTCCTCCAAGTATGTCAAGCGCCAGTAAAAACTGCAGTATTAAAGGCACACAAAGTTTCATGGCAATTGCGCTTAATGTTATGTCTGGGTGCGCGAGACTGGCCATATCAGGAAGAACCGAAATACATTGTTATGCGACCTTGTACATGTTGTGCAGTCTGAGCCCAAATCGAACAAGAGAAAAGGTGAAAGACAGAAAATGCAGACAGCGCAAAAGAACTTGGCAAGAGCAAAGGGCGAGGGAGCCCTGGCTCAGTGTAACGTGCGCAAAGAAAAGCAGCATGGCAGCTAGGCCTAGGCCAACATAACAAGGCAGGCAACAAACCACAAGACACAGTCACCCGTCCATCCTCTCCAGTAAATGGAGGATTGCCCATGCCCCACAGCTCAGCATCAAGTGGATTGGTAAGGGGGCACTAAGATGTACAGCCAAGTGGCAGGTACCCTCAGAGTCTGGAGAGTGCAGTGCAGTCCCTCCACGCGCACTATAGTTCACACCTATGGTGCCATAGGCAGTGAATAGGGCATAATCTGTAAGAATGCCCGCCGTAGCACCAGAATCATAGGGCATGCCCAACGTTGCTCCATCAACATGTCTCTAGGGTTAGAGCCAGGGTTTGTAGACTTTCAGCTAGTTGTAGCAGTGGGGCGCAGGGCCAGGCCTCTTCGATAGTAACTGCAAAATTATGGGCCCTGCACCTCCAGGGGGATCAGTCAGTGCCTGGCCCTGTCTCCGTTAGCATACGCAAGTGCATACAGAGCAACCACGCCCCCCTCACCTTTCTATGCGCCCACCAGCCCCCTGCACCCGCAGGACCGTACCCACAATGCTGCAATCCGGCAGGCGCAGGTCACAACTCACCATGGGCCTTTTGCACACATGGGGAGCCACCAAGCAGGATGCAGTCTAATATTTCAGCCGCACATGGGCCTCTCAGTGTTTCCTCAGAGCCGCAATTGGACGCCCGACAGCCAGTCTTGATGAGTCCCAGTACCGCAGGCAGCACCACTCCATTAGGCCACCAGAGATGCACTCAATATAGTCCCCGTAGGGCTGAGAGCTCCGCAGTCTTTGCCCCAGCCTCACCTAGGCACACTCGGTCTCTCAAGCTAGCGGTCTCTAGACACACACAGCCGCAGCGCCATCGAGACGAGGTCGTCAGCCCCCGTTAGATGCACTCTGCCTCGAGACACCACGTGGCACGGCCTCCACCTCTCAGTGCCAGCATGGCCCGTGCGGTCAGCAGACACGGGCTGCTTTTTTGTCCTGCAGTGCACTGTGGGGGCCACAAAAGGGTGCGATCGCGTTGTTTCTCGCTGCCAGGTTGTTTGGCAAGCAAGTTGGTGTGTGTAAGGTGGCGGATGGCAGGATAAATTACGTATTTCATCGCTGGGCCGACAGAGCTTTACTAAAGGGTGGTCATCTTGCTATGGGCTCTGTGGCACCCCCTGCCTCCTGTATCTTAACCCTGCCCTCAGTTGACCTCCCATTCGTAATCAAGAAGGACGGCCTACCATCTCTAACTGGCAGGACCACTGCTCTCTCTATCGAGGCTGTCGTAGCCCTCCTACCAGAACACGTCATCGCAGTTGTTGCCCTGACGAGTCTGGGGCTTGACTGGCAAGCTTGGGCTATATGTCCCTTGCCGGTCACTCCTCCTCACCGCAGCTTTTTCTTACACGCAGCCACCTAGAACCGTTGCAGGTTTCACTCTATCGGGCACACTTCCTGCCCCTCGACCAGCCACACCCTCGCACCGTGGCTTGCCTGCAGCATCACGGCCTGAAGTCACTTCTGCTGCCCTACAGCCACGTCTCGCCTGATCATTATTATGGGTGCTGCAACTGCCCATGATCCAGCGTCCAGACCAGGTTAGGTCGTGCTCACTATTCTGCCTACTGCCCTCCTCTTGTACATAGTGGGCACCCCGCCTGGCACTGTAACGGGCCCAGTGGGGAACTAGCCTTCCTCAACAGCAGACCACAGCTAGATGGTCCACAATGCCTGCCGTGCCAGCCTCGCCCGCAAAGTGTGACCATCAATGGAGGGGCTCATTTTATCTTTTAACACCTCTCCCAGTTCCCCTCACCTAAGCTCACTCTGAGGGGGCATCAGGCTAATATAGCTGCTGCCCTAATCTCTGAAGACCTCCTCACCGGGCACTCCCACTGCGCTCCCTCTGAGACACTCAGGCCTACTCAAGCACCAATGGCATAAGCCATATGAACATGAGCCTTCCAACCTGTGCAAACAGGCACCTACATCCATCATCAGTTTTAATGCTGGACTCAATAGCAACCATAATTTTAAAACAAGGAGCCCGTCTTCAAGTATCCCACAAACCCCATTCCATATTTAATACTGAAGCTGGGCTACAAATATGAGACAAGCTTTTTACGTGTGATTCAAAGAATTGTGTATTTTCATCGGAAACTGACACCACTGGATGACCAAAGTGACAACAAGACTGCCATGAGAAAGAAGCAACACAAAAAATAACAAGAGGCATTGAAAGTAATAAGAGGCACTGAAAGAAAGAAGGCCAAAGATTTAAATAAGGGGCTCTACGTTCACTTTTTGTGCCTTCTTTCTCTGGGTGCCCCTTCTGAAAGGGCACAGAGAAAGAAGGGGGCACTGAGAGAAAGAAGGACACTGAGCGAATAAGGCCAAAGAATGAAGGAAGAAGCAAAGAGAGAAAGAATGTGCATTGAGATAAAGAAAGGGGGCTGAGATAAAGAAGGGACACAGAGAGAAAGAAAGAGATGAAAAAGGTGCTGGAGACTAAAAATGCACTGTGAGACTGAAAACACTGAATGTCACAGAGGGCAAAAAAAAAGAAAAGCATCACACAACAGAGAGGGAACAGAATGGCAGAAAAGGGCACGAAATAATGAAATGGCTTAAAAATAGAGAAGGAACATTGAGAGACCAAAGGAGTACGGAAATTAAAAAAAAACTCAGTGAGGCAGATGGAGGGCAGACATAAAGGACACAGACAGACAGTCTCAGGTAGAAACAACCTGAGGTAGGAGATAGATGGACAATATAGAGAAAGAACAGAGAGACACAGAAAACACACACAAAGCTAGGAATGTCTCAGATGCCAAGAACAGAGACAGGAGTAGCACATTGCTGAAAGGAACATATGGACCGATAGCACATAGAGAGATGGGAGCATAGAGAAACCAAATGGTGCCTAGCCTACACAGTGGATGACAACAGGACAAAAACCACACATTGTTATCATGCAGTGACAGCTCAGCCGCAAGAATATCAAATACTCAAAGTTAAAAAAAATAGTTAGCCTGGAATGACAGATTCCATAGCTGCAAAGATTTCAGACTACTCTTGGGTCACATATCCATGTTTTTAGCGTGCTTATGTGTGACATTTCAATTCAGTACATTATGTGTGATATTTTTCGATTAAATCTTTTTATTAGTTCCCAAAGATAAAACCAAAAGTAATTCAATAAATACTTTGGGGCTTATTTACAAGCCCTGTGCGCCGCCGGAATGCCACTTTTTTTGATGTGGCGATGGCGCACTGGGCTTACTCATATCTACGAGGCCAAGGGAAGCCACCCTGTGTGGCTTTTCATGGCCTCATAGATATGGTGTAAGGCAATGCAGCGCAAGTCGCTGCATTGCCTCACACTGCATTGGGGAAGCGTGCCATGGGTGTTGCGGTGGGTGTTGCCACTCAACACCCATGGTTTTTGACACAATTCCGGATTTACAACATAGCATAAATCTAGGAGTGTGTCAAAACCGTGCGCCTCCCCAGGGCTGACGCACCGGTTGTTTTTGTCAAGGAAGATGTCCCATCCTGCACAAACACAACTCGATTTCAATACAGGCACCCTTGCTCCATGGTGCAAGGGTGCATGCGCTGACGCATGGCAGCCATTTGTGCGCCAGCGCTGTGAAAGAGGACAGGAATTTGCCTTAGCTCATAGATATGGCGCATTCCTACCCTTTTCTTTTGTCGCAAGGCAGAGCAGCAAGAAGCCTTGCAGCGCGAAATTGGGTTAAAAAAGAACAAGGAGAACCATTGAGAGAGACATAAATCTGTGATATTTTGAATAGCACTTTATTGTGGATAGAAGGAAGCAAGAAGTTGTGTGCCTATAATAAGAGACATTTGATAAATTACATTTAATGATGTTGTGGGAAAACCACATCTGCAATGCTTCTGAAGAGCTTATGTAATTTTACTAATGTTCCCTTTTCTAACTGGATCATTCTGAAAATATCTGTAGTGCCTAAATAAATAATAATGGCTAGTACTAGTCAGTGAGTGAGAAGTGTAGCGTCCACCACAGCCTGGGTACCCACCAATGACTGCACTCACAGAGCTTAGTATTACACATCTTTATTCTTCTGCATGTAACTATGAACTCAACATTTTAAACCAGTTTTCATTGCATTCCACTCTAACACTAACGTCACAGCTCTCTCCGCCTCTGTTAAATGAGATTTTTATTTTTTAGTATATATACACAGGGGTGGCCGAAACGCGTCATGATGGACTCTCACTGAAACTTTAATAAACCTTTTCACTGAGCACCAGCAAACTAAGTTGTCCGTATCCTGTCTGTACGCGAACGCACGTGGAGTGGTAACTGGAGATATATATATATATATATATTACCTACTGGCGGTCGCCAGTAGGTAGTTATAGTTAGGACCACGTTTCCATAGGAAAAGCATTTTGTGATGTGCTTATAACTTTGGCGTCGTTTGACGAATCTTTACGAAATTTTCCAAAAAGTTCCTCTTTTCAGGTCAGCTCCTATCCTAAAAGTTTGGGGGGGATTCGTCAAAGGGGGGCTAAAAAAAAAGGGGGTCCCAAAACGTGTTTTCTCCATGCAATTTCCATGGGAAACTTTAGACAAGGCTACAGGTCAAACTGCTGAACGGAATTACACCAAATTTGGCACAGAGAAAGGTCTTGGTCCAGAAAGCACGCTTTTGTTTAAATCGGGTAAATCCGTTCAGTAGTTTTAGAGAAATATCAAATTTTCCAGATATCGATATTTAAGAATTCTGACATCTGATTGGCTGAAGCGTTACGAGCACGAGCTTGCGGCTCATTGGCTGCGAACTGTTGAAACTAGGAAGTGTTGGCAGCCATTTTGTGATTCAGTCTGTCAGCTCACAACTCTCCCTCTACAAGGCATCAGGTCCGTAGTTCTACCTCTGCGAGGCAACACTAAAAATATACTGCAGCTCTGTCTGTGCGAGATACCCCTTTCACGGTCCCTCTCCCCACATCACCAGCTTGCAGCTATGCCTTTAGAAGCCAGTCCATCGGCTCGCAGCTCTGCGACTGCGAGCTGTGAGCCACTTTGTGACTCAGTCCGTCAGCTCGCATCTCTCCCTCTAAAAGGCATCGGATCCGTAATTCTACCTCTGCGAGGCAATACTGAAAATATCCTGCAGGTCTGTCTGTGTGAGATACTCCTTTTACGCTCCCTCTCCCCACATCATCAGCTCACGGCTATGCCTTTAGAAGCCAGTCCGTCGGCTCGCAGCTCTGTGTCTGCGAGCCGTCGGGCCCGCAGCTCTACCTCTGTGAGCCACCTCATTAGTTCGTAGCTGTGTCTGTGCTAGCAGGCCCGTCGACCCGTTACTCTCCCTCTGCGAGTTAGCCCGTCGGGTTGCAGCTCAAAGGGCTCACAGCTGTATCTCTGTGAGCCAGCTAGCAGGCCTGTTGGCCCGTTGGTCTCCCTCTGCGAGTCCGGCCACAGCTCTCCCTCTGCGAGCCAGTACGGTGCTGTGCTTTTGCGAGCCAACGGCTCGTAGGTCTCCCTCTGCGAGCTGAGCCCACGGGCCGCAGCTCTTCCTCTGCGAGCCTGCCCGACGGCCCGCAGGTGTCCCTCTGCTAGCCAAACCGCAGCTGACACTCTGCGAGCCGAAATTGGGAATATAAGGTGGCTCTAAAAAGAGCCCTTGTGTTTATTAGTTGGAGCTACATGTAAGTGCGAATGCACAGCTTCAGGTTAATCAGGAAAACTCGGTTTCCCTCATCTGTGAAGTGTACTCCATCACTTCTGTAGATATCAGCCATATCAAAACATATGTTGTTGTTGTAAATCGACCCCATTCTATGGTCTCTGAGGTATGCAGACACAGCTTTGTTAACATTCTTCCTAGATTTTTCAATCTTATGACAAAATTGGTTTGACCATTTCCACTTCTGTCTTTGGCATATATTGGAATATAAAAGACAGTTTGAGGCAAAAGTAACATCAATTGTCCAAAGGTGTCCTTCATAAGGATTTCCAAACCTACCCCAGTCAATGTGCCTAGGTCGTTACCACCACAGTGTACAATCATGAGATCAGGGTGTTGGAGATGCAAACAGGTTTTAACCAAAGGGAGCAATTGGTGCCACTCCAATCCTCTCTATGCAAACCATTTAACGTGCACATTTTGTAAACCTAGGTCTAAGTCAATACGTCTCTGTTCTGCATACCTCTTGCACCAGAAAACATAGCTATGTCCTACAATCCACACTAGCATTTTGAAGGTATGGCTAGAAGATATGGATAAATGTCTGTAGCTCATGCAGTCCGTTCGTAGAATAAGAGATATGTTTAAACATGGGGAACTACTTTTTTTTTACATACAAAACGTTAACCGATTGGGAGATGAAATGTATTGTGTCCTAAAAAGTAGGGTGTATATTAGTTTTGATGAAAAGCATCTTTGTAATTGGTTAATAAAAAAGCAGTTTATACGTGGAGTACATATTATAGGATGAAATTTGCTCAGCTCAACCACACCTGCTAATTGTATTTGGAAGGTGCAGTTCAAACTTGAAAGAATGGTGAACTTTTGACCTCCACGTGCCGTTAAATGTTGGAGAAAATGTTGCAAAAAAGATATCGGTAGGTTTAAAAAAATGATGAACTTTTAACCTGCACGTGTCGTAGAATGTTCTAGAAAGTGTTGATACAATACCTTGAACTTTTCACCTGTATGTGTCCTTAAAAAAACTGTTTATATGGAAAGTTCAAAAATAACCAATAAAGAGAGGTTTTGCAATCTAAAAAAAATAAGGAACTATTCTGATTTGTTCTTTACATGTATTTATGTGTGGAGCAACAGGGAAATTGTGCCACTACTGGTTCCATTCTTGATGAAAGCGGTGCATTACATGTACTGTGTGACAAGAAAAGAATTGCATGCGTTTGTGACATTTGAAATCTGCATACCAACTACGAAGGTAAATTAGAAATTAAGAAGGTGTGTTATGTGTTTTGCAGTAGTGGTTAAGTATTTGAGACGATATTTTTAACTTTCAAAGTGAATGACAACAGATGCAATGGAGCCAACAATCATGCAGCTCGGGCACCCAACACTGCTCCGACACCCCCCGCGACTAGCCCCTTGTCCTCCATCCCCCCTCACCTCCCCCCACACAAACAAATGTGACAGCAACCTTAGGAAATCTGGAACGTAACAAATTGGCTGATGTTGCACAATTATAGTAAAGAAGATGCATGTGAGGTTGGACAAATAAGAATCTCAGTCATCTATGGATTTACATATAAAACATTTTATTTAAACAAAACAACAAAATAAAAGTATGTACAGGTATGGCGTGTCATCCCTCGACAATTTGTGAATCACAGCCTGCAAGACAAAAAGAAAGATAAGATTGTGCGTCATGCGTCCATGAAAGGAGAGAGAAAGAGAGAAAGAGTGAGAGAGAGGAAGAGACAGAGAAAGAAAGAGTGAGACAGAGAGGAAGACAGAGAAAGAGAAAGAGTGAGAGAGAGAGGAAGAGAGAGAGAAAGAGTGAGATACAAGGAAGAGAGAGAGAAAGAGAGAAACAGTGTGAGAGAGAGGTAGAGAGAGAAAGAGTGAGACAGAGAGGAAGAGAGAGAGAGAAAGAAAGAATGAGAGAGAGAGGAAAAGACATAGAAAGAGAGAAAGAGTGTGAGAGAGAGAAAGGAAGAGATAGAGAGTGAGAGAGAGAGAAAGAGTGTGAGTGACAGAAAGGAAGAGATGGAGAGGGAGAGTGAGTGTTGACACTGTGGAGAAAATCCTCACAGCTCATCTTTCTGCCACCGGTGTGTCTCCAACCACGTGCCCGGACATAGTGCAGTCAGTCTTCAAGTTTAGTCATCTGAAACATAGTATAGAATCAGTAATGGCAGAGTACATACAACTGCACACGCCTAATTCTCTGTTTCGCCCCTGCGCACCCAGGCTGCTGCACCCCATCGACTCCCGCTGCCCAGAGGTGTCTGCCCGCCTCTGCGCACCCAGGCTGCTGTACCCCATCCACTCCCACTGCCCAGAGGTGTCTGCCCGCTGCTGTGCACCCAGGCTGGTGCACCCCATCCAGTCCCACTGCCCGGAGGTGACTGCCCGTTCCTGCGCACCCAGACTGCTGCATCCCATCCACTCCCACTGCCTAGAGGTGTCTGCCCGCTCCTGTGCACCCAGGCTGCTGCACCCCATCCACTCCCACTGCTCGGAGGTGTCTGCCCGCTCTTGTGCACCCAGGGTGCTGCACACTATCCACTCCCACCGCCCAGAGGTGACTGCTCGCTGCTGCGGAAACAAGCCTCTCTGCTCACCTTCCGCCACCGGCGTGTGTCTAAGAGGGTCCACCACGTGCCGAAGCAACCTCCTCAGGCATTGCGTACACGCGGTCAAGCCGAGCTCACAATTCAAAGTGGGTGTTGATTGCAGGATGGCCACGCATCATCGCAGGCTGCACACGTGCTCAGCTCTGGTGGCACTAACTCAGTTGAACTGAAGTCATCGCCTCGTGGCGGGAGGTCCGTGTCAGGGGGGGGGGTCGTCAATCTGTGAATCACAGCCTGCTAGACAAAAAGCAAGATAACATTGTGCGTCATGCGTCCATCAAAGGAGAGAGAGAGAGAAAGAGTGACAGAGAGGAAGAGAGAGAAAAAGAAAGAAAGAGTGAGAGGTAGACAGAGAGAAAGAGTGAGAGAGAGAGGAAGAGAGAGAGAAACAGTGAGAGAGAGAGAAATAGAGAAACAGTGTGAGAAAGAGGAAGAGAGAAACAGAGGAAGAGTGAGAGAGAGAGAAAGAGAGAGAGGTAGAGAGAGCGAGAAAGAAAAAAACAGTGTGAGAGAGAGGAAGAGATAGAGTGAGAGAGAGAGGAAGAGAGAGAGAAAGAGTGTGAGGGAGAGAAAGGAAGAGATGGAGAGGGACAGTGAGTGCCCACACTGTGGACAAAACCCTCACAGCTCACCTTTCCGTCACCGGTGTGTCTCCAACCACGTGCCGGGACATAGTGGAGCCCTCAAGCTTACTCATCTGAAACGTAGTATGGAATCAGTAATGGCAGAGTACATACAACTGCACACGCCTAATTCTCTGTCCCGCCTTTGTGCATCCAGGCTGCTGCACCCCATCCACTTCCACTGCCCAGAGGTGTCTGCTCTCCGCTGCGCACCCAGGCTGCTGCACCCTAAACACTTCCACTGCCCAGAGGTGTCTGCCCGCTGCTGCGCACCCAAGCTGCTGCACCCCATCCACTCCCACTGCCCGGAGGTGACTGTCCGCCGCTGCGCAACCAGGCTGCTGCACCCCATCCACTCCCACTGCCCGGAGGTCACTGCCCGCCGCTGCGCTAACAAGCCTCTCTGCTCACCTTTCACAACCTGCGTGTAGAAAAGAGGGCCTACCACGTGCCGCTGCAAGCCCCAAGCCCGGGGCCCGCGGACACGGCACCCTGCATATCATGCAGCCCCGCTCCGCAGGCCACCAGGTCTCACATTTGGTGCTGGGTCTTGATTTCGCCATGGCAGAGGACATACCAGTGCACCGGGCTTTTCATCGCAGGCTGCACACCCGCTCAGCCCTTGCGGTGCCACTAACTCTGTGACCAGCGAGGCGACACCACGTGGTGGTAGGCCTGCGCTGTCTGATGGCTCAGGCCTACACTGCGGTCCAGCAGGGCACACAAAACCTGAGCTGTCCAGACTGCCGGGACGGGCCATCACCGCAGGCTGCACACCCGCTCAGCAGTTACGGTACCCGTACCTCAGTGGACCGAAAGTCACCGTCCCGTGCCGGTGTGCCTGTGCCGGCCGCAGTGCATCCGGTGCGAGCAACTCTGAAATGGCGTCGAGCACATGCGCCCGCTCTTTTTTATTGGCAGGGTCACGTGTCCTGTGACGCCTGTGCTGGATGTGTGTGGTGTGGGTGTATACTAGCCGTGAGGGAGTGGCTGTGGCGTTCTGACAACTAGGGTGTGACCAGCAGATCACTGCAATGAAAATCTGGGCCATGTAGCGTTGTTGTCCTTCCCTGTAAGCGTAAGCGGAGTGGGCTGGCCTGGCGTATGCCAGTCCTGCGTGAGGCTGTGAAGAATGACTCCAGAGCTATGGGCGTGGCTCCGTCCTGGGCTGTATAAGGAATCAACTGATGCGGGTGTCCCTGTTGTAGTGCTGACGTCACCCGGGTCGCAAGCGCCAATGTGTCACTCTGTGAGCCAAGTCCCACAACATGGCCAACATGGAAGGTACGGGGAATCACTGACCCTTCATTCATCCATAGTTCCACACATGAAAGATGGTGGACATGACACATCTGTGTGGATATGAATGTTTATTGCACATTCAGTGGAGTGTTGCAGCTGTAGCAATACAGGGCCATGCAAAGTTCAAGTTTCAGTTCTTGGCACATGGAGGGCAGCCAATTAGAGCCAAGCTTGTGTTCGGGGTTAGGCTGCGCCAACATATGTACTTATACAATTACTCCGCCAATCCCCAAGCACTTATAAATTCACTATACACTCTCCTTGCAGTACTCTAATGATCCAGTCTCTACGTACGTACTTGTACAATGACCGAGAGAAAGTTACATAACCAAAGTTTTCCCCACTGCCAGAGGTAACATGGTTGCATACGCTGTCCACAGCACAATGTAATGTGGTAGGGCCCAGGGGCGGCATCTTGCATACATAATGAACACACGGACACAGATAGATAGTGGAACTGGGTACGGGCACGTGCGCTCGACTCATTTTTATTACCAGGGTCACATGTCCAGTGACGTCTGTGCTGGATGCGTGTGGGGTGAGTGTAAGCCAGCCCTCCGGGAATGGTTGGTGCTGGCAACATGTACAACAGTAATCATTGGATCAGACACACAGATTCAATCATAAAGGGTCAATGATTTGTGCTGCACTAAGGTAGGGGCAACAGATGTGAAATAATACACACAAAATTGTATCGTAAAGGGTCCATGACTTGTGGTACACTGAGGTAGGGGCAGCAGATGTGAAATTATACACAAAACATTGTATCATAAAGGGTCCATGAGTTGTGCTGCACTGAGATAGGGGCATCAGAAGCATTCAGCGTGGGCGCAGCCAGCGATGATGCGTGGTGCGGGCGAGCCGCACTGGGAGCAATGTCTGTTGCCTACTGGACTGAGTCATCTGCAATCGCGACTCGATGTGAATTGTGAGCCCTGCTATCCGCAGTGTAGATCGAAGGCAGTAGTCAGCACAGACATCGAAGAATGCTTTTAGTCACTTCCTGTTTACAAAATTCGAGGACATAGAGTACAATTCTCTCTGCAATAAATAAATCATGTCTCAATTTAAATTGTGAGCTCTGCTAACCGCAGTGTATGTGTATGGAACAAAAGATGAAACATTTATGGAATACACTGTCGAAATATGTAGGTTTCAGGGACGTTATAGTTAGTTGCCTACTGGACTCTGAAATTAATGAATGAAGACTGAATTTGAATTGTGAGCCCTGCTGAGCACGGTGTAGGCCGGAGGCAGCGGTAAGGAAGGGCCTACAGCCACGTGGCGTTGACTTGAGCTGCATACAGTTAGTGGTAGGTGTGGCGCTCAGCGTGTGCGCAGCCAGCAATGATGCAATGTCTCTTGCCTACTGGACTGCGTCATCTGCAATCGCGACTCGATCTGAATTGTGAGCCCTGCTGACCGCAGTGTAGGTCGGAGGCAGTGGTCAGGAAGAGCCCAGAGCCACGTGGCGTTGACTTGAGCTGCATAGAGTTAGTGGTAGGTGTGGCACTCAGCGTGTGCGCAGCCAGCGATCATGCAATGTCTGTTGCCTAGTGGACTGCGTCATCTGCAATCGCGACTCGATCTGAATTGTGAGCCCTGCTGACCGCAGCGTAGGCCGGAGGCAGTGGTCAGGAAGAGTCCACAGCCACGTGGCGTTGACTTGAGCTGCATAGAGTTAGTGGTAGGTGTGGCGCTCAGCATGTGCGCAGCCAGCGATGATGCAATGTCTTTTGCCTACTGGACTGCATCATCTGCAATCGCGACTCGATCTGAATTGTTGAATTGTGAGACCTGCTGACCGCAGTGTAGATCGAAGGCAGTAGTCAGCACAGACATCAAGGAATGCTTTTTGTCACTTCCTCTTGACAAAATTCGAGGACATAGAGTACAATTCTGTCTGCAATTAATAAATCAAGACTGAATTCAAATTGTGAGCTCTGCTGTCCACAGTGTAGACTGCCATTCAGTGTTCCTTTGGACTTGCAAGATGAATTTGGTCATTGTACTAAAGCTATAACTGATATAAAACAAGTTCTTGAAGCAAGGATACTAAAAGGATATTATGTAGGTTTTAGGGACGTAATACTTAGTTGCCTACTGGACTCTGCAATTAATGAATCAAGAGTCAATTTTAAATGTGAGCCCTGATGACCGCAGTGTAGGCCGGAGGCAGCGGTCAGCAAGGGCCCACAGCCACGTGGCGTTGAGTTGAGCTGTACAGTTAGTGTCACCTGAAGCAACCAGCGTGTGTGGAGCCTGCGATGATGCATGGTCCGGGCGGGCTGCACTGGTAGGAATGTCTTTTACCTAATGAATTCTGTCTTAATAAGTCCACATGGCGTTGACTTGTGGTGCACTCAGTTAGTGGCACCTGAAGCACTCAGTGTGTGCGCAGTCTGCGATAATGCGTGGTCCGGGCGGGCTGCACTGGGATCAATGTCTCTTACCTACTGGAGTGCGTCATCTGCAATCGCGACTCGATCTGAATTGTGAGCCCTGCTGTCCGCAGTGTAGATCGAAGGCAGTAGTCTGTACAGACATAAGTCTGTGGTGCTCTGATGCTGGGTTCACAGGGGGCCTGTGTCGAGGAGGCCGGCGGTCATGGCGGAGGCCTCGTGGCAGGGTGAGGTCTGTCGCCCTGGCAGACGCTTTGGCCTTCCCACAAGTGAACCACGCCCAGAGCCCCAGCCTATTTATTCATACTCCTACGCTGGAGTGGCGTACATTGGACCAGCACACTCCGCTTCCGCTTCCAGGGGGGGACAACACAGCTACATGACCGAGATCTTCCCCACTGCCTGAGGTAACATGGTTGCGTCTATTGTCCACAACACTACAAGCACCAGCAGTATATGTCCACATGGAGAGGTTTGTGCTCTGCATAGTGAGGTCTGTCCACCACATCACCGCTACACTTGGTATTGTGTGCATTTTTATTGATGGGTGACTTGCGTCCTTCACACATACTTGGTTGCCACATCTCCCAAGATTCAGCTATTGTGTGGCTGAGGGACCATGCCGTTTTTGGAAGGTCCGCTGTCATGTTCTGCGCTGCCTCGGTGGTAGTAGGGAGGGGGGTGGTCCTGGGGGGAGGTCCTGAGGGTGATGGCAGTGGGTGTTGTGGCCTTCTTGGGTGTCGCAGCTGCATGGTCAGTAGCTCTATGACATGTGTTGGTCTTCAGATGTGGTTCTGGGCTGGGCTCCCTTTCACACTGTAGGTAGTCGTCCTGCTTTACACCAGTAAAAGGCAGATGTTAAATTCCTACTGCTAATGCAGCTTATCGCCTGTTTTTGGATCGCACCCCAGATTTGGCTGCTCGTTGAAAATATCGGGAAGTGGTGTTTTCGTGTTATTTTTGCACGGGAACGCCTACTCTGCATATTATTAGCGTTAGTTGTCGCTCTCACTTGTGGCAAATTTTTTTGCGGAAGCTATTGTTGGAAAACTGGCGATATTGGCTGTTTTCACTAGGTTGAGAATGGAATGATAATTTAAAATCACTGAAAAAACCATAGGTTTAATGAACATAATTAGAAATTAGCATTTAAAAAACGTTTGAAATTCACTGAAAAAACCATAGCTTTCAGGCACGTTATAGTTAGAAATTAGCATTTAAAAACCTTAGAAATTCACTGAAAAAACCATAGGTTTCAGGGACGTTATAGTTAGAAATTAGCATTTAAAAAACCTTTGAAATTCACTGAAAAAACCATAGGTTTCAGGGATGTTATAGTTAGCTGGACATTTCACTGGTACAAAACCATAGAAATTCCACTGTTATAGTTGGTTCAGCTAACTATAACTCGTGCCCCCGCAATGCACTGCTGATGACATCACATACTACATCATTCATGACATGTTCAGTGACATCACTGACGACATCCCTGATGACATCTCAAATGACATCAATGATGACATCATCCATGTGACAATCTGATGCACCTTCTCACACCCTAATATAACCTTTGATACACCCACTCCAAAAAACAGAATACCATTTTTGAAACCATAGACACACCAATACCACTTACTACATATCTAATCACTGGTTCTTAGGTCTACACACTCATCCACTCATTCACCCATACAATCACTCATACATGCAGTCACTCATCAATACAACACTATTATATCCACTCATACACCTACACAGACACTCACACAGCAGCACTCATCCAGTTACTCACACACCTAGTCAGTCATGCAAATAATCAATCACACTTCCATTTACTGACCTATACAGTTATACACACAACACATCACTTATTCAAACAGAAAGAAACGCATAATTACTCTCTTATACAATCACTGATACAAGTACACACTCATCCATACAGCCATTCTCACAATCACTAACTCTCACGTATAGTCATTTATATACTCCAACTCTCACATACACTGTCTTTTACATATGTAGTTAGTTGGACATGTACCACTGAGACATCCATTCACTCACTAACACACCCATACACACACTCACCCACGCATACAGCTGTTTCCACATGCACTCTTGAACCCATACACCCAGTGAATCAACCACTCAAACATGTATGCACAGAGTCACACACCTCCCACGCACCCACACACACACTCAGGCACCCATACAAATACTCTGGCAACCAATTAATAACTCATATAGACACTCATGTAGCTACTGACCAACCCATGCAGCAGCTTATACAACAGCAAACAGACTGATATAGACATTCACACAGTTTAGTAAACTAACCCATGCATTCAGTAAGACACATGTAATAACTCAGTTAAACAGTCAGTCACACGCCTACTAAATCCTCCATCCAGACACTTATACACCCACTCATTCTTCAATACACCTTGGTATATATATAATACATATTTAAACTTTAAAGAAAAACACATTCACTGGATGATGTCATCAGTGATGTCATTTGAGATGTCATCAGTGATGTCACTGACCAAGTCATGAATAATGTAATATGTGATGTCATCAGCAGTGCATTGCGGGGCGCGAGTTATAGTTAGCTGAACTAACTATAACAGTGGAATTTCTATGGTTTTGTACGAGTGAAATGTCCAGCTAACTATAACGTCACTGAAACCTATGGTTTTTTCAGTGAATTTCAAAGGTTTTTAAATGCTAATTTCTAACTATAACGTCCCTGAAACCTATGGTTTTTTCAGTATATATATATATATATATTCACTGAAAAAACCATAGGTTTCAGGCACGTTATAGTTAGAAATTAGCATTTAAAAAACCTTACAAATTCACTGAAAAAACCATAGGTTTTAGGGACAGTTATAGTTATTTGGACATTGCACTCGTACAAAACCCGTGAAATTCCCCCGTTATAGTTAGTTCAGGTAACTATAACTCGCGCCCCCGCAATGCACTGCTGATGACATCACATATTACATCACTCATGACATGGTCAGTGACATCACTGATGACATCATCCAGTGACTGTGCGTTTCTGTAAAGTTTAAATATGTTTAATATATATAGGGAAAGGCGTATTGAAGAATGAGTGGGTGTATAAGTGTCTGAATGGATGATTTAGTACGTGCGTGACTGACTCTACAAGTGAGTGATTAAACGTATCTTACTGAATGCATGGGTTAGTGACTAAACTGTGTGAATGTCTGTATTCGTCTGTTTGTTGGTGTGTAAGTGGATGCATGGATTTGCGAATAGCTACTTGAGTGTCTATATGTGTTATTGATTGGTTCTCTGAGTATCTGTATGGCTGCCTGAGTGTTTGTGTGGGTGGGGTGTGTGTGACTCTGTACATAGATGTGTGAGTGGGTGATTCACTGGGTGCATGATTTCAAGAGTGCATCTGTGATGGACTGCTTGGGTGGGTGAGTGTGTGTATGGGTGTGTTAGTGAGTGAATGTATATCTCAGTGGTACATGTGCGAGTAACTACATATGTAAAAGGCAGTATATATGTGTGTTAGAGTATTTAAATGGCTATAAGTGAGAGTGTGTGATTGTGAGAGTGGCTGTATGGATGCATGTGTGCTTGTATCAGTTATTGTATAAGAGCGTAAGAATGTGCTAGTATTTGTATGAGTAAGTGAGCTGGTGTGTGTATAACTGTATAGGTGAGTAAATGGGTGTGTGATTAATTTTTGCATGACTGACTACGTGTGTGAGTACCTCTATGGATGAGTGGCGGTGTGTGAGTGTTTATATAGGTGTATGAGTGCATATGATAGTCCTGTACTGAGTGACTGTAAGTACGAGTGACTGTACGGGTGAGTGAGTAGATGTGTGTGTGTGTAGACCTAAGAATCAGTGAGTGGGTATGTAGTTATTGGTATTGGAGTGTGTATGGTTTTGAGAATGGCAGTCTGTAATTTAGAGTGGGTGTATCAAAAGTTATATTAGGGTGTGAGAAGATGCATGAAATTATCACATGGATGATGTCATCAGTGACGTCATCAGTGATGTCATTTGAGATGTCATCAGTGATGTCATCAGTGATGTCACTGACCATGTCATGAGTGATGTAATATGTGACGTCATCAGCAGTGCATTGCGGGGGCGCGAGTTATAGTTACCTGAACTAAGTATAACGGGGGAATTTCATGGGTTTTGTACGAGTGCAATGTCCAACTAACTATAACTGTCCCTAAAACCTATGGTTTTTTCAGTGAATTTGTAAGGTTTTTTAAATGCTAATTTCTAACTATAACGTGCCTGAAACCTATGGTTTTTTCAGTGAATTTCAAAGGTTTTTTAAATGCTAATTCCTAACTATAACATGTCTGAAACCTTTGGGTTTTTTCAGTGAATTTCAAAGGTTTTGTAAATGACAATTTTTAAATGTATTAATTGTTATATTTATTTTTTTGATACTGATTTACTACATTTTTTTAAACTATTTATTTTTAGATATTTTATTTTTTAAATACATTGTAATTACATTATACATTACATTACAAAATATACTTTCTCAGAATGAATTACTTTAGTTTAAATACTTTGCAAATAGGCAATAGACTTTTAAGTACAGTAGTTACAGTTGTTGCAATGGGCAACACAATTTCAAACACAATGCAACATTGAGCTCAATGTGAATTTCAAGTTAAATGCAATTAGTTACTTTATGGATTACTTTTCTAACCACAGGACTGGATCCTAGATTCAGTCCTGGGACATCTCCTGTAAACAGTTGAGTAAAAGCATTTTGGTTACAGTAGTGATTTTTAAGGAATATTATTGTATTTTAAAAGTTAACACTTAGAAACTTTTTCACATAGAATCACCAATGTTATCCTATGGGAGGAAATTCACTTAGCAGGTAAGTAGTGTTATCGTTACTTTTTCTTACTCAGTGGTGGATCTTGGATCCAGCACTGGTGCATCTCCTGTAAACAGTTGAAAGAATGCGTTTAAGTCATACAGGCGATTTTTAAGGAATATTTGTAGTTTGTGAAAATCGACACAAACTTTTCTGCTGAAAACCAGACAATGGATTCCTATGGAAGGAAATACAAGTTACTGGTAAATACGGTTAGAATTACTTTTCAGGGTCAGTGCTGGGCTAAAAGATGCAGCACTGGGTTCTCTCCTGATAACAGGTGAGTAAATCGGAATTCGTAGTTCGGCTGATTTTAGAGGAATATTATAAAGTTCCAAAACTCCACACTTAGAAGAATTTCCAAGTGAAACCAGTCTATGATATCCTATGGAAGGAAATTCAAGTTACTGGTAAGTACGGTTAAAATTACTTTTCAGGATCAGTACTGGGCTGAAAGATGCAGCACTGAGGTCTCTCCTGATAACAGGTGAGTAAATCGGAATTCGTATTTCGGCTGATTTTAGAGGAATATTATAAAGTTCCAAAACTCCACACTTAGAAGAATTTCCAAGTGAAACCAGTCTATGATATCCTATGGAAGGAAATTCAAGTTACTGGTAAGTACGGTTAAAATTACTTTTCAGGATCAGTACTGGGCTGAAAGATGCAGCACTGAGGTCTCTCCTGATAACAGGTGAGTAAATCGGAATTCGTATTTCGGCTGATTTTAGAGGAATATTATAAAGTTCCAAAACTCCACACTTAGAAGAATTTCCAAGTGAAACCAGTCAATGTTAGCCTATGGAAGGAAATTCAAGTTACTGGTAAGTACGGTTAAAATTACTTTTCAGGATCAGTACAGGGCTCAAAGATGCAGCACTGAGGTCTCTCATGAAAACAGGTGAGTAAATCGGAATTCGTAGTTCTGCTGATTTTAGAGGAATATTTGTATGTTTCAAAAATCGACACTTAGAAACTTTTTCAGCAAAAAGCAGGCAATGATATCCTATGGAAGGAAATTCAAGTTACTGGTAAGTACGGTTAAAATTACTTTTCAGGATCAATACTGGGCTCAAAGATGCAGCACTAAGTGCTTTCCTGATAACAGGTGAGTAAATCGCAATTCGTAGTTCGGCTGATTTTAGAGGAATATTTGCACGTGGCGCGTTTTAAGTCAGGGGATTAACTCCCCTTGAATCCTGAAGGTCCCTGGGGTGCAACTAGCCCACCAGCTACCTCCATTAAGCGCCACAGAGCTGCGTTGCAGAGAGGTGTAAAAGGGGCGTGGCCTCAGAACACCTCTCTGCAACGCAGCCCCTGGCGCATACTGGAGGTTCCTGGTGGGCTAGTTGGTCCCCAGGGACCCCCAGTATTCAAGGGGAATTCGTTCCCCCTCTGCAAACGCGCCAGGGGGCGCGTTTGCAGAGTGCTGAGAAGGAGGGGGCGTGGCCTCCGGCACGATGCCGGATTTTTTTGGGGGATTTTTTTTTAAAAGGGGGCTGTGTGGCCCCCTTCTGTGTAATTATTTTGGGCCCTGGGGACCCCATCCCCCAGGGCCTGACCCCCTTTTATTTAATTTTTTTTAAAAGGTACGGGAAGGGGACCGCGTGGGCCCCCTCCCGTGGCTAATTTCGACCCGGGGACCCCATCCCCCGGGTCATTGCCACCTTATTTATTTATTTTTTTTCATGGAGGGGGCTGCGTGGCCCCCCTCCTCAGGCCTCCTTTTGCCCCGGGGACCCCATCCCCCGGGGCAGGCCTTTATTTTTATTTTATTTTTATTTTTTGGGGGGAGGGGGGCCGCGTGGCCCCCCTCCCGGGCCACTACTTGCCTTGGGGACCCCATCCCCCGGGGCTGGCCCTCTCCGTTGGGGACTGTGGGGGGGTCCCCAATCCCCCCACGGTCCCGCCGGCTCCCCACGTCCCTGGGAGCCGGCATTGCTTTTCCACATGGGGAGCTGTTAAGATGCAGCTCCCCGTGTGGAAAAGCAATCATCTTTGGTTTTTGGAAGAGAGAGCAGGTTTCCTGCTCTCTCTTCCAAAAACCAAAGCAGTTTGCTATGGCAGGACGGGAGCCGCGAGGCTCCCGTCCTGCCATAGCAAACTACAGTGTCCCGGGGGTAGGCACCCCGGGACACTGCAGGAGCTGGCCCTGGGGGGTGGCGGTCCCCAGGGCCATCACAGGCTCCAGGAGGGGGGCCGCGAAGCCCCTCTCCCTTGAATTGCACAGCCCCGGGGAGGTGGTGGTCCCCGGGGCTTCGGGGATCCAAAACGGACCCCCATTTTATATTTGTTAGTGCCCCGGGGAGGTGGCGGTCCCCGGGGCGTGTGGGGGGACTGGAGCCCCCCCACACAGGTCATAAATTTTTTTAAAAAGAAGCCCCGGGGGGTGGCGGTCCCCGGGGCTGCAGGAGGGCTGAGAGCCCTCCCGCACCATTTTTTAATTAAAGCCCCGGGGGGGTGGCGGTCCCCGGGGTTTGGGGGGCCTTAGAGGCCCCCCATAAAAGCTAAACCCACTCCCCGCATGCCCCCGGGACTTGGGCCACCCGGGGCAAATTAGCATCGAAGCGCGGAGACCGCGCTTCGATTTTGTTTTTATCGGCGGGATCCGCGCACCCTAAGCGCATCCCGCTGATTTTTTTTAAATGCTTTTTCTGCCCAGGGGTCCTTGTGGGACCCCCAGAGCAGACCTAGGGGGTCAGGGTGTTTCTACCCTGCCCCCTTTGTGCGTTTTGTGCACTTGTTTCTTATGTGTTTTTTTTTAATCGGCGGGATCCGCGCACCCTAAGCGCATCCTGCCGTTTAAAAAAAAAATGCTTTTTCTGCCCAGGGGTCCTTGTGGGACCCCTGAGCAGACCTAGGGGGTCAGGGTGTTTCTACCCTGCCCCCTTTTGCGCTTTGCGCACTTGTTTCTGTCCCTCGGTTCTACCGAGGACAAAATGGCTGCCAACACTTCCTGATTTGGAGTGTTGACAGCCACTTCACAGCCAATTAGCATGCAGCTCGTGATCGGGAGGGTACGCGGACCCTAGTCGGCCATAGATATATATGTGACTTTACTTTTGATTTTCTCAGGAACTACTGAACGGATTTACACCATTTAAGCAAAAGGCACGACACTGAACCAAGGGCTACCTCTTTGCCAAATTTGGTGTAATTCCGTTCAGCAGTTCGGGCTGTAGCTGTGACTAAAGGTTCCTATGGAAAAATGAATGGGGAAAACGTGTTTTGGGACCCCCCTTTTTTCTCGGCCCCCACTTGACGAATCACCCCGAGACTTTCAGGATAGGAGCGGACCGGAGCGCCCCAACAAGTTGGAAACTTTCGTGAAGATTCGTCAACCGGCGCCAACGTTATTTCAAATAGAATGTTGCGGATTTCCTATGGAAAATAGGTCCTAACTATAACTATCTACTGGCGACCACCAGTAGATAATATATATATATATATGTGTGTATATATATATATATTTTCTTCTTTTCTTTTTTTTTTCTCAACTTGTCTGCTCCGGCATTCGAACAGACTCCAGCACACTCGGGTTCACATAAAAGAGTTTTATTGGGGTTACATACAACCAGGTAACCCGTTTCAAACCCGATCTTTGTCAAACCTAACGTTGCCGCCATTATTTGTTTGTTTTTATACACCCTCATAAAGTTTCAACAACCTTAAAGTGACAGTGCCTGATCACTGAATTAAAGTGACAAGTGCATACTTATTTGAAAAGAATCGAAAAAAGAAAGTGACCTGTGCCTGTTCGTTGAACTTTCCTGACAATGTGCAAAATTTGTATAAAATATACTCATTTTAGCACCATTTGTAAAATTCATTCAATATCAATAGATGTTTCTAATATCCATAAAACCTTCATATAATCCTCTCTACCAAATATTCATATTTATATTTACTGCTGAACCTAATTCTATATTCAAGAATTATTGCCATGTTATATCTGTGGGCATGGGAGTCTGTGAATTGCTCATAATAAAACAATCTACTTCATCAGCAGCAAAAAGAAAGCACATAAAATGCAATTGATTGTAAGGTTATTGGTGACGCTATTGCAGGGCAAGTGCCCGTTCACATACTTAGAACGTGTATATGAATTTTAGCTATTATAAACAGGTCCACTTACTTCTAAAGTTCAGTGCAAAATAGATGAAATTATATAAATAGATAAAAAATTATTTGCCGGAGTGTTCTCAAAGTCTCTAAATACAGTACATAGTAATGATCATAACCAGATCAAAATACTAAAAGCTGACCAGAAGCGGTATTCATAACGACAATATCATAGGTGGACATGTAAATCTTCCTCAGTGTTGAGGCCATTAAGGATCTTAGAATTAAAACGTAAAATGTACTGTGACTCCAATTGTCTCAAAACTTTCTCTCTATTACCTCCCCTTAGTCTCTGTGGCACCTGATCTAACACAAAATATTCCAACTCCTGTACTTTGTTCTAATGTACCTGTTCAAAATGTCTGGCCACCGGATACGTTTGATCCTTGTTTTTGATGGCTCTGATATGCTGTAAAATACGTTGATGCACAGGTAAAATAGTGCTGTCAATGTACAATTTGGAACATCTGCATCTCAGGGCATACACAACAAATTGACTCTTACAGTTTAAGGGTTTCATGATCTTCCACTTCTTATCCGTGAAAGGTAAGGACACTTCTGTGATATTCACACCAAATGTACACCAAATGTACACGCTTTACATTTATGGCACCATCTGAACGCCTTACTCTCACTCAGCCATGTTTCCTGTTGTTGTGTCCCTGGACTGTTGACCACAAGATCCTGTCGCAATGATTTGCTGTGCGAAAGGTGATGAGGGGCCTGTTTTCTATCTTTGGCCCCAAAATGGGGTCACTGCGTACCATATGCCAGTGTTTTTGTAATATGGCTCTGATCTTTTGGTGTTGTATATTATACCCTGTGATGAAGCGGAATTTTTGATCTTGTCCTTCGGGGGGCATGAATGCTATTCCTGTTTGTAAAAATTAACTGTTCCCTGGGCTTCAGATTAGCTTTGTGTTTAGCTTTCTCAAGGATTGTCTTACTGTAACCCCGCTTCTCTAATCTCTTATTCAATTCTCCCTGTGCTTTAGACAGTTGCTCTGGACAGCTGCAGTTTCTCCTCATGCGCAAATTCTCCGCATAAGGGATACTGTTCTTGAGCTTGGTGGGATGGAAACTGCGAGCATGCAGTATTGTATTGCCTGCAGTGCTTTTTCGAAACGTTTTTGTGTGAACCCTTCCGTCTACTATACTACTATATATATATAATTAAATCACTGCAGTCAATCTTTTTGGTTCTTTAATTGTTGGACCTAATCTTGTCATGGGAAACTCGAAACCATCACTATGAATGTCCAGGATCTGCTTCTACGGTGTAGAGGCAACAACAGTCACTGATGCTTCGGAACCAGTCTCTCCTTCAATAAGTAGATCTGATGAGAGATGAGTTCAATGCTGAAAATGAGGAGAGTCTCTGGTAACAGACTTCCCAGGGTACTGGGCAGTCATCATGTGCCTGTTGATAGACACCACTTGAAAAGGTTCTGCATCAAATGGAGCATCAAATTTTCTTTTTTGCATTTAGCGTGTGAGCACTCGATCTCCTTTCTTAAAGATGATCTTCTTTGCATGTCTTCTTTTGTCAGCATACGCTTTCATCATTTGTCTATGAACCAAGTCCTTCTTACGAGTTACATTGTCTTTTCACTCTCTCTGATTGGTTCATTGAGGCAACTTGGTTGTCATTGCTCTCCCAAACATCAATATCACAGGACTTTTACCTGTGATCAAGTGAGGTGTTGAACGATCAGCTCTTAAGGTAGAATTTAATACAGTTTTTAAATCGAGCTTTTCAGGAGTAGCACACTGCATTGCTTTCTTTAGCATACTCATAAATCGCTCAACAAGTCTGTTGGCCTGCAGCCACAGAGGTGTGCTCTTCTGATGCTTTATATTCAGATGCTCTAAGGAATCTCTGAACTCTCAACTGTTGAAAGGCTTGCCATTGTCAAATTTCAATATGGCTGGAACACGAGACGTCGCAAAGATGCCATCTAGTCTCTCAATGACTCGGTCTTGGGTGGTTAATGAGAGATCTTCAATTAATGGAAATCGTGAGTATTTGTCCAAAATCACCATCAGGTGATGTCCATTGTCAAGTGGATCGAAAAAGTCAATGGCTACTCTCTCCCATGCATGCTTCAGGAGTTCTGTTTAAGGTGTGTTGAGTAAGTGTAAGTAAAAGTTTATTCCGTAAAACTTACACACAATAAAACAATGATTTAAATGCAATGTTACGAAATTGTTAAGTCCCATTGAGATCATTCTAAGACCTAACATAGCATAACTCTCTTTAAAAACAATAAAATCATAAGATGGCTCTCTTTAAAAGAAATAGAAAGTGAAGCATGCCCAGTAACCCCACCTAAATAACAGAGTTAGACATGCGCAAAGGAGACGATCTGTATAAGCAGCCATTTTGGCCTGAGCTAGAGTTTAAGACCTTTAGCTTTCCTTATTAATCCAGCCATATATAAAAACTTGCTTGGATCAAAGACAATGTAAATAGTTGTGCTGCCCTTCAAGATTGTCATTGCCTCCTGGTATCTCTGGAATCCATAATACAAGAAGAGTAGGCATAGCCATTTCCCTCTAGGCTTTGCAGAAAAATACTACATGGTGTATGGATTAATTTGCAGCTAGCGAGCACATAGTGCACATGTATGAGTGAAGAACGCTCCTGTTCGAATTCCATAGGGCAGTAAATGACCCTAGTTATCATAGCAAAATTTTAGATATAAGGTTTTTGCTAGTTGCTGGAGTGGGAAGTCAAGAAAGGTTTCATAAAATGGGCGGTCCTTGTTAGACAAAAATTGATCTGTCAGCATACCAAGTGAGGGACTGCGAAAAAGACTAGTGTAGATGTGCTCACAGTAGCGGTTTTTTTAGCAGCAACTTAGAAGAAGCCTCCAACGAGGTGGGATCTGACCAAAAAGATCCAGGGTCCTATACTTCAAACCACTGGTGGACGTGTGTGAACCAGAGAAAAGTCAGGACTTTGTGTGTTGAGTAACTTTTGTAGAAAGACAGTTGCAGAGATGATAGGCCTTTAATTCTTTTTCAACCCACTCATCAAGATTCGGAAACCAGACTTGGTCTCGGAGAGCTCATTTTGTGGCAATGATTCTATGATGTCCTTCATGGGCCAATTCAATAATTTTCTGTCACAGAACCTCCTTGGAATCAGGATTCTCGACCTTCGCAGTATAACTCCTTCCTGAGTTATGGACAGTTCATCTTTGTATTTTTGATATTCACCATCACTGGTGAGAGGTCGAGTGTGTTGGTTCCATGACTGATGTGTAATTATATCTTTCAACTTTAGCATGTCACTATCATGGCTTGTGGCAATGATAATCTGGGCTAACGAAATGGCAGCTGGTGTGTTTGATTTTACAACAAGATTAATATAGGCTCCAGCAGTCTTGGATGGATCACTATGACGTGATATAGGCACTCTGGAAAAGTAGTTAGCAGGATTCTGATCCTTCCCTGGATGATGCACAATAGTATAATTGTACTCTTGCAAAAGTAGTCCCCATCGTTCACTGGGAGGTGGCATCTTGGCCTTTGGATTTCCAAATATAGTCAGTAAAGCTTGATTATCAGTTACCAGTGTAAAAGGCTTTCTGTACAGGAATACATGGAAATGTTCATGAGCGCATAATATGGCTAAACTGCATTTTTTAGGTTGTGAATAAGCACGTTCTGTTTGGTACAAACTCCTACTTGCATATACCACAATATCCCTCCGAGCATTTGGGTATCCGTTGTGCTGGGCAGGGATAACGCCTACCCTGATTGGGCTAGCATCAATAACAACCTCTGTATGAAGCTTCGGATTGAAGTATGCCATTTTAATAGCATTCTCAATGGCATGTTTTATTTTTAAAAACTTTTATCACACTCATGTGACCATTGAAATGAAACATTCTTTTTGTCAAGTCTGTCAATGGTATTATATTATATGTATATTATATGTAGACAAGGGAACCCAATTGGATAGGTCGGGGACCTTGGGTATTGGTATTTTATATGTACAGTGGTCCCTCACACGAAGGATAGGAATGGAAAGTTAATATAGAAATATAATGAGGTCTATATTGTGTTGTCCAGCCAGACAAAATTATTTAATGTTTTAGATATTCACAAAGAAATCAAAACAATGAAGTGGAAACACAAACCCTGCGACAATAAAAACAAGAAAGGAAACTCAGGCATTTCTTGATGCTTGAAAGAAATCAGAAGATTGTCAAGCACAAATTAAGGTAAACAGCTTAGCACAATTCAATGATACATATGACAGTGTAAGAAGTCGACGACGTTTCAATCCCATACACAGAAGTACCGGGATCATCACCAGGACTTAGACATATATGCCTGAGATTAGTACTGCTTGCAATAAATGGTTGTAGTCCCGCAGGGGACTCAGAAGAACTAGGGAGGCAATTGTATGCCAACTATAGAACCACATCCGCGATCCAAAGTGTTAAGGTATAATTGAATAGATAGGGCCAAAATTGGCAACCAAATAGTGGAGAGCCGGGCAGCATACGTGATACCTCGGCAGCGGGAACGCTATGACCGATATGGCAGACCGCCAGTGTCAGAGTGAAGTGGCCGTGGGAACCATCAACACTGTCATATGTATCATTGAATTGTGCTAAATCTGGGGCAGTGTCAAAAAGCAATGGGTGTTGCGTGGGAATGCCCAAAGCAACACCCATTGCTCGCCCCTCTGGACATGGGTCCCGGGCTCACTGTGACACTGGATTCAAGCTAGCCTGGCTGATGAGGGGTGATGCCTTGAAACCGGTCCGAGGATGCTTGTTTCCGGTCCAGGGAGAACCTGGCTTGGCAGTTCGGGCTGGACTGTTCCAATGAGGCACAGGGTCAAGATTGATTTGCATATGGCTGGGTCTAAACTGGGGTGGCATGGTGAGCAAAAGAACGATGGATTTAACCCAGATCTATTGACTGGGGGTAAATGTTTGATTTACTCTACATTCCGTCCATCATCTGTGTGTCTTTTGCTTTCTCGCCCTAAGTGCGCCGGGTATGCCCAGACGTGGGTCCCGGGCTCACTGTGCCACTGGATTCAAGCTAGCCTGGCTGATGAGGAGTGATGCCCTGAAACCGGTCCCAGTATGCTTGTTTCTGGTCAAGGGAGGACCTGGCTTGGCAGTTCGGGCTGGACTGTTCCCATGAGGCACAGGGTCAAGACTGATTTGCATATGGCTGGGTCCAAACTGGGGTGGCATGGTGAGCAAAAGAACGATGGATTTACCCCAGATCTATTGACTGGGGGTGAATGTTTGATTTACTCTACATTCCGTCCATCATCTGTCTGTCTTTTGCACACATAGAAAAAGCAAAAACGAGGAGAAATAAAAGTGTTTCTCCTCGTTGCGCCAATCTAATGCCTGCTTTTGCTTGGCATTGCTTTTTGGCACTGCCTCAGATTTACACATCTTTGTGAATCTGGGGCAGCGTAAAAAAGCAATGGGTGTTGTGGTGGAACACCCACAGCAACAACCATTGCCCGCACCTTTCTCCCAGATACCAGCGTGAAAGGGTACCATATTTACAAAGCTGCATTAAGCCATGCAAAGTGGCTTAACGCCGCTTTGTAAATATGATGCAGGGCATTCCGCCACTGGAACGTCGAAAAAAGTGACTTTCCAGTGGCGCAAACCCCTTGTTAATATGCCCCTAGATTTGCTGCTGGGTATGTGAAGATTATTTGAAAAGGCTCTTGCTCTACTGGGGGTGACTGAATGTCTGAAGGATCTGAGAGAGAGAGGCCCATTTCTGAGAGGGCTTGAGGTCAACAGGAGGGACACGAATCCTGGTCGCTGCACGTGCCCTGTGTGGGACACATTTTTGTTTTTTTATGTTAGGTCCTGTTGTTCCAAATGAGTCATGACACCTTGCGCGTGAATCTGTCTGGTTGATGTTTTGTGTGCGTGTTCTTCTAGAAAGGATATGTCATGCACAGCAGTACATGTTTTTTCTTTTTTAGGCCCAGAGTCGTGTTGGGTGGAGGGGAGAGTGATAAAAATCCTGCAGAGCAGTTAGATTGACCAACTTTCCATTATTACCTCACAGGACATTTTGCACACATGGACACATCAGAAGATGTTTGTAGGGGGTGTTTTGGGGGTTTAATTCCAAATCCCCCTCCTCTAAATTTTTCACTTTCAAAAGAAAACATTCAGCCAGATTAGAGGTTACTCCTGTGTCATACTGTATTTGAGTTCCAGCCTTTTAGCACCTCCTGAAGTAAGGCATGGTTGCTCACTTGCACGTCTGGACAGACACATTTACAGGGCTGTACAGGTTTTTATATCAGTTTTACCTGTCTTGAATGCATGTGTGGGTGGTTTTCACAGTCTTTGTATTATACACACATTCAACAAACTACAATCTACTATTATATATATATATATTTTAGCTGCTGATAGTCTATTTGCTAAGTTGACAGGGTTCATCACAGTAAATAAACTAACATATGCTTTTTGTCCCTATAGTAGCAGACACTAGTCTGTTTACTAAGGCTCTTATAAATAAACGGCTGGCTCAGTCATAGATGCCTGTTTCCTAAGGCTTCATTAAACAGATTACTTTCTCCTTTTGTTTAAATAAAATAGACACCAGTAGTTTGTTTACTATGTTGATAGTCCGTAGAATGGGCATCCTCAAACAGCAAAAAAGTACATAAAACCTATGTTCTTTAAAAAAAATAAAATCCAAACTGCCCAGAGGCAGCCTGACTGAGGACTGTAAAGAAATCTCCCTAATATGCAGGGGACGTGTTCCCTATCCATACAACAAGTAGTAAAAGGATTTTTTTTTTTTTAAAAGCTGTACCGCCCTGCAGCAGCATGCCATCCAGCAGAGTCCTCAAAATAGCAATTTAAGTTCTATCCATAAATATTCATTGGCTACCCGCCCTTCCAGTCCTCCGAAAAAAACACAAATATTTGCACAGGAGACTTCGAGGAGTTTTCCCTGGCCTAGCGCTGTTGCTCAGATCTGTAGCATGTAACAATGCACTTCTTTCAACACAATACAGCACCCATGTTATCATGTTATCTAACATCCCCCCTTGAGGAACATGATTGTAGGTTCTTGTCTACAGACATTTCTGGAGGAATGTTGTATGGCACTGGCACTCAGTACTTGCTGAAAAATGTTTTATTCAATATTCTTTTATACTCATAAAAAACATATCAATGTCTAAATCTTAAAAGTATAACGGTTGTTCAGCACGATCTCATTTGCACAAAATGTAATACTGTAAAATCAAACACCTTAACGATTGATATTAAGAAACATTTCCAAAAATAAATATAAAGTAAAATATCAAAGAAGAAATTAAAACGAGAGCGCAAACAAAATAGTAAGAAACGTAGGAAAAAAGAATAAACAATAGAACAAAAGAAAACAATACCAGAGAGGGAAAAAAAAGAATATGGAAAAAGAAACTGCGTTAGAGTTTAGAAAATGCCTAAAAAAGTGAAAAGAAACAAAAAAGTAAAAGGAATAGAACGAAATAGAAAGCAAATGAAAAAGAAAAATGAAACTTAAAAAAGAGAAAAAGGTAGAAAGACAAAAGTGACCAATAGACAATAGAAACACAGAAGGTGAAGAAGCAAATGAGAGGAATGAAATGAAGAAAATAAAGCTAAATGAAAGATAAATGTCATTACAGTAGGACAGTTAAAGGATGTGTTCATCCAGCTCTGCAGGACAACGAATAAGTGTCAGCTAAAGTGACACAGCTGAGATATAAAAGCAGTATATTTATTTGGTTTGTAACTTCTACCTTTTAGTCCTGCTGGGCCGGTACAAACAATGTGGCATATACCCACTTTAAAATGCACCTTTCAAATTAACAGTGGCCTCAGAGTCTAAGAGAAAGTGATCAAACAATTTTCTGGTATTCTGCATGTGAAGGAAAAAACCAGATGAAATGAACGATGGCATGTTATCTACTTATTCAGTATGGTATCAGAATACCGTCTGACATAAGTATGCTGTCCTAAATATTGTTTACGAAAATATTGCCCCATTGGCGTTAATAATAGAGAATGTACCCCAAATGGGACAATATTTTTTAAACTGTATTTAAGACACTTCCCGCTGAGCATAGGACGCTATCCGGACACGGTTGGAATCACTCTACGTTTTGATCTACACTAAAACTCTCGCTTCCACTGAAGCGTTACTGGCTGCTTAGCTCTACAAACTGGACATAACTATATCTGACCGACTAGGACACACAGGCGGTCCCTTAGGCTTGAGGCCTCTTCAGTTTCTACCTCACTATCAAATACGGACATGCCACGCCGACCACGGTATAGGATGTCTACTACTCTGGCAAGACATTTAACGCATTATCAATTGCCCTGAAGAAGCCCATGTTTGGGCAAAACGCGTTGGCTGTCTCCAACAAAACACATACCAGGCGCATTTGAAATAAAGATACACAAAGACCAACGACTACCGACTGTTTTTCCACTTTGTACATGTTACATTGCTCTACTTGTTAATAATTGATATTGCCTCTCATCCACATTCTGTGCATGTATTTAAGACACTATGTTTATGTCGGAGAATATTTCTATAGAAGATATTCTGAAATACCACCCGAGTGTACTGCTAGTATCTAACTCATCTCTTCTCTCTTTGTCTGCAGTTTGTGGGAGACCCACAGCCATTAGCCGGATCGCCGGTGGACAGGCAGCCCAGGAGGGTGAATGGCCATGGCAAGTTAGCATCCAGGCATACGGCAATCACATATGCGGAGGGGTACTGATCAGTGATCAATGGGTGTTGTCTGCTGCAAGCTGTGTCCAATAGTAAGTCGGTCACTTATTCACCTCCTGGAATGTATTTTGCAATCCCCTACAAAGAAACCTATGTAGAGATTAATGACACTGTCACTTAGTGCTGTGGAGCCTGAACCTCTGAGGACTGAAAGCTTCATGTAGGGACTGGGCATTGCCTGGTGAAAGTTTGAGAGTGTTCCTCACTATTCCTAAATATTTCTCATTTAGCGTTGAAATTTCTGTTCATGGTATGCAAGGCCCATTGCTTGAACACATGGAGCTCCTCTGTGTATACAGGCACCACAGGGTTGGTTTTTGCAGTATTCCTCAAGAGCCCCAGAAATTACTGTTGAGTAAAAGATTATCATTATTCATACAAACCTCTGGCACTTTATGCTTATCAATGAAATAACACATTTTGGGGTGTAGGAGTAGGAGTTCCAAACCTGAGAGATCATTCAGGGAAAGGTACTTCATTTACAGTAGTTTGAATAAAAATGTATGCATATTCCTGAGAACCTTTCTGAGTTTTCCCAGTATTTAGAACCATTCCACAAGTTTCCATGTATAAGTAAGTACTAACACTGCAGTCCAAATCTAACAAGATAGATGTTTACACACTTCTTCGTATCCGCAGCCAACCATACAGAGTAGCAATATGTTGCTTAACCGAAGACACAGGGTAATGAAAATGGGGTAAGAGAGAAAAAAATTACATTGGATATCGCTACTCTGACTTGACACTCTGCTGGGCACTAATGTCTATGGGTCATAGTGTATATCTAAAGACAACATGAATATCTTTAGTAGCTGATCACTATAATGAATCATCTATCACTTACTATAGATATAGTACACCTTCAGAAGATCTTTATGTCTCAGATTCACAGTGTTTGAGTGGAATGCTAATTATCCTGAAACTGAAACACACATATTTATGTACTCACTGTCATGCAGCCCTTTGACATAATCTCACTCTCTTCTCCAACAAGATAACTACCTTCTGCTTTTGTGAGTGCATGTTCTCTGGTGCTGATGTACAATCCAGATTATCTTTTCATAAAACTGTAATATAAATTAACATTCAATAAGGCTGATAGAGCTTACACTGATACCATTTAATCACTTCCCTTAATACCACCACCACCACCTTAAATACTATATTGCATCCTGAATATTTGAACAGTCTTTTAAAGTTAAGAACAAGCATAACTTTTCAAACATAAATTAAACTTTTAGAATACTTCTCTCTGTTCAGCTTGAGTTCCCAAACACGCTTTTCAAAGAAAACAAAAAATCTCCAGGGTTCTCAAAAATTCTGGTAGCAAGGTTCTAGATGTAGCAATACATGTTCTCAATTGCCTAGCAAGGGTGCTGCAAAACACAAGGAAGCATATACCTGATAACTTCAAAATGGCAGCTACCATTTCCCCAAACAAATGTGAGAGTTTAGCAGATTCACAAGAATGGTAGCTTGCTGATGCGTAGCGTGTCCTCCAAAGACAGAAAGCCTTTCACCAAGCAGCGCTGTAATTTACAGACCATTGCCAGCCAGACATTCCCCAGAAAACCCTTAGCACAAGTGAGTCTGTTGCGCTCGCCATGTAGTGGAAAGTAAGCCACAGATCATCACTCCAGGTCATCTGGGCTACAACAAATGGAGTTAACCCCTCTCTACTATAAGCAGTGCCATGATTGTGTGAAAGTTTGACTGGTGTGACTGATCAGTTGTGTATTGTTTTATATCACCTTTACGCTTTAAAGCAAAACTGAACAGCTGAGAAAATGCAGTAAATGTTATGGTATTAACATGAAGGTTTTCAGTAAATTTCAGACTTGAGAAAAGAGTCCTAATTTGATGATTAAAAAGCATTCTATAGTATGGGGCCCATTGTAGCTAATCCTCTTCGCCCGATCAGATATGGGCTTGACTGCAGCTTGTTTAGCCCAGTGTCACATTACCTGGGCGCTTGGAAAGCCTGTCATTTCATACCTGTATTCTGCAGGTAGAATGGCACTATCTGAGCAAAGACATTTGCACACAATGCACATACTTAAATTTCACTCACTTCTACTGTTATCCAGTCACGCCTGCATGAGTCTTCAGATACACTGTCTCTACTTTGGAGTCCCATTCATAAATTTACTCCAGCATTTAGTTGTTTCTTTTTTTATTTTTTGCTAGTAGGCAGAGATTAGATTTTTCATTGGTTCATATGTGAGTCCACTACTGATTCCATCACAATTTCACATATCTGGAACTGGTAAAAAGATCCTCCAGAGGGTTTCATGTTGGTGGAAGACAGGGTTGTGAAAAGAAATGTGCCCCATGGGGATCTGTTAGGAGTTCTGCTAACAACTTACATGGGGAAGGGCAAACGTTTACATAATGTCTCTGCACCGTCTGAATAAATATAATAACTTTAGGAACCAGTCAATTTTGTCTCAGAACCTATGGGCTCAAAATTTGGTTAATGTAATGGCACTAAGGGCCATATTATGAGTCCTGGGACCACCGTACTCGTGGACCGCCACCACCCTGAACGGTTTGACCGCGATATTACATTGGTGGTGGTGGGACCGCCAGCAGCCCGACAGAAGACCGCAGCCACCGCCAGGATCCTGGATCCCAACAGGGCAGTTGTGGGGAAGGCAGCGGTCTGCCACAGAGGTGCCAATCCAGGCACCATTGTGCAGATTACGACCAGAATTTCCTCCAAGCATTTCATGGCGGTAACCCTGCCATGAAATGCTTAGCGGAAAGGAATGTAAAGGGGCCCCCAACAGGACCCCTGGACAAATCTCCCCATGGGGATGCGTTGGGGGCACATGATGTGCCCCCCAAAAAGTGCACCATCGTGCATGCACTGTGTGGCTTGCATGACATGGAGCATGCTACACTGTGCACGGGTGACCTGGAGGCGCTGTCACAGCAGCGGTATACTTTTAAGGCTCTCCTATGGGCCAAACATACTGCTGACGTGACACCACTGCCGCCGCACCGCAAGCCCTGGATTACACTCATAATCTGGCAAGCGAGAGACCGCAAGCTTGTCGGTCTTCCTGGGACCGCCGCGTCGGCGGTGCGATGGGAAGACCGACAAACTTGTAATCGGGTACTAAGCTAGCTTCATAGGGATGGGGCATCAAGGAATTGGAACAATAATGGACCTGGTGAGTTCAAATGCTTAAATATGGCTTCCAAGAAAACAATGAGAAGGGAGGAAGGCTGAATAAACTCCTCTTGGTTAATTTGTGAGGTGCTGGATCCCAAGTAAGTGCCCTTGGAAACACTGATCCCCCCCTTACCTAAACTCCTCAAGAGCCTAGCCAGTCGTTAAGCATATATTCATTTATCCCAAGTACTTGACACAGTTTGAAGACATAATTAAAACATTGTCTCAAGCAAGAGATTGCCATGCAATTGACCTCGACATAATATTGGGTTGAAAAGATGAAGTGCCCACCTGCCATTTCAATTATTAAAATAGTGAACAAGCAGGCCAGATTAATATGGGCATCAATGATGGCAGATAGACTGCACTTTTTCCTAGAAAGTTACCTTTGCAAAGGTAACAATAGCCTGCAAAATTGAATTTACAAATTGATTTAAGGGACAGTAGAAAGAAGGATAAGTATAAATCGTGAAAACAACATAAATCAGTGATAAGAACCAGAAGGAAACCCACTGTACAGTATAAAAAGCTTAACAGCACACATACTTTGATGAAGACTGCAAAGTCCTGATGTAGGGCCTATGGGCTGCCCTAAAATCAAGTCAGTCTGCAAAATAACAAATGCACACAGGAAAACCTATAGGAGACATATGTATAGTAAAAAAGAAACAAAACAAAAAGGGAAATCGGGAAAGTTGCATTTGAATACACAGCACAGGTATATAGTTTACAAAAAAGCAGACTCCTATTTTATTTCTATTTAATTAGTAACAATATTTCTATAACAGATTTAGAAAAACAAGCTATGACACTGTTGCCACAGTCCAGATGTGAATGAAATATAAAAAGTTTGTAATAAATGCTTAACCTTACATAAATATCTCTGCTCAAATTGCACCTACTACCAGAAGCAATTTTCCAATATCTATTAAAAGTGGTCTTACAATAGTGCAGCTCATCATTTCTGCAGGGAGATGTTTAACTAAAGTAAAATTGTCAGAAGGCTATATTTTGGTATCAATGTTGTTGCTAAATATGTTTTTGCCATCTAAGTTTTCACAAGGATCCGTGGTAGCTGTTTAACCGAATCAACCATCACAAATAACAAAACCTTTCTGTGTCACAGTAGCCAAAGAAGGGTACAGGAAATGTATAAATGCAAACAAATTCTACCAGTTCCATAATGGGATCAGGGTTTCAGGCTCAAAGCATTATTTCACAGGTTTCTTTAAGAAATTCCACAAATCCTGGTCAACTTAATTTGCGCTAGAGAAGAAAATTTCAAAGATCCTTAGAAAACACACCTTCCAATGTTGCTTTACAGAAAAGGACAGGCCTCAGATACCAACTGGTAAAGACCAGGACCCAGATTTACTAAGGGCTTGCGCTGCCCTTGCGTCATGCAAGGTGACCAAAGGCAACGCAAGCCCTTAAGTCAGATTTACTAAACCAACCATGGCCACCTCGTGTGGCTCTGCGTGACTTAGTAAATCTAGAGTAACATAAGGCAGAGCAAGTCACTGCCTTCCATTACTCTGCATTGGGAATACGTTTCACGGGTGGAGTGTGGGCATTCCGAAGCATTCACCCATAGATTTTAGCGCATTACCAGATTTGCTGAGAATAGTAAACCTTGGAATGCGTCATAATGATTTGCCATCCCAGCAGAGGCGTAACGAGGAGAAATATGTTTATTTTTATTATTTTGCAGCACAACTAGAAAGAGGAAAATGCCTCGAGGATTGTTTTTGTGCAGGAAGTTCTCCCTGCCTGCACAAAACAGAGGCATAATGAGGAGAAATATGTTTATTTATATTCTGCAGCACACATTGAGGAAAATGCCTCGAGGATTGTTATTGTGCTGGAAGGTGTCCCTTACGGCACAAAACAGAGGCGTAACGAGGAGAAATATGTTTACTTTTATTCTGCAGCACAACTAGAAAGAGGAAAATGCCTCGAGGATTGTTTTTGTGAAGGAAGGTCTCCCTGCCTGCACAAAACAGAGGCATAATGAGGAGAAATATGTTTATTTATATTCTGCAGCACACATTGAGGAAAATGCCTCGAGTATTGTTATTGTGCTGGAAGGTGTCCCTTCCGGCACAAAACAGAGGCGTAACGAGGAGAAATATGTTTACTTTTATTCTGCATGACTTATAGAAAGAGGAAAATGCCTCGAGGATTGTTTTTGTGCAGGTAGGTCTCCCTGCCTGCACAAAACAGAGGCATAATGAGGAGAAATATGTTTATTTATATTCTGCAGCACACATTGAGGAAAATGCCTCGAGGATTGTTATTGTGCTGGAAGGTGTCCTTTCCTGCACAAAACAGAGGCGTAACGAGGAGAAGTATGTTTATTTTTATTCTGCATGACTTATAGAAAGAGGAAAATGCCGCGAAGATTGTTTTTGTGCACAAAACAATCCTGCCTGTAACACAGGCACCCTTGCACTATGGTGCAAGGGTGCCTGCATTAGCACTAGGCAAGCACCGAGTGTGCCAGAACAGTGAGAGAACAGGAATGCGCCATAGCTTAGTAAATAGTGCACATTCCTACTCTTTCCATTTGACACATCGCAGCAAGTTGTCATGCTGCGTTGAGTTACTTCAAATGTTAGTAAATCTGTACTCAGACCTGTACAAAATGTTCCTTTATGCTCGCGTAATTCACACAATCTAAAGTCATGCAAATTACTCAAAATGTCGCGCCAGCGCGCAATTTCTCACAATTTTTATTGTCACAGAGGACTGGTTCGTGCAAAAAAGTCTCACAGGATACATGCTCAAGCAAAAAATGTTTTATGAGAGACATTTTCAAATTGAATCACTCCTGTTGCTGTGTGTCGAGTAACTTTTGAATGCGAGATACTCCCTCACATTCAATATTCACTTCAGAATTGCCCGAACATATTTTTGCTTAATTTACACATAATTTTAAGTAGTTTTCCTGACGGTTCATATAATTTCAGGAAACAAATGATGTGATTTTGCAAACCGCTGCTAAAGTAGTATCGGCTTCACTGATATCGATGTCAATATTGTCCTATAAACATTCTTAGGACATATTGAGTCATGGGTGATGCAGTGGCATCCTTGCCTGTACTGGGTTTCATTAAGTGGGCTGTCACAAAAAGCACCAGTCTTCAACCAGTAGCCCATAATTCATTCATTCTAGCAAGAAACATCTGCTTTTCTTTGTAACATGCTTCAATTCTTTACAAGCATTTCTCTCACAAATAGGAATTGCTGGCTCAGGGGAGAAGGCCTCTTACCTGAAAATGAATTCAGCATTGTATTGGATGGTGAACTTGCATTCACATTTCTTGTCAACAATGGTTCAAAGATGGAAAATGTAATGGCCAATCAAGGGTGGAAAGGGTAGCCAAAAGATGCCCTCTGATATATTACATTTACACCATAGATATGCAGGCTTCTATATTTTTTTTTTTATAGTTAATTTTATTGTTTTTTTGTGCAGTTGCAGCGAATAACATGAACAAACAGATAAAACAGATAAGGGGCCAGCCGCCCGACCAACGTGCAGCATTCCTTTTAAAAGCCATCAGTGCTAAACATCAGGAAACAAATAGCATTTCCAGGTCCAATCCATATTATTCTCACCATTTACCCCGGATGTTGGTATGTTTTAGTGGACAGTCCCTCACCATGTGTATAGGCGCTTCTTTTTTATTTTTTTATTTTTTTTTATTTTAAAGGTTTTTTAATATTTTCTGGAGTGGCGATCCTTGCCGTAAAGTATTTCCAGAGTTGCAGGAGGGTTGTGACTCTTGCATAATTTTGGCAGTAGTAACATACATATGTAGACACTTTAAAGGATTTGTTTAGGGTAAGAGATTTACTAAGAAAGTAGTAAAAGTACTATAATTGCAGAGAAAATCATTTTAAAGGTTGTTTTAATACATTTTGCAGGGTCGTAACATTGCCGCGACGTGAGCGCAACGGCGTCACGCATCCCATCTGACACAGACACAAATGGATTTTATAGGTTAAACACCTTTCTAGCATTAATACAGGAAGGTCCCATGCCTTTTTTTCCATCTTTTTGGAGTGTCTTTTGTGTTTTTTTTTTTTTTAAAAGATCTTTATTAAAGAGTAAAGGTCATCTCCACAGCATTCCGCCTACATCCCCAACAGGGCCGGCAGTGCAAGTTATCAAGACAGTAACTCTTAAGACTGGGTAAGGGAGATACACAGCAAGCCGCCTACAACCACTTTGGGCCGGCCGCGTTAGAGAGAGCTATGAACAGTAGGGCAATAAATGTTTGCAGGTACAGTATAATAATCATCAGCTATTGGGTAGAAGCAGTCCTGCCAGTATACGCTAACTGTACTACACCCATACAGGCGTAATGTAGAACCCACTAATATACAGTTGCAACAGAACATGGGCCCTTGGATTTGCGGACTATTTATGGTAGGCGTTATAGGTCAACACATTAACGAAGTACGAGAGGGCTGTCTCAGCTGCTATGCTGGAGAAAATGTTTGCACTTCGCATTTAGTCTTCTCAGACCCATCGCCACTGGTAAATGCTTGCGTTGTGTGTGAGAAGAGGATATGTTGGAGGTCTGACATGCTGGTCTGCAGACTTCGCAAAGTAGATTCGACCAAGAAGAAGCAAGCAGATTTATGAAAAAGAAGAAAGGAAGAAAGAAAAAGATAAGAGGGAACCAGGGAGCAGATTGGGGGAAACATCTCTCTGGTCAGATGGCACGAAAGAGAGAGGAGCCCGGGGCATGTGGAGGCAATCCATAATAGACCGGTGGTTGGCTTTCTGGCGTGAAGCGTCGGGAAAGTATATGGAGTTCTCGTTTTTTAGGCTGTGTCGGCATCTTGTGCGTCCCCTCTGGGAAGTATTGGGTCTTCAAAGAGTTGAAGGGCGCGCAGTCGAGGGGGTATCAATCTAGCGTGCTCCAACCGGGTCAGGTACTGGACCAAGGGCTGCCAAGTGCGCTGAAATTTAGCATCTGTGTGTGCCAGTCTGTGGGAAAGGAGTTCCATCGCCATGACCTGCCAGATTCTCGTAAACCACATGGCGGAGGGAGGAGTATAGGCCTTTTTCCAGTGAGACGCGATGACTTGCTTTGCAACAGTAAGCATTTGAAATATCAGACGCCAGTCCATATGCGTCATTGCTTTAAGTGTGGTGGGGCGGAGGCCCAGGATGATAACTCCCGGATCTTTGGGGAGGGGAAACCCCACTATTACCCTAATGTGGTTCAGTATCTCCGACCAGTATGGAATAATTAGTGGGCACTCCCACCAGATATGAATGAAGGAGCCCTGAGCCGTCGAGCAACGCCAGCAATTGGGGGCAACTCCAGGGAACATTCTCTGCAGTCTAAGAGGGGTGTAGTACCAGCGCGTCATAAGTTTATATGCCGATTCTTGTTGTATCGTACTTTTAAGTATGCGCCGAATGTCCCGCCAGAGCTGCGCCCACCGGTCAGGGAGAAGTTCATTCTCCACATCCTTTTGCTACTGGCGTTGATAGGTGTGGGGCGAGACCGCTTGTGAGTGTTGAAGAACCTTATAGGTCCGAGAGATCAGACCTCTAGACCCATCAAATGCTCTAACCAGAAGTTCGAATGGTGTAAGCTGGCGCGTGGCGCCCTCCAAATAGGACGGGGCCCGAAGCCAGTGGCGGATTTGAAAGTATTCCAACCGAGTGGTCACAGGGAGGTTGAAGTCTGCCCGACACTGTTCAAACGACTTGAAAACCCCCTTCTCGAAGAGTTGCTCAGTGATGCGGCACTCCCCTGTCTCCCACGCTCGAAAAGAGGGTGTGCTAGAAGCTGGAGGAAAGTCTGCGTTAAGCGCCACTGGAGTGAGGGGGGAGGGGAATGTGGTGAGGCCCCGGGGTACCGCGATTCTGTCCCATATTTCCAATACCGTGCGCGTGGGCATGGCAATATAAGCACTGGGATGTCGAGTGCTTTTCTTCAGCCAAGCTAGATCCCACAACAGGCGACAGGCCACCGCCCGGTCCATGTGGAACCAGCGTTTTTCACTGGCCCGAACCGACCACTCCGATATATAACGTAGATGTGATGCCCAGTAGTATGCCAGAAGATCCGGACACGCTAGGCCCCCACGATCTTGCGGTAGCATCAGGACTCTGGTGGATAGACGCGGCCTTCCTCCGCCCCAAATGAAGGTAACTATTTCTCTTTGGAGGCCCAGGATATCTCTATGGGGGATTGGCGTCGGGAGCGCTTGAAATATATATAGGACCTTTGAAAGTATGGACATTTTAACTGCGTTAAGGCACCCCAGCCAAGAGAGGGGTAGTGCTTTCCAACGGCGGAGGTCCTCTCGCACGGTGGTTCTACATGCAGGCCAGTTGGCTTGCGTCCAAGTGTCGAGAGTAGCTGTGATATTGATACCCAAATACCAGATAGACTTTGAGGCCCATTGGAAGGGGTTGACTGTCTGAAGCCCTTCTAACTGCTGGGGAGGGAGAGTGAGGTTGAGTGCACGCGATTTTGGAAGATTAATCTTGAGACCCGACACCAATTAAAATTGGGAAAGGGTGTCCAAGAGCGCCGGGAGGGAGGTCGTGGGCTCCGTGAGCGTCAAAAGTAGATCATCCGCGAAGAGGGCAATCTTATGGTCCACCCCACCCATGCGAATACCCCTAACATCCTCCGACTGTCGGATGGCAATCGCCAGGGGCTCCACGGCAAGTGCAAAAAGCAACGGTGATAGTGGACAACCCTGGCGAGTGCCTCTTCGGATGGAAAAAGAAGGAGTCAGGAGCCCATTCACACAAATTCGCGCCTTAGGGTCAGCATATGGTGCCATGATGCGGGCTATCATGAGAGGTCCTAGGCCTATACGGTGGAGGACCGCCCGCAGAAAAGACCAGTCAACCCGGTCGAAGGCCTTCTCAGCGTCAAGGGAGAGTAAGAAGGCAGGCATGGCGTGGTGGTGAACCTTTTGTACCAGATGGGCAATTCTCCGTAGGTTATCCGCTCCCTGGCATTCTTGTATGAAGCCCACTTGGTCGGGTTCAATTAGGCTCGGGAGGAGGGGAGCCAAGCGTCGGGCTAGGATTTTAGTATAAAGCTTGGCATCAACATTTAGGAGAGATATCGGTCGGAACGATGCACATGCAGTATGATCTTTCCCGGGCTTCGGGATGAGTACAATCTCCGCCTCAGCCATCGACGGGGTCACAGAGCCAGTTTCAGCGAACGAATTAAAAAGGCGCAGCAAGGGTGCCTGAAGTTCTGGAAGAAAGAGGCGGTAAAAGGCCAGTGTCAGGCCGTCAGGGCCGGGTGATTTCCTCATCGGCATACTCTTTAGGGCGTTTGATAATTCATCCACTGTAATGCGCTCTTCCAGCTGGTTCCGGGGACAAGAATCCAGGAAGGGGTTTATTTGGTCCACACAAGTGTCACCCGCAGTATATAAGTCAGAAAAGAACCCATGGAATTCCCTTTGTTTGGCACTTTCTGAAATAGCCCACCCTCCGTCCGGCAGGGTAATTTTTGCAATGTGATTACGGGATACCCGAAGGCGGAGGTGGCGTGCTAGCATAGAACCCACCTTATTACCTCCTCCATAGAATTTCTGCTTTAAGGCGAGGAGAGAATGTTCCGCCTTGTTCACTCGAAGGGCTTTAAGTTGTCCCCGAAGTGACGCGAGCTTCTTCCTCGCCTGTAGAGAGGGTGTCGCGTGGGTTTGCCGCTCCAGTGTTTTAATGTCGCGGCAGAGGTTGTCCTCTACCAATCGGGCTTCCCTTCTACGGGCTATGGAAATAGAGGTGATGGTGCCCCGGATCGTAGCTTTAAAGGCATCCCACAGAAGAGAAATAGGGGTTTCCGGGAGATCATTATGGGTGAAGTAGGAGAGTATAGCTTGTTTCAGTTCGTCTACGTCCACCGGATCGCGCAGGACTTGGGGAGGGAGGCGCCAATGGGGTGTGGAGCCCGGAGGTCTGCCATTCCCCGTCAGGGTGATTTCCACGTCGGCATGATCAGAAACCGATATGTCCGAGATCACCGCCGAATCCAAGGCTCTAGCGAGTGTTTGGGAAATAAAAAAATAATCGATGCAGGAATAGGATCGGTGGACATGGGAATAAAAGGAGTAATCTCGCGTGTCCGGCTCCCGGTATCGCCAAGCGTCCACTAGGCCAAGGGCCTGTATATCTTGCTTGAGCGTTGCGGACATGGCCCCAGTGCCTTGATACGAAGAAGCGGTGCGGTCTAAGCCAGGATCCCACACTAAGTTAAAATCACCCCCAATGATGACGGGTCCGTCCTCCTGGGATAAATGCGAGCGGAGAAGATCTCGGAGGAAGACATCCTGTGCTTGATTAGGAGCGTAAACGTTAAGTAACGTTAAAGGGTTGCCCCGGATCGTGAGCACCGTCTTAAGGTATCGACCTTCCCTGTCTCGCGTATTACGGGTGATTTGTATTGGGATACCAGCTTTGAAAAGGATGGCCACCCCCGCAGTCTTAGTTTGTGCAGGGGCCCAAACCTGCGTAGGATATTTAGGGTGGGACATGCGCGAGGTATCTGCAGGAAGGAGGTGAGTCTCCTGCAAGAAAATAACATCGGGGTCGCTTAAAAGGAGATATCTCCAAATTTGTCTTCGCTTGTTCGGGGAGTTTAGGCCCCGAACATTAAGGGACAGACATTTAAGTTGCGCCATTGGTCAAGTAGGATGGAGCACGCTCTGACATAAAGTCGCCCTCGCCTCCTGCCCGTGTCCCAGATAAACTCCCCCCTGAGGGTATGGATCTCGACGAGGAGCGGAGTAAGTGTCCAAAGCCATTCCCTCTTAAATGGACGCCTGGCGCCCGAACCTGTCTCAAGGAGTCCGGCCAATGAACCATAGTGGAGCCCCGTATACAGGCCACGTTCCCACAGGACCAGAGAGAGAAGAAGAAGAGAGGGTGAGGGAGGAAAAGAAAATAGACACAGAGAATACAAAATAACCAGCAACATGGTGGCCAACTGGGCCATAAAAAGCCAGTCCAGCCCTGGAGCGGCCCAGTGGTGAGAACCAGGGCGGCTCTGAGGAAGTCACTCCTCATTTGGACTAAGGACATGGTGGGGGGGGAACGTGGATCCAGGCAGCCGGGGCAGCCGCCGCCCCCCGGGGGTCAGTCTGTTCACCCAACTGCGGTATTAGGACAGGGAGCCTGGCAGATTCTCCGCCCGCATTATGCCGGGAGAGATAACACCCTCAATGGATAGCAAGGAGCGGGAGAGGCCGAGAGCCCGTCTAGCAGCCCGAGGGGTGCTTGGACAGTCAGGTCCGGAGCCACCTGCTCCAGATGGGTTTGACCATGCCTCGCCAGCTGGAGCGAAGACACGCGGCCCAAGTGGTCAGCCGAATCATAGGTTGCCTCCTGAACTAGCACCAAAAGTGCAGGACAGGCTCACCCCGTCCGGGCTGAAAGAAAAAGCTGCTCACCGTATCCAATTAGGGTATTGGTAACAATTTATAGAGTCAGAGTTGCGGCCTGGGATAACTGGAGTATGGAACGCACAGCAACAGGTACTAATGTAGCCCGGCAGGCCTGATACGGTATAAGTAACACCTAAGGGTGTTCTCAACGCCAGATAAAGGCATAAGCTAAGCATGCTATCCGGTAGTGCAGCGACTTGCTGGGAGTGAGCGCTAAGCCGTGCCAGGGAGGAAAGCTCATGGAAGCACACTTTGCAGGGGTAGTAGGGTAACATGATAGGTGGAATGAGCTCAAACAATACCACCTGTGCCCTGAGCAGCTTAAAAGGTACTTACTGCCCCGTCAGTTGTATGCGGCCGTCGTCTGTCAATTAGTGCGGGAGCATATAGCCCATATGGGCTACTGGTTTAAGGTATGATATAGAAAGTGGTATTATTGTGGCATAGTAGGCCCATCCCGGCAGATGGAACACCTGTGGGTACCCTCAGCACTGAATAGGAACAAGAACTAAGCATGCTTACTAGCAGCACAATGACTTGCTGACAGTGGTCTTGGAGTAGCGCCAGAGGAGAAAGCACAACTGCACAGACATTGCTAGGTTATGCGTCAAGTACGGGGAATATGGTGAATTCAAGCAATAACAAGACCCTGAATCAGCCTAACCACTATACACTGCGTCCCCCAATATGTAAGACGCACTTCTGGTAGTCAGTGCAAAGGTATACAATCCATGTAGGCAACAGGTGTAGAGTGAGGCCCAGAGGCTAATACCATTATGATAAGGAATCTGTTTATGCCATAGTGAACACAGGTGGGTATTCTTACAGTCCTGTAGAAACGGGTGTAAAACATGGTAGTAGGTATCATAGTGTCCTGCTGGTAAGAAACGTTGCGTTGCCTCAAGTTAGATGATACAGGAAAACCAGCCTTGCAAAAGATAGATAGCGTGTCAACCTTCAATCATTGACTGAGACATCGTAGGAGGGCCGACCTGCCAAGAAAGGCAAGTCCAGGATGTCCCCGGAGTTCCTCAGAGCCCCCAGGAGTGTCCTTTGGAGGAGTTCCGGTGTACAGTACATAGGCGTTTCATCCAGTGCCCGGGCCTTAAGTAGGACCGGGTGGCCGCAGGACAGGGGCAGGCTCTGTCTCCCGGTGGAGGGGTACGTGTGCAGTCAGGAAATCCGCCCGGCAGGGCGGGATACATCGGTGGCGATCAATAGTCATTCGCCAACACCTGGGCCTGAAGGCAAAGGGGACGCGGGGCCAGGCCTCTTCTCCAATGGCAGCTGGGGCTCCTCCAATGCTTTCAAATGGCGGATTATGTCCTGCTTAGCTTGACTAGAGGCCGAGTGGGTCACAGATGATCCTGAGCTGTGACGCTTCACCCTGGACCATTCAGGGCGCAGCGATATCTGGGAGGCCGAGTCGGCATGGGAGGTCGAGGCAGGCCGCGAATCCTGCGAAAGGTGGAGCAATTGGAATGCCTCCCGCAATGAACGTAAGGACCGTCGCCTTCCCTCCCATTGAAAGATTAAAGCGAAAGGGTGCCCCCATTGATATTTGATATTAGACGCCCTCAGCTTGGCCGTCACTGGCTGGAAGTCTTGACGCCGGCGCAGAGTGAGAGGCGAGAGGTCCTGGAACATCTGAATAGTGTGGCCTCCATATTCCAGTTTTTCGGTCGCCCTGGAGGCCTTGAGAATTGCCTCTTTCTCCGCATAGAAGTGGACTCTGGTCAGGATGTCAGGGACCAGGTTGGTGTTGCCTCGCGGGGGAGCCACTCGATGCGCCCGATCCAATGTTGGGGGGGGGGAGATGTCGTCGTCACTTCGGACAGCGTGGAGGAGATCCGCAACGTAAGTGAGTATGTCTGCTCCTTCCGCCCCCCGTGGCACCCCCCGTATGCGGAGATTTTTCCGGCGACTCCGATTTTCTAAATTTTCCTGCTTAATCTGGAGCTCTACGTTCTGCTCTTCAAGCGCCTGGACCCTGCGGTGGAGATCCTCGAGGTCTTCAGTACGAGAGTCTATGGTGCGCTCCATATCGTCAACGCGATTGCCGATTTCGGTGACATCCCGGCGTACATCTGTCAGGTAGGTTTTAACCTCCGTCTTAAGGGAAGAGATCTCCGGCTTTATCTCCTGCAGGAAAGTGGCCAGAACCGCCTGCGTGATAGTGCCCGGTTCGGGGTCCGTCAGTGCGGACGCCATTTCAGAGGCCTCCGGCGGGGGTGACTGGGTGCGCTTGTGCCACAGCTCCTTGACCGAGGTGTCCTTGGTGGCGGGGGTCGCTGCAGGCTTCCCCGTTCGAGGCCTGGTCATGCTGTTGGTGCCGGGCTCAGTGCGGCCTTCGCAGATGTCGCCGTGTAGCCCAGTACTGATCCCTTCTCCAGCGCGCGGGCAGGCCCCAGGGAACACTCAGGAGCGTTAGGCGGCCGGTTCAGCTCCGCTCAGGCCAGCTCCTTACTGCGGACTTCCAAAGATAGCACCCACCATCGGGCTCCGCCCAGCCAGGCAGGTCAGCTCGGGGTCTCCCAAAGAGGGCCCTCAGGATCGCAAAGGGCTGCTCCCTCCACCAGCGCCGCCGCGCCTCAGCCTCGTCCCTCGAACCAGCTTCGCGATACGGTAGCTTCGTAGACCGTGGGCTGCGTACGCATTAGAGCGGCTATGCGGGATGGGAGGCCACTCCAGGCCCAAGATGCAAGACTCTCCCAACCACACTCAGAATGGGCAGGATCCGGGTTAGGGAGGCAGGGGACTCCAGCCCGTGCAGGCCTCAGCTAGCCCCCTGCGCGTTATGTCCCGCTCCAGAAATAGCGCCACCTCCTCGTAGGCTGATGGGGGAACAGGCCTGCATCCACCACTTTGGGGCCCTTCTACGATCCCGGGGGCAGAGTTCAGTCACACAACAGGATGGTATCTCCTCCTCCCTCGGGATCTGCACCCCCCGCACCTCACCTCCAGATATTCCGGGGCACCTCTGGGGAAGTTGTATATGTCACAATGGATTGCCCCCGGGCCGCTCTGCACTCCGCACCAGGCTCCACAGGTAGCCGCCGCCTACTGCAGGGCCTTCCCCAGCTCTCGGGCCTCCGCCTCCAGGCACCCGGCGGCCGGTGGACTGCTCTGACGCCAGGCCCCGGGCTCCAGGAAAGCAGCGGAGCCACCCAGCAGGCCCGGTACCTCGTCTTCACGGAGCTTGCAATGCGCCAGACTCGGGGCACATCAGTTGTCCGCCGGCTCCCGGGCTCTGCCTCACCGCGTCTGCAAAATGGCGGGCCGGGCCTCCGCACTGCTAACCCGCCCGGCCCCCGGAGTCCACCACCGTCTCGGCGCCCACACCGCTCAGCCGAGGGTCCCCTCGGTACGCCGCCCGGCTCCTCTCACCTGCAGGGCAGCGACCGCTCCGCAGCCTCGCTCTCCAGTGCCACCCCCGCCTCCGGGCCTCCACTCCGATGCGCCGTCAAGATGGCGGTCAGGCTCTCCGTACTGCCTCCAATGTCTGGCGTGTACGAGCCAGAGGGCCCCCACCTCAGGTCTGGAGCTGCCGCAGAGTATTTGCTTAGGAAGGGGGGGACACCTCCTGTGCCCCCCATGCCGAAGGTTGCTCCCCAAGCACCTTAAACCGACCCCGGAGGACGGAGCACCAGCAGCGTGCGTCCTACCCCATCGGAGTTCAAGCCACGTCAGGTGCTTCTTTTTTAACGCACCAGTCCACCCCCTTGCACCACATGGGCAGTGTGTGCGATTCTATAATTAGGCTATATCTCTTTTTGACATCAAGGTGGCCATGCCCACCATCTTTTTGTCCCCTCTGGTGTTGCTCAGATCATCCACGATTCCCAGTAAAGCACTCTTCAGGGTTAGAATGATTTGATATTCTAGTACTCGGGATAAAGTTTTGTCAACCCTGCGCCAATAGTGAGCAATCAGAGGACAAAGCCAAGTAATGTGATAGAAATCTGCATCGGTTTTGTGGCAGCGTGACCAGGCAGACAGTGGTGGCTGCTTTGTAACGACGGTGGAGGGGCAGATCGCGGGAGGGAATGAAAAAAATATATACACTTACCTGTGTGCTGCTGCCGCCTCTCGGTCCTCTTCGCCCTCTTCCAGGACTCCAGGGCAGGAAGCAGCAACAGGAAGCACTCAGGCCTCAAGGCTCCCCTAAGCAATGCAGCATTGTGATTGGTCTGAGTGCCGTGGGTCAGCGTTCAGACGGGGACAGGGAGCCTGGGCATGTTCTCCACCCTGGCTGTTATGCAGCCTGAATTGTGAACATGCAAAGTGCACATGACGGTTTGGCCGGCCCAAGATGGCCGGCCAAACCGTCATGCGCACTTAAGAGAGTGCGAACCACTCCTCCTCCAGCTCCTCTGTGAGATCCCAGCCCCACCCGCCCCTACCCAGCTGAACAACAACGGAAAAATAAAATGATAATAACAATGAGTTATTATAAATTTATTTTTTCCTTTTTGACCTGCTAAGTAGAGCGATACTCCTGCAGGCAGAGGTCGGCGTCTGATCTGCTAGCCATAGGCGTTGAGGTGTAAGATATGCTGTGTGAAGGTAGTTAAATTGGATCATCCAGAGGCGGGAGGATATCACCAATTTGTGAGGGTGTCATGAAGTCCTTGCGCCAGTCAGAGTCTTTGAGAGGGCTCGCCCAATCCTCCCACTTGTGTCAAAGGGGCCTAGGGGGTCATAGCATTGAGTACTAAGGTTTGGTATATTTGGGAAACCACTTTACCTCCAAGAGTCCCCATGAGGAGTTTGGCCTCTAGGGAGCTGTCCTAGGTCAAGTTCACCAACTCTGTTTCGTATTCTGTGAGCATGTGTCAGAGCTGAAAGTATTTATAAAATTGGGTTTTAGAGTTGGAACTGTGTCTATAATTCCTGAAAGGAGCTTAGACCACCTCTTCCCTTTATGTCTCCAAAAGTGAAAATCCCGATTCTGTTGCATTTGGCAAACCCCTCCAGCTGTGGGGTGTGGCTGAGGAGGCGTCCACGCCATAGGTGAGTTTAGAAGATCAGTCTTATCTATTCCCAGTATAGAGTTCTAAGCGGTATGCCGGATCGTTGCAGCCTCTGCCCAACCAGTCATTAACCACTAGGAGGTGGGCGGCTCGGTAGTACAGTTGTATTTCAGCCATTCCCATCCAACAGTCGTATGTCCAGAGTCTGCATTTAGCCATGGACATTATGTGGGGGTTTTAATCCCGGACCCCTAATATACCTCCGTAAAAAAAAGGTTGTACAGAGATTTTCATTTTTGATTTGTGTTTTTGGATCATTAGAGAAGTAATTTAGTTTGGGTAGACTTTGCAGATCCAGGCCGAATTTTTCTGGATGACATTTTTATAAATGACGAATGTGTTGCAGTGATAATTTTGGGGGTCAAGTAGTCTTATAGAGACAGAAAATAACTCCTCAGAGCATCCCTTCCTCCATTTTTCAAAATGGCAGCTATAACAGAGGAAGAAGAGAGATATATAGAAATGAAACAAATAATAATGATTTTTAATCCTTTTATGTATACACCAAACACTTTATGATCAAATTATGAAAAATAAATATTGTTTATCACTCCTGTTTTGGACACATGTTCGTAGTTCACTTTATTTTGTTGTATCGGCAACCGCTTGTGGTACATTTGCAGAATGTTGCACATTTGAGAAGAGCATATTGAGGGGGACATCTTTTTGAAGCACAGGTTATGCAAGTACATGTACGTGTAAGTTCTGTGATTAGAGGCTTTAGAAAATTATTAGGACCCCATCAATATCTTCCTAACGAAATTCACACAGATCGTTCTCTACATATGCATGAGCCAAAACATTTACACATCTTCTGATCAAGTAGAACGCTCTTTTAATGTGTCCATGCACAGATTATGACGTTGGTGGAAGGTCACTTACCGGGACTGATCTCTTGAACTCACTGTACCGAAGATCGTCAAATGTGTGACAGTCAGAACTCATTTTCCACACACGTACAAGGAATTTTTCTACGTCTTTAAAGTCACATTCTTCTTCCATCTCAGCAAATCCTTTTAGAAACCTTACAGGTTCAATAGTTAAAGCTCCAAGCTTTGTTCCAATTTTGCTCATAGTGTCATTCTCCGTAAGAATGTGTGCCTTGATAAGAACACTGGGCATTATCTGGGTCAGGTTTCTTGTACCGGATATGAAGCGGGATAAAGTGTCTTTTCTCACCTGTCCATAATGTATCCATAACTCTGACAATCATTGACTTATGAAGGTTGCAACAACTCTAAGTAGCACAATAATAACATCTGTGTCATTTGACAGTACAATGACTCAATTGGAACCATTTCGAACTGCCCACTCAACATGTGGCACAACACAAAGGTAATCTTCCTCCAATTTGCTGTTAAGTTCTTGAACAATATGGCATGTACCTTTTGAATATATCTCTGCAGGCACCTACTTCTCATTGACAATCATTCCACTTGCACTAATTGGAAATTCAGTGTTCACTGAAGCATCAGCAATGTTTTGACGAGTTAACATCTCCAAGTTCATCTTGTTTGATGTTAATGACCAGAATTTATCAAGTTGCACAAGTATAGGTGTCACTTTTTTGATGCAGACAAGGTCAATTGTTCCACTTGTAGACATTCATCTGATTCTCTAAATTTTTTTGACAGATAGTTCAAGATAACTGTCAAAGACAATGTGCAGTTCTTGCAAGGTGCACACTGACTTTGATATCTGGAGAACAGTCTGAATTACCTCTCCGAAGTTTTGCATGGATGAAATCTTGACTATTTACAATTGTGACATATAGTCCATAACAACAGCAGTTTTCAAGAAGGACACCTTTTCGAATTGAGATTCTCAGGTGAAAGTTTTTTTTCTAGCTCTTGTACGAGTCTGTGCTTTACTGGTTTGGTTGCAGCATCTCCAACAAATAATGCGTTTGTTTGAAGAACATCATGTGACAGAATGTCTTTGATAAATTCACCCCTTTCTTTGGCTACATCCATCTCTCTATGAGATTGCGAATGTTGTTTTGTAGTGGCTGGTTAGATGAAACTCTTACTATGGCAATTAAAGCGTGGAAGTTTAGCTATAGTGATTATATCAAACAGCTTTTTCTCTTTCAATGCAAATCTCTCCTGCTTCAGTTCTGCATATAGTTTCGCTCCATGTTCCAGGACATCTAGTACAGTGTCTTTATATCGTTATCCACATATTGTTTGTTTAAGAAGTTGTGTAGTCGCACATGCTCAGTCATTTCAAAGGTGTTTCCTTGCTGCTGCATTAAATGAAGAAGTCTGTCAACATGTTTATTAAAATATTCCCCTCTCTTTCCCACAAGTCCGTGGTGAGGAATAGTTTCATGATGGTCCATTAATTTTGAATTTGTCACCTCTCTGAAAACATTGCAAATAGAAAGAACGTCATGGTAAACTAGCTGCCATTGAGCAACATATTCACTTTTATGTGTCTGACCAACAATTCCCTTGGAGCTTTTCTGTGATCTCTGGATCGTCTGTTCCAGTTTCATATCTGGAGCCACAGCATTGAACTTCCCTCTCTGTCTTTCACCACAAAATGTATTTGGAGGAATTTTCTGCAGAGGTATGTTTTTTCCACCTCTAGCTTCTTCATTCTTTCCAAATACCAGTACCCATATCTCAGTTAGTTTATGCAATCGAATTCGCGAAACACAGTAATCAGGGATCCATAGTCTTCATGTGCAGCTCCCAATCACCTTCCATATCAGCATGTACCAAGTTTTTCACTAGAGCTATCATGTGTAAAACATTGCCCCAGTACTTGCAAAGTTCAGACTTTTCTTCAAATTCTTTGAAAAAACTTTACCAACTTGGTTTTCAGGTTATCTGATTTTGAACTGAGTGTATTGAACATTGCCTGGCTTTGCATTATGTCTCTTGAATGGAGTGCACCCTGCGCCTTGTTCACTTCTGAGATAAGATATGCAAAACCTAATTTGTCATTCTTGCTCCAGAAAGCATTCCTACGCAATGTTTCTATAGGCTCAGAAATAATGAGCATACCTTGTAACGAACGAACATAATGAGTTCCGCTCAATACTGACAGGACTGTTTTGCTTCCAAAGATTTCAGCCTCAATAAGAGTATCTATGCCACATCGTTGGATAAAGATCATCAAATTCTACTGGATTGCTCATAAAAATGTCAGCTACAATATGGAAAACAACTTCATCACAGAAAATTGGCAGGATAGGTTGTTCTTCAAGCTGAGCACGCACATTTTGGAAATTCTTTACAGCTGTGTATACTGTTGCATAGTTTGTGACTGGAGATGATATAACTGGTAAAAACCCATCTTTCTTCAGTGGGATGGTATTCTGGGAGATCAGAGCATGAATTCTAACCCACGGAGGAACTGGCTTCACTTTATCCTTGAATCTGCACCAAGTAAGCGATATGATAAATTCAGTTGAATCAGCTTTGCGGACCGCAGCATCAGGTAGAAGAAGATCCATGTCCTCAGCCACTTTGAAACTTTCTGGTAAACTGGGACGTGTTGATGGCTTTTAGTGATTTTGCACACGTTGGCAAGGCAGTTGGGTTATAAGCATGCATCTTTGTTTGTTTATGCATATAGCTGACACAGCTTGTTTTCTAGCATCTACTTAATTGGTACAGTCTTAAAAAAGCACCATTGTAGTATCATGTGTACTGGATGTTCCAAACAAAGAAGAGCTGTCTTCAAAATCAAAATTATTAAGAGCAGCAATAGTAAATCCTTCCTGGTAAGGTGACTTCGAAGTGGTGTACTGTTGGATTTACAAGATTTTACAACATGAGCTGCTAACAAGGTCCTGCTCCGTACTATGTCATCATAACTTGTTGATACACCAATCCTATTCATTCAAGTGATTACCTCTTTACTTTTGTACTTGTCATAGATTGCATGGGCTGTCAACATGTGTAGCGGAGTTTTTCATAAAGTATGATTTGGAAAAGACAGTACATTTGCACAGCATACGCCTGTCGGTTCATGGGTGATGGATGTGCACCACTGTCCTTAGTGCCCCAACTGCATGGGTATCTGGACCCCTTGTAATGATTTTTGGTCATGAGCAAACACGTATCATGAATCGGCGCCATGATCTAAGCCTGTCTCATGGTAATGCGGTCTTGGTAGGCCGGGAGAGGTACACCAAGCGCTACCCTCATATTGGTAAGGACTACTGCCCTTACCAGGAGTTAAGCAACACAAACAGAGTGGCGGCAGTATACCCATGTTGTGTTTAATAGTTATCAGTAGTGTGAACAGGTCTTTTTACCTGTGTCACTGAAGTAGTGCCTACCATCCCACTCATGTTAAGGTCCGCAGCTGTGTACTTAACACACCCTTGGCCTATATGGTAACTGTGTGTAGCGCTGGGCAGTACGAGATACCTGCATGTGCGTGCTGGGATGTTTATGTGCTTGTGCATGGTACATAAAAAGGAGGCTTGTGGGTTCCATTTTTAAAGCCCAGGGCCTCGAAACAGTAGTGAAGGTGAGGGGTGCAACTCCAGAGAGGAGATGTGGATTGTTGGCATTCTTGAGTACTTAGGTGGGAACACACACACTGGAGGAAGTGGAGCAGAGCATCCTCTGTGCACATCAAATGTCTCTTTGATTCCAGGAAGAGTTACCGGCCGGTGGGACTGGGCTCATTGACAGGGAGCTGGTGAATCTGATATGGTTGACACCCACAACAGGTATATCAAAGGACGAGACAATAAATCAGATCTATGTCTGGATTTGGATTTGGACTTTAAAGGAGGGAGCATGAGCCCCACAGGTTGTTCAGCAGCACTGTTCTAAAGCTGGGTTTAAGTGGAAAGAAGATTTCCAAGACTTCTAGCTGCTGCAACCAGGACTATCGACCAAGGTCTGCTAGTCTCCCTGTTGGGTGAGGGTCCATCACTCAGAAAGTTAAAACTACTTGCCCTGAGCCTGGAACACAAGCCTTCTGCCTGGCCGCCAAAACCAGTGAATCCTATGAGGAGAAGGAGATCTACTATAGGGAGCCAGGTTCTGCGGGGATCCTGTTTTATGGATCCCGTTGAGGGACATGTGGGATGCTTGGTCCTGTTGGGACTGTTTCAAGAGTGCAGATCATCCACCATTTCTTGCGGAGGGCAGAGTCGCCCTTGTGAGAGCTGAAGTCGGCGACCCCCATGTACCAAGAGAATGCCACCGTGAAGGTAGGGCCATTATCCATGTGAGAGCCGAAGTCTGCATCCCCGGGTGCCAGGAGGGGGCCACTCTGACGTTAGAGCTGTCGCCTTGGATCGTCGTGCCAGGGCTACTGTGATGAAAACTAACCTATTGCTGAAGTAACCGCGGAGAGAAAGTCTGACACCGACAATTGCCTTCTGAAGACTGAGGAGGCCTGACGCATCATCAGGAAAAGACCACAAGAGGTTGTGGGTCCTCAGCATCAGGAGATCGGAGACTATGATCCTGGTCTTCCAGCATTTGGTGGCTGCTATCGGGTCAAGTAAAACTGTTCTAGGCCGTCAGGCCTCCAGGGGACTTGCACGAACTTAGCGCGTAGCACTGCAAAAATAAACTTTTGAGGCCACTCTTAGACTTTGTTGCATGGGGACTAGCGTGGGCCACATCTGAAAGTCCCCTCCATTATCAAATGGGTAATAACCAACCCCACTAGAAAGATGTTCTCAGAGATAACGTGCAGGGTGACACTAGTGTGCTGACCTTTAGAGACTATGGATATTATGTAATATGTTGTTTCTTGCTAAGCTTGGTGACTTTACATTAAAATAATACTTTTTTAATATTGTGGTTACTGTTTGCATTTTTATTCTTTTGTCTGTGTATACCTCACATTTACCCCTCCCTCGAAGAGCCTTTGACTGCTCGACCTATGCTACCACAGAGAATCAAGTGTTGAAAGAGGTAGTCCTTTTCCCACTTACTCAGTTATAAAAGGTTGAGCTCCAGGACAGAAGGAGTAAAATGAAACAACCGTGATGGTTGGCCCAGTAACCTCTGCTTGCCTTTTGGCCCTCTGAAAGGGGTTCTGACAATTGGCGGCAAGCGGTGGGACACCTAATGATTAGTAGTTCCAGGGTGTGAGTACTGCAGAGGTAATCTCCAATTTACACCAAGTAAACAAATTCTGTTTTTTTCACACAAAATCTACTTACATAAATAACGGAGAGCGAGTAGACCTTAGCACCATGTATATTAATCAGCTGAAGGATCTGTGTAAGGTCAGAGGGTGGAGGGCTTCCAGGATCAGGGACAGAGAGGTCCTTGTTGAATTCATAAGGAACCTGAATGAGAAACTGGGTGAAAGGAAGGAGAGCACTGAGGTATCAGTCTCTTGTGTCCCTGAGCACAAATCTATCCTAGGCACATTCTGAATGTGTCCCCTAATGCAGGTTCCAGAATGTCCCCAATACGCACACCACCTCTAATGCCCAGGTTACAACTGTCGTCAATTCCAGGAGTAAATCCTGGTGGGTTGAGTCTAGTAGAGATCCTGAACTTGCCGTTGTCTTGCTAGAAAGCTAAAACTAACCAGGAGGAGAAGGCCAGGAAGTTTTAGATGGAGAAGGTGAGGCTAGCTCACCAGAAACAAGAGGAAAGGAGGCAGGAGAGACAGGAGGAATACGCTCAGGAAGTGAGATTGAGAAAGCAGGAAGAGAAATTAAGAGAGGGAAAAGGAAAGAGAGCTGGAAAAAGAAATTATTACCCTTGAGAAGGAGAATCTTAGAATGGCAGCAGGAACAGCCCCATCTAGGAAATGCGGCTCCTCCTCTAGTTCAGACCAGGTGGTCGCCAAGATTCCAACAGAGCTTGTACACATGCATGTGGAAGGGAAGGATATCTTGGCATGGTTTGTGAGCTTTGAGGTCTCTTGTAAGGCACAGGCATTAAATGTGAATTTGGTGCCTAAGGCAGCTGCCTTAATGGGTCACTTTCCTTTGGAAGGGACAGCCGTCATTCAAAGGATGCCTCTGGCAGACTGGATGGTCTACAAGCGGATGAAGTGAGAAAACGGTTTGGGCTGAAGTCAGCTCAGTACCTTCACAGGATTAAGGAGTGCAAGAGTACAGATGGTGTCCTGTTTAAAACAAAGATTCACTGTTTATTGCTTGGCTGGAATGAGTGGGTGAGAGGAATGAAGGTCAAGGATTTTTATTCCCATAGCCAGCTGATGCTGACTGAGTGACTCAAGGAGGAATGCTCTACCCTACTTAGTCATTACCTGTCAAATCTGAGAGAGAGATATCCAGCAAACCCTGCGGTGTTAGCTAAAAAGTGGTCAGCTAACAGGGTTCACAAGGAGCTAGAGCAACATAGTTTTAAGCCAAAAGGGAAGAATTCTCCACAGACTTGTTCCAAACCTGAGGGTAAGGGCCAGGGCAATTACCAAAGGTCAAGTCTAAGGTGGTGACTTAGTATAAGTGCCATCAGGTGGGACACTTTAGAAGAGACTGTCATGTGAAAGACCCTGTATCATCTCCACCTACGATGCTTAGCATGTTACATTTGAGTGAAAAGTCCCAAGAGGACCCTGTTGCACTCAACCTAGTGGCTATGGACATGTGGGAGAGGAATCCAGATACTCTGAAACATATTCATCCTAACACAATGGGATTAGTGCAGAAAGTCAGTATCAATGGGACATAGCTGCCTGCCCTGAGTGATACTGAACCTTTCAGGACATATGGTTGAGGGGAAGTATCTCAAACCCGAGGATATTCTCCCTGGCACCAAAGATGCAGGTTTGGTAGCCAGTGGTGAAGGCATGGAGTAACTGCTTGCCAGACTTGAGGTTGAGATCAATGGCAAGGCAGCCATGGTAAACGTGGGGGTGAGAGAAGAGCAAGGTGCTGCTTGTGTCTTGGGAAATTATTTAAATTCCTCTGGATTAGCGCCAGGACCAGAAGCCTTTATGGCTTGAACAGTGTCAGCTGTGTGACCTGAGCACAGGTTGTGTGGCAGCCTCTGAAGAAGACTGGGACCATTCACAATTTGCAGGGACCAGAATAACATATTTTTCAGGAAAGGCTAGACTCCGAGAAGGCACCAGCCGTGAAGGTCATTGCTTCGGCACCAGAGAGAAAGGAAAATGAGGCTCCCAAACCAAGTGCTGCAGTCTAGGTCGCTTCCAGAGCTACATAGTTTGCTAACTGCTGTGGGACCTGCATGGAATAATTTCCACAAGGCACAGGAGCAGTGCCTTGTGCTTGTGAGGCTTTGCAAGGAAGCCCAGGAATAGGTAAGCAAAGGAGGGGTTGGGAAACACTACGGCCCCAATTACGATGTCGGGCTCTCACCGTAGGCTTTCTGCCCAACATCGTTGGTTTCACTCCGACCACCGTATTACGATGACTGCAGTCGGAGTGAAACCTGCGGGGGGATTCCGCTGCGCTTCTGATGGGCCCAAGCAGCCCGTCAGAGCGTCGTAAACACAAATAATCCCATTATGACTGGCTCTGCCGTAGGGATTATGAGATCCGTTTCCGACATCCTTTTCATGTCGGCATTTCCGACATGGAAAGGCTGTGGGAAAGTGACTTTGGGGGCCCCTAGCAGGACCCTCTTCCCCCCTGGGCCTCTGCTATGGGGCCTGGAGGGCACCTATGGTGCCCCCCTAAACATCCCTTTACCGTTTGGCAGGTACCGCATGGTGCCTGCCACACGGTGCAGGGATGTTTAAAAACATCAATTTTTCAACGGCAGCTTGTGCTGCGGGTGTTTTCCGCCTGACACACAAGCTGCCATTGGAAAATGGATGTTTCTGACCGCCCATATGGTGGCCGCATTCAAATTGTGACATCGTAATTAGGGCCTAAGTTGGTTGGGAGGATGGGCTACTTTATAGTGAGCCGGTAAATACACAGTCAGATACTGGCGAGAGGCTAGTGGTTTCATTGGTGCACAGGAACTTCCTGTTGTCACTGACTGACCCTTGAAGTGCCTTTGGCAGGACAGTTGGGCATCAGAAAAACCAAAGATAGACCTTCTGTTCTACTCGCCAAGGATGCACAGAGACACCAAGGTTCAGTAGAACCTGTACCACTTGCCAAGTGCCAATCAGCAATACTTATTTTGCTCGACCTGTCTGCCGCTTTCGACACGGTCAACCATGACATTTTGCTAACACGTTTAGAGGAGGTGGGAGTAGTGGGCACCGCCCTGGACTGGTTTCAATCCTATCTATCTGGCAGGTGTCAGGCAGTGGCCCTTCCCCCTTTCCAGTCAGCCTTCACTAATATCTGTCATGGGGTTCCACAAGGATCTGCCATCAGCCCAATTTTATTTAACATCTACTTGAGCCCACTGATTAATATCATTCGGGCTCATAATGTAAAATTGGTAAATTATGCTGATGACACTCAGATTATTCTATCTCTTGATGGAACGTTACCCAATGCCCTGGAGGATTTTCATGCATGTATGCATGACACTGCGCAGTGGTTACGTAATAACTCTTTACAATTTAATTCGGATAAGACCGAAATTGTACACTGCGCAGTTGGGAAGGTCCATCTGCCTCTTCCTCACAACTTCTGGCCCCTTGACTCATCTACTGTCTTGGCGCATCTAAGACGGTGCGAAATTTGGGAGTTATGTTTAATGCCAACCTGTCATTAGAGACGCAAGTGAACAAGATGGTGGGGTGCTGTTTTGGCCTCATTAGGGCTCTGAGAAAGATTCTTCCGTTGCTCCCAATTTCGGTTAGAGCCTTGGTTGTTCAAGGCGCCATCCTAAGTAGACTTGACTACTGCAATGCTCTGCTGCTGGAGTCCCCTAAGTATTTGATACAGAGACTGCAGCGTGTCCAGAACACAGCTGCGAAATTGGCCTTGTCTAGACCACGAAGTTTTTCCGCCTCAATGTGCCTATCGGAGCTACATTGGCTCCCTGTGCAGCAAAGAATTTATTTTAAATCCCAATGCATGGGGTTTAGGGCGTTACATGGACTCGGTCCTAGACCGTTGCAGAAGAAATTGGTCTGGTATACTCCTACCCGGACCCTTCGTTCCTCTTTTGCTTATTTGGCAAAGGTACCCAGGTTCAACAAGGTCAGATTGGGAGGAAGGTCTTTTAGTTTTGCTGCTGCAAAGCTTTGGAACGCACTCCCAATTGAAATCAGACAATGCAGTACCCTGTCCCTGTTCAGGAAAAGGATCAAAACGTGGTTGTTCCCCAGATAGTGATCCTGTCGTTCTTTTGAGCAATGTTTTTAGGTTCTGTCCTTCTTGCTTCACGTTGGTCTGCATACATGTATCTTTAGCGCCAGGGTACCCGTAGGGTGTTTGTTATGCTCTATAAATGCTATATACAATACAATACAATATACAAGTCAGGAGGGAGGACTAAGGCACTGTTAGTGCCCCTACCAGTTGTGGGAGTTATGTTTTAGTGGCATTTCTGACAGAATATCGATTCCAACAATATCGATGGACATAAATATTGAGTCAAAAATGTCAATTACAAAAATATTGTTTATCTATACTTATAATAGTAAGTACAAAAATATTTTATTAAAATATCGTTTTACATTAATATCATTTAAAAACATACCAACATATTGTTTTTTATATATATAGTTTGAAATATATTCATATATAACATTAATATAATGTAAATTAAATAAATGTAAGTAACATTTAATACTATATATAAATATATATTTATATAAACATACACGCATACATATATATGTGTGTATATTTATATAGACATATAGAAATTATAACACCATTATTAAAAAATAATTTTACATTATATTATTTTTAATTTACTACTATAAAAAGCATATATATATATATATATATAAATAGATAAAACATAGACAAATTAACAGATCAAATGCAAAATATTAAATAAATTACAAAATTAAATAAATATAAACAAATACGAAAAAACTAAATTATACAAGCAAAATACATATATATATATATATATATATTATCTACTGGCGGTCGCCAGTAGATAGTTATAGTTAAAACCTATTATCCATAGGAAATCCGCGACATTCTATTTGAAATAACGTTGGCGCCGGTTGACGAATCTTCGCGAAAGTTTCCAACTTGTTGGGGCGCTCCGGTCCGCTCCTATCCTGAAAGTCTCAGGGTGATACGTCAAGCGGGGCCGAGAAAAAGGGGGTCCCAAAACGCGTTTTCCCCATTCATTTTTCCATAGGAACCTTTAGTCGCAGCTACAGCCCGAACTGCTGAACGGAATTACACCAGATTTGGCAAAGAGGTAGCCCTTGGTTCAGTGTCGTGCCTTTTGCTTAAATGGTGTAAATCCGTTCAGTAGTTCCTGAGAAAATCAAAAGTAAAGTCACATATATATCTGGGCGGAGCCTAACCACACATGTCATCGTGAGATCTGATTGGCTGTCAGCACTTCATCCTGGAATTGCTGGCAGCCATCTTGGGACCAATATAAATGATAGTACCTCATTGAAATGCATTGTAGTGAATAGAAGATTTTGAGGGTCACCAAAAGGAGAACTATAAAGGGTGATAACAGGCTTTAGTTACATTAGAATTTATTTGTTGATGGTACCATACTAATTTTAGGAATTGTGGTGTATTCTAAGGTGATTTTACCATGTGAAAAACCTTCTGCTGGGATATCATGAATCATGTTTGAGAGAACACTATTTTCTCATGCTTGTCCCATGTAGGTTTGGAAGGTGCTCCAGAAGCTAAAATGAGAGCATATTTTCTGTAAATTCACATTATCTTTCTCACTCATGTGAGAATGAAGTCTGACATTCTCAGTAAAACATGTACATCCAACAAGGGCAGAGACTGTCAGTTGATTCCTTTGTGTTCTACTGCAGCTTCCCAGAGTGTTCTAAAGAACAACTAGAGTGCTAACAGCCTTACTTATGACAAAAGTATGGCACACCTGAAGCCATCTTGATTGGAATAAACTGGTAACACTTAAACAATTTAATTTAAAAAGGAACAAAATGATGGGGTTCATTTTGTCATAGAAATTATGGTTAGTGCTGTAGAAAGAAAAATTAGGACATGTTTCAAGTGTGATCTCAAATATCTTCCTGTTATATTTCAACAGGAGCAGCCTGCCAGTTGATGCCTTTGTGTTCTACTGCAGCTTCCCAGAGTGTTCTAAAGAACAACTAGAGTGCTAACAGCCTTACTTATGACAAAAGTATGGCACACCTGAAGCCATCTTGATTGGAATAAACTGGTAACACTTAAAACATTTAATTTAAAAAGGAACAAAATGATGGGGTTCATTTTGTCATAGAAATTATGGTTAGTGCTGTAGAAAGAAAAATTAGGACATATTTCAAGTGTGATCTCAAATATCTTCCTGTTATATTTCAACAGGAGCAGCCTGCCAGTTGATGCCTTTGTGTTCTACTGCAGCTTCCCAGAGTGTTCTAAAGAACAACTAGAGCGCTAACAGCCTTACTTATAACAAAAGTATGGCACACCTGAAGCCATCTTGATTGGAATAAACCGGTAACACTTAAAACATTTAATTTAAAAAGGAACAAAATGAGGGGTTCTTTTTGAAAATAGAAATTATGGTTAGTGCTGCAGAAAGAAAAATTAGGGCATGTTTTAAGTGAGATCTCAAATCCTCTTCTATTTCATTAGAAAATTCTGACATGCAGACTGAAACAATCACTTTCAATACCAGCAGCAGACTACCAGTTAACTCCCTGGTGAGCAGTAGCTTTACTCCAGTGATCTAATGAGCAACTAGAGTGCTAACATTCTGAATTTATGGCAGATGTGAGACACATCTGAATGCCTTCTTGATGGAATCAAAGTAAAAACTGAAAGCATTTCCTACTGAGGAGACTGCAGTAAATGAAGAAATTAGGAAACTTCATAACAAAGAAGTCTTCCAAGATGGCCACCAGTGAAAAAAGAGCCCAAATGTAGCACACATATTACCCAGATGTAGCCCACATATAGCCCAATGACAAAAGTGTGCAAAACACTTTTTATTTTTAGTTTTTTGCAGTTTTATGTAGTGCAGACTGGTCAGGTATTGGAGCATTGCATCTTAAAACATGACCCCCCTACACTACAAAAATACCACTGCACTACCTTAAACCCTAAAACACTACCCCCAGCACGACCCCCTACACTACCCAAACACCACTGCACTAGCCTAAATCCTAAAACACTACCCCCAGCATGACCCCCTACACTACCCAAACACCACTGCACTACCCTAAAACATGACCCCCTACACTACACAAACACCACTGCACTACCCTAAACCCTAAAACACTACCCCCAGCACGACCCCCTACACTACACAAGCACCACTGCACTACCCTAAACCCTAAAACACCCCCAGCACGACCGCCTACACTGCCCGAACACCACTGCACTGCCCTAAACCCTGAAACACCAGCCCCTGCATGACCCCTACACTGCCCGAACACCACTGCACTGCCCTAAACCCTGAAACACCACCCCTAGCACGACCCCCTACACTGCCCGAACACCACTGCACTGCCCTAAACCCTGAAACACCACCCCTTCACGACCCCTACACTGCCCGAACACCACTGCACTGCCCTAAACCCTGAAACACCACCCCCAGCATGACCCCCTACACTGCCCGAACACCACTGCACTACCCTAAACCCTGAAACACTACCCCCAGCAAGACCCCCTACACTGCCCGAACACCACTGCACTGCCCTAAACCCTAAAACATCACCCCCAGCAAGACCCCCTACACTGCCCGAACACCACTGACCTAAACCCTGAAACACCACCCCCAGCACGACCCCCTACACTGCCCGAACACCACTGCACTGCCCTAAACCCTGAAACACCAGGCCCAGCATGACCCCCTACACTGCCCGAACACCACTGCACTGCCCTAAACCCTGAAACACTACCCCCAGCATGACCCCCTACACTGCCCGAACACCACTGCTCTGCCCAAAACCCTGAAACACCAGCCCCAGCATGACCCCCTACACTGCCCGAACACCACTGCACTGCCCTAAACCTTGAAACACCAGCCCCTGCACGACCCCCTACACTGCCCGAACACCACTGCACTACCCTAAACCCTGAAACATCACCCCCAGCACGACCCCCTACACTGCCCGAGCACCAATGCACTGCCCTAAACCCTGAAACACCAGCCCCAGCACGACCCCCTACACTGCCCGAACACCACTGCACTGCCCTAAACCCTGAAACACCAGCCCCAGCACGACCGCCTACACTGCCCGAACACCACTGCACTGCCCTAAACCCTGAAACACCAGCCCCAGCACGACCCCCTATACTGCCCGAACACCACTGCACTGCCCTAAACCGTGAAACACCAGCCTCAGCACGACCCCCTACACTGCCTGAACACCACTGCACCGCCCTGAACCCTGAAACACCAGCCCCAGCACAACACCCTACACTGCCCGAACACCACTCCACTGCCCTAAACCCTGAAACACCACCCCGTGCATGACCCCTACACTGCCCGAACATCACTGCACTGCCCTAAACCCTGAAACACCACCCCCAGCGCGACCCCTACACTGCCCGAACACCACTGCACTGCCCTAAACTTTGAAACACCACCCGCAGCACGACCCCCTACACTGCCCTAACACCACTGCACTGCCCTAAACCCTGAAACATCACCCCCAGCACAACCCCCTACACTGCCTGAGCACCATTGCTCTGCCCTAAACCCTGAAACACTAGCCCCAGCACGACCCCCTACACTGCCCGAACACCACTACACTGCCCTAAACCCTGAAACACCACCCCCAGCATGACCCCCTACACTGCCCGAACACGACTGCACTGCTCTAAACCCTGAAACACCAGCCCCAGCAAGACCCCCTACACTGCCTGAACACCACTGCATTGCCCTAGACTCTGAAACACCAGCCCCAGCAAGACCCCCTACACTGCCCGAACACCACTGCACTGCCCTAAACCCTGAAACATCACCCCCAGCACAACCCCCTACACTGCCTGAGCACCATTGCTCTGCCCTAAACCCTGAAACACCACCCCCAGCACGACCCCCTACACTGCCCTAACACCACTGCACTGCACTAAACCCTGAAACACCACCCCCTGCACGACCCCCTACACTGCCGGAACACCACTGCACTGCCCTAAACCCTGAAACACCACCCCCAGCACGACCCCCTACACTGCCCTAACACCACTGCACTGCCCTAAACCCTGAAACATCACCCCCAGCACAACCCCTACACTGCCTGAGCACCATTGCTCTGCCCTAAACCCTGAAACACTAGCCCCAGCACGACCCCTACACTGCCCGAACACCACTACACTGCCCTAAACCCTGAAACACCACCCCCAGCATGACCCCCTACACTGCCCGAACATGACTGCACTGCTCTAAACCCTGAAACACCAGCCCCAGCAAGACCCCCTACACTGCCCGAACACCACTGCATTGCCCTAGACTCTGAAACACCAGCCCCAGCAAGACCCCCTACACTGCCCGAACACCACTGCACTGCCCTAAACCCTGAAACACCAGCCCCAGCACGACCCCCTACACTGCCCGAACACCACTGCACTACCCTAAACCCTGAAACATCAGCCCCAGCACGACCCCCTACACTGCCCGAACACCACTGCACTGACCTAAACCCTGAAACACCAGCCCCAGCACCACCCCTACAATGCTCGAACACCACTGTACTGCCCTAACCCCTGAAACACCACCCCCTGCACGGCCCCCTACACTGCCCGAACACCACTGCACTGCCCTAAACCCTGAAACACCACCCCCTGCACGACCCCCTACACTGCCCGAACACCACTGCACTGCCCTAAACCCTGAAACACCACCCCCTGCACCACCCCCTACACTGCCCGAACACCACTGCACTGCCCTAAACCCTGAAACACCACCCCCTGCACCGCCCCCTACACTGCCCGAACACCACTGCACTGCCCTAAACCCTGAAACACCCCCCCAGCATGACCCCATTTACTGCTCGAACACCACTGCCCCAAACCCTGAAACACCACCCCCAGCATGACCCCCTACACTGCCCGAACACCACTGCCCTAAACCCTGAAACACCACCCCTGCACGACCCGCTACACTGCCCGAACACCACTGCACTGCCCTAAACCCTGAAACACCACCCCCTGCACGACCCCCTACACTGCCCGAACACCACTGCACTGCCCTAAACCCTGAAACACCACCCCCAGCACGACCCCCTACACTGCCCGAACACCACTGCACTGCCCTAAACCCTAAAACACTACCCCCAGCATGACCCCTACACTACCCGAACACCACTGCACTACCCTAAACCCTAAAATACTCCCCCAGCACGACCCCCTACACTACCCGAACACGACTGCACTGCCCTAAACCCTAAAACACTCCCCCAGCACGACCCCTACACTACCCGAACACCACTGCACTGCCCTAAACCCTAAAACACTCCCCCAGCACGACCCCCTACACTACCTAAACACCACTGCACTGCCCTAAACCCTAAAACACTACCCCTGCATGACCCCCTACACTACCCAAATACCAATGCACTACCCTAATCCCTAAAACACTACCCCCTGCACAACCCCCTACACTACCCAAAGACCACTGCACTACCCTAAACCCTAAAACACGACCTCCTACACTACACAAACACCACTGCACTACCCTAAACCCTAAAACACTACCCCCAGCACGAACCCCTACACTACCCAAACACCACTGCACTACCCTAAACCATAAAACACTACCCCCAGCAGTACCCCCTATGCTACCCAAACACCACTGCACTACCCTAAACCCTAAAACACTACCCCCAGCAGTACCCCCTACACTACCCAAACACCATTGCACTACCCTAAACCCTAAAACACTACCCCCAGCAGTATCCCTACACTACCCAAACACCACTGCACTACCCTAAACCCTAAAACCCTAAAACACTAACCCCAGCACGACCCCCTACACTACCCAAACACCACTGTACTACCCTAAACCCTAAAACACTCCCCCAGCACGACTCCCTACACTACCCAAACACCACTGCACTACCCTAAACCCTAAACCTACCCCCAGCATGACCCCCTACACTACACAAACACCACTGCACTACCCTAAACCCTAAAACACTACCCCCAGCACGACCCTCTTCACTACCTAAACACAACTGCACAATTTGTTACAGGCATTGCAACGCAGGCCTGTGGTGCTTACTGGAAGTATCTGGTGGGCTAGTTGGGCCCCAGGGACTCTCAGGATTCAAGGTGACCTAATCCCCCAACTTAAAACGCGCCACGGGCGCGTTTGCACAGTGGTGAAAGGAGGGGGCGGGGCCTCAGGTGACATGTGCGCAAACACGCCCTGTGGTGCGTTTTAAGTTGGGGAGTTAATTCCTTTGAATCCTGGGGGCCAACTAGCCCACCAGGTACCTTCAGTAAGCACAACAGAGTTGCGTTGCAGAGAGGTGAAAAAGGTGCGTGGCCTCGGAACGCCTCTCTGCAACTCAGCTCTGTGGTCCTAACTGTAGGTACCTGGGGGGCTAGTTGGGCCCCAGGGACCCTCAGGATTCAAGGGGACTTAATCCCGCAACTTAAAAGCGCGCCACGGGCGCGTTTGCACACATGTCACCTCAGGCCCCCTCCCTTCACCACTGTGCAAACGCGCACTGGCTCTGGTTAGTCAGTCAGTTACCACCAGTACCCGTCTGAAAAAGTTGTGGGCACAGGATGATTTTGCAACAAGGCCTCTTTCTGCTCCTCTGTTGGTTCTTTCTGCACATCTTTTGCTTCTTTCTGTGCGTTTTTCTTCTTTCTTCACATGTCCTACCTCTGTTGGCATAGTTAGAAACTAGCATTTAAAAAACCTTTGAAATTCACTGAAAAAACCATAGGTTTCAGGCACGTTATAGTTAGAAATTAGCATTTAAAAAACCTTTGAAATTCACTGAAAAAACCATAGGTTTCAGGCACGTTATAGTTAGAAATTAGCATTTAAAAAACCTTTGAAATTCACTGAAAAAACCATAGGTTTCAGACAAGTTATAGTTAGAAATTAGCATTTAAAAAACCTTTGAAATTCACTGAAAAAACCATAGGTTTTAGGGACAGTTATAGTTAGTTGGACATTGCACTCGTACAAAACCCGTGAAATTCCCCTGTTATAGTTAGTTCAGCTAACTATAACTCGCGCCCCGCAATGCACTGCTGATGACGTCACATATTACATCACTCATGACATGGTCAGTGACATCACTGATGACATCACTGATGACATCTCAAATGACATCACTGATGACCTCATCCATGTGATATTTTCATGCATCTTCTCACACCCTAATATAACTTTTGATACACCCACTCTAAATTACAGACTGCCATTCTCAAAACCATAGACACTCCAACACCAAAAACTACATACCCACTCACTGATTCTTAGGTCTACACACACATCCACTCACTCACCTGTACAGTCACTCATACTTACAGTCACTCAGTACAGGACTATCATATGCACTCATACACCTTTATAAATACTCACACTCCGCCACTCATCCATAGAGGTACTCACACACCTAGTCAGTCATGCAAAAATTAATCACACATCCATTTACTCACCTATACAGTTATACACACACCAGCTCACTTACTCATACAAATACTAGCACATTCTTACGCTCTTATACAATAACTGATACAAGCACACACGCATCCATACAGCCACTCTCACAATAACACACTCTCACTTATAGCCATTTAAATACTCTAACACACATATATACTGCCTTTTACATATGTAGTTACTCGCACATGTACCACTGAGATATACATTCACTCACTAACACACCCATACACACACTCACCCACCCAAGCAGTCCATCACAGATGCACTCTTGAAATCATGCACCCAGTGAATCACCCACTCACACATCTATGTATAGAGTCACACACACCCCACCCACACAAACACTCAGGCAGCCATACAGATACTCAGAGAACCAATCAATAACCCATATAGGCACTCATGTAGCTATTCGCAAATCCATGCATCCACTTACACACCAACAAACAGACGGATACAGACATTCACACAGTTTAGTCACTAACCCATGCATTCAGTAAGATACGTTTAATCACTCACTTGTAGAGTCAGTCACTCACGTACTAAATCATCCATTCAGACACTTATACACCCACTCATTCTTCAATACGCCTTTCCCTATATATATTAAACATATTTAAACTTTACAGAAACACACAGTCACTGGATGATGTCATCAGTGATGTCATCAGTGATGTCATTTGAGATGTCATCAGTGATGTCATCAGTGATGTCACTGACCATGTCATGAGTGATGTAATATGTGACGTCATCAGCAGTGCATTGCGGGCGCGAGTTATAGTTAGCTGAACTAACTATAACAGGGGAATTTCACGGGTTTTGTACGAGTGCAATGTCCAACTAACTATAACTGTCCCTAAAACCTATGGTTTTTTCAGTGAATATATATATATACACAAATATTATAAAATTAAACAAATAAATTATGATATATATATATGTATTTAAACTCGTGTTTTATTACCTTGGACGCCCTCATTGGCATGCTCTTGTGGGGTAAAAAGTGACGGAGAGTCTGTCTAACGACTTTGCAGGGGACATGGGAGGGAGGCGGCTTAGAGGTTCCACGCCTGGATATGTATTATATGGGGTCCCAATTGCAATATGCGCTTCACTGGTTTGACGACGAAGATAACTGGGAGAAAAATTTGTTGGCTGGAACATATGGTGAAGAGTCGCTAGTCGCATTATTAATGATGGGATCTTCGGGCCCCGAAAGGTACCCCTATATAATACGACATGTGGCAACTGTATGGGAGCAGGCGTTACGTAAGGTGGTCCGACATGCTCCATATGCAACAGACGTGCCTTTATGGGCGGTGCGTCCATTTGCGGCAATAGCGGACTCTATGTCGATCAGCCGTTGGAGGGAGGGGGGATGTCTACTGATGGGGGATCTGTATACGAATGGTGGCTTTATGACCTGTGAGGAGGCACAAACTACCTTTGACCGGGACAGTTTTTACAATATGCCAAGATCGCAAGGGTCGCGCGAGAGTTATGGCAGACCTTTCCGGACGAACCTCCCGTTACTAATATCCTTAAAACTATGCTAGAAATTGTCCAAGGGGGTCAATTGATATCATTTTTATATAGAGCCTTAAGAAACGATCTCCCGCAGGAATCGCTGCGCTTTCAGCAGAAATGGGATGATGCACTGGAAGAGCCCCTCACGGAGGCGGAATGGCGGAAGATCCATGGGGGGGTTCGTAAAGTTAGCACAAATGCTCGCTTTAAATTACTCCACTACAATGTTATACACCAGGTATATCTAACCCCGCGTACACTACATGTAATATACCCCACTAGGGAGGACTGTTGCCCTAGATGCCGCAGACAGGGAGCGGAATTCATCCACATGATCTGGACCTGCCCCACATTACGGTTGTACTGGGAAGAAGTACTGGGGAGGGCCACGGGCTGGACTATTACACGGGATATCAAGACGGTGTTACTGGACTTACTGCCAACTCCTAAGAATAAGAAATTAAGCAGACGATTTGTAAACCTGGGCCTGGTTTGGCCAAGAGGCGGGTGGTTATTGCCTGGATGCAACCCAGATCCCCAAAACATTCAGACTGGGTAAGAGATATAAATGAGTGGGCAACGGCGGAGCTGGTCCGGATGCGCTTTGTCAGGAATGATGAAAAAGCAGAGGACGATAGATTAACTTGGGCGTCTATGATTTCTGATTTGCAGGAGGATCATAATCCTCCCATACTATGCTCTCAAGACGGCGTTGATACTCAGGGGGGTGACGCCACTGGGAACCCGGACAGACACGCCCCGACACCTGACTGATTGACAGGCACGTTATATTGTACTAATGGTAGTAACACACAAGACTGAAATGTTATGGTAGGAAGGTAGGGGGGGCGGTTGTTGGATATTGTTTTGTTTCTGTTAATGCTCTTTTGGGTAATATGTACTGATGTAGACACAACCGCTGGGAATGCACATCGTCACGGGATATCAACAGACCCCTACTTGTGGTGCAACACGTGAATATGTATTATTGATGAATCCAAAATGTGTCTTATCCCATGAAATGTACGTATTGTGCAAACTGTACTGTGTTTACGGCTGAAAATGCTAATAAAATATAATTTAAAAAAATATATATATATGTATTTAAACAGCAATGAAAAATATTAAAGTCTTGGAATGATACATATACTGTACCCACTCCAGTCTGTGCAATAGTAGGGAAAGTGTTGGACGTCAGAGTGGTAACATTTCCTATTTCCACTTCAATATTTGCCACAAAAGGGAAAGCGTTGGACTCCGGAGGGGTACAATTTACTATTCCCACTCCAATCTGTGCAACAGTAGGGAAAGCTTTGTAAGTCAGAGTGGTAACATTTACTATTCCCATTCCAGTCGTTGCAACAGTAGGGAAAGCGTTGGACTCCGGAGGGGTAAAATGTGCTATTCTAACTCCAGTCTGTACAACAGTAGGGAACGCGTTGGACTCCAGAGGGGTAAAATGTACTATTCCCACTCCAATCTGTGAATTAGTAGGGAAAGCGTTGGACTCTGGAGTGGTAAAATTTACTATTCCCACTCCAGTCTGTGCAACAGTAGGGAAAGCGTTGGACTTTGGAGGGGTAAAATGTACTATTCCCTCTCCAGTCTATGCAACAGTATGGAAAGCATTGCACTCTGGAGGGGTAAAATTCACTTTTTCCACTCCAGTCTGTGCAACAGTAAGGAAAGCATTGGACTCCAGAGGGATAATATTTACTATTCTCACTCCAGCCTGTACAACAGTAGGCAAAGCGTTGGACCTCAAAGGGGTAACATGTACTATTCCCACTCTAATCTTTGAAACAGTAGGGACAGTGTTGGACTCTGGAGGAGTAACATTTAGCATTCCCACTCCAGTCTGTCTAACAGTAGGGAAAGATTTGGATTATGCCCCCACAAACTTAGCTACCCACACTTAAAATATTCTTAAAATAAATAAATGTAACACAATTAACATAATTAATAGCTAATTGAATATTACTTAATATTTGACCATTAATTAATTAATTGATTAATTATTTAATCAATTCATGATTTTTTATTAATTAATTTATCAATTAATAATTAACTTCCCACCCTGTACCCCTACAAACCCACCAACCCGCACCTAACAAATAAATTAAAAAATATATTTATCACAACATTTACATAATTCATAATCAATTAAATAATCAACAATAAATAAATAATTATTAATTAATTATACAAAATTAACTTCCCACCCTACCCGCTACAAATCTAGCAACCCGCTACGACAATATAAATTACTATTGTAATTAAATAAAAAATTATAAATCACTTAACATTATAAACTATATTTAAAAATATTATTAACAATTATACAAGCAATAATAACCCGAAAAACAAATATAGAGACTAACATACAGAAAGATAATTAAAAAATGATATTGTTTGCAACTATATTATTGAAAACAATATTAACAACAACAATATTACTTACCTAAAAAATCGATATTCTTGACAACGATATTTCTGCATCACAATATTGTCACAATATATATTTTTTGCAATATTTCTGCATCTGATATTTCCAACTCAGTATTTTGTTCAAAACCAGGCGCAACCCGTGCAGGTAAGAGCAGTGGGGTGGGAGGGCAGGGTGGGGGGGAGTCGACAGACCACGACAAGGTAAAGTTACATTTAAAAAAAAGAAAAACACTTGCGCTCATCAACTCAGCGATGCTGCGAGCGCAAGGTAAGTGTTTTTCGTTTTTTAAATTTAACTTTACCTCGTCGTCATCTGTCGACTCCCCCCCAAACCCGCCCCACCACTCTTATGTGCACAGGCCGCGCCTGTTCAAAACTCATTTGAATGAGTGGGAATAGATGATGTAGGTCCATTCAACACCCCCCGTTATTGTCAGGCAACAAGTAAATATTGGTTGTGGTGGATCATGAGGATCATGACCACAAAGCTGATTGTGAGAGCTCTCTTGGGGATCTTTTCTGGGGTCAGTAATCTTTGACAGGGGAACCAAATTTATCTCCTCATTAGGGGTGGGCGACAAATTCCGCTCCGCCAGCGGAGTTCATGGAGTTTTGCCCACTCCGTGTTATGCTTGTAATGCAGAGTTCCAGCAAAACTGCGACTCGCCAACATTAAGTTGGCTAGCGCGATTATTTTTGTTATTCTCTGGCTCAACTGAGGACTCCTTTCAGCTTTTTACCAGTGACATGGTTGACAACAATGATGTAATGGAAACACTGTATGTATGCAACAAATATATGAATGATAGGCCTGTGTTGCTTTTGGTGAAAATAAAAATTAGTTTTTAAAAAAAGTTGCCTAGCGTGACCAAGAATTTGCTACTCCTAGCGCAATTTTCAGGCACTAGAACCGCACCCAGCAAGATTTTCTCAACGCGGGCGAGGTGTTGGGACGGTTTTCCAATCTCTTCTCTCTGACTCCATGGTTGACACCTGTCTGTGTCCATGACATAGACACTGGTGACAGTCTACCAGTAAAGGGCAGAATGTTCACAATGTCTGACCATGTTCAGGGATGCATTAAATCGGAAGTTGCCAAGATGGCGTAACCGGGAGTCATTGAGAAGTCTTGTAGTCTTTGGTCTAGCCCTGTGGCACTAGTACCAAACAAAAGGTCTACAGACTTGTGGTTCTGTGTGGACTGGACAACTGAGCCTTCAGTGAGGCACCCCATCTATTCCCAAGGGAGGATGAGTTTATAGATCGGTTAGGTGCTGCCCAAAGTACTTGAGCACCTTTGATTTGAACAGTGAATACTGGCAGATCGCCTTAGCACCAAGTGCCAAGTAGAAGCCTTCATTTTCTACTCCAGAGGGATCATATCAGTTAAAGGTAATTCCCTTTGTTATGTTATGTTATTGGTTCTCCCGGGCTTCCCAGCGCTAACATGAGTAGTGAGAGAAAATACGCTGCTTATGCGAACAAATGGGTCTTTGGCTGTCTTCTGAAACTTAGCAAGTTACCGTTCACTCTTAGTTGAATAGGGAGGCAGTTCCAGAGCTTAGATGCTAAATAGGCAATGAATCGCCCACCGCTTCTGGCCCTATTGATTCTGGGGGTAGCCAGAAGAAAGTGATTGTTCGACCTTAGATCTCGTGCTTTACTGTACGAGATGATGAGATGACTAAGCATATGTGGTCTCTGTGCATGTTTTACTTTGTGTACAATGCAAAGTGTTTTAAATTCTATCCTTTTCTTTACTGGTAGCCAGTGGAGGCTAACCAAGGCCGAGCTTGCAGACTGTGACTTTGGAATGCTCAGCAGGACTCTGGCTGTGGCATTCTGGATAATCTGAAGCCTCCTGGGAAAATACCCAGGGCTGCAGAGGTATAGCAAATTTCCATAATCTAACTGCAACAAAATGAGACCTTGCATCACTATTCTATGGGTTTCACAGGGAGCCATCTGTTTGGCTTCTTGAGGGCTCTTAGAAGGCCAAAACAGGTACCTGCCACATTCTTGGTCTGGAAGGCCATGGTTAGGTCTTTATCCAAAAGAACTCCCTGACTCTTAACTTCCACTTAGGGTTGAAGAAGGCTCCTGCTACTTTTTGGCGCCTGGTGAACCATGTTTTTGCGGGGCTGGAGTACTTCTGTGTGCCCTATGTGGATGACGTTGCGATATCTAACAATGCATTCCAGGACCACTTGAGGCACCCTAAAACCTAAATACAGGAGGTGAAACCGACCATCTGATAGAGACTTCTAACCGCATATTCCTTACCTTAGAATTATCCCTAGGCGTCAGATTAGATCCGGAAATTTTTCATGAGTAGTACCCCTGCTCGCTGGTAGGTGGGGTTGTTCAGCTCCTCGTGCAAAAACAGCAAGGTGATGGATGGAATTCTTGAATTAATCTCAGCTACTGGCAATCCCTCAGGCTGTATCCCAATCCATTGTTTTTTGCCCAGCATGCCATCTCAGTTTGGACCCACCATATGCAAATCAGTGTTGACACTGTTCCTTAAGGGAACAGTCCATGCCCGAACTGCGAGGCCAGGTCCTGTCTGAACTGGAAAACAAGCAACCCAGGACCGGTTTCGCACTTGTTATAGGCTCTTCAGCTGGGTATTGCTTGGTTCCATTGGCACGGTGAGCCTTGAATCCACATCTGGCCATACCCGGCGCACTTAGGGCATCAAATGCAGAAACAACAAGGTGATGGATGAAATGCTTGAATTATTTTCAGCCAGTGGCAATCACTCAGGGCCGCATCCCAATCCATAGTTTTTCTCCCACCATGTCACCTCAGTTTGGACCCTGCCATATGCAAATCAGTCTTGACCCTGTTCCTCAACGGAACTAACCAGCCCAAATTGCCAGGCCAGGTCCTTCCTGAACCGGAACCCAAGCAACTCAAGACCGGTTCCTCCCTCATTCGGTTCCGCGTGGCATCGTCGGCGTTGTATGCCGCTAGAAGTGGCATGCACGGTGCCTATAGATGCACCGCCCCAGCGCGCTGACATCAGTTCTTTTCTTGCTGACCCAGTCAGCGCAGATCCAGAGAAGAGCTGCCCCCAGTCACTTTGTGACTGACCTTTTGCTGATGAATTTTTTGAAACATTGTCTCCTGGTGTGAGTTATGTTAGCGAAGAAGGCTGGTTTTAAGCCCTGTGGTGGCTGGCACCAGCAAATGTCGGTGACGGACCCACATCTCATCTTCCTCTTGTGTCTTAAGCGCGACCAAGACCTGCGTCGCTTGTCGCTCAATGCACCCCACAGCCTTGGGGGAGCAGTTTTCAAGCTCATTTGCCGCTTGACGTGCGATGCGCTATGGTCTCGGTCCCAGTTGAGAGGAAGGTCCCTGGATCGGTTGCAAAGGCCCACAAGAAAAGAAGAACAAGAGGTCAAAGAAATCATCGACTTCAGTCCATCCATCAAAGTCATCTGACAAGACGAGGAAACGTCGGCACTGGAGGCCTAGCTCTGTAGTTGAGCCTTCGCCGGGGCCATCTCCGCACCTCCACGTGTTTCAAGGAGTCGTAAAGACCCCGTCCAACTCCATGAGTTTTATGAGGCCATGCACCTCATATTTGTGTGGCCTGTCCCCGCTTGCAGACCCTTGGGCTCCTCAGGTTTGGGAGGGGCCTCTACTGGTTTTCCGTCAGCAGGTTTGTCCGCGGCACCAGTTGGGCCCCTTGGATCCATGGGCAGATCCGGACCAACTTTGGTTGAGCCACTTCGATATTCCAAACTGCCGATGTCCCTGGCGTCACCGCACCCATTCTCATCCAGAACACAGAGCCGGATGAGCGTCACTGGACACCAACTCCGGCTCCAACTGGAGCCATTCCCTCCAGGCCGGACCCTGAGCCCTATTCCTATGGGCTAAGACTTGGGGAAGATCTGGAAGGGCCACTGGACCCTTATAAATGCCAGTCCCTTGACTTAATGAGGACAACTGGTATGATCTGGCGGAGGCCAGTGGTTTGGATACGTCCCCAGATACTGGCTTGGTCTCCCCTACTACCGTGGCTATGGAGAAGGGAGCCTTATTTGCAATGGTGGCCCTCCGTGGCTGTCAAAATGATCGTCTTGATGAAGGTGCTTCATCCGGGAGTTACCCCATCCAAACCGCTTCTCCCATTTAACAAAGCCCTCATGAACATGCTACTCAGGGCTTGATTCAAGCCCTGCACAGGGGCTCCTGTGAATAGGACACTTACATGCCGCAACCTCTATCATCCCAGAGGACCCCAACTTCTTCACCCTACCACTCCACTGGACAGGGAATCTGAGAGGCTGAATACCTTGGGACAGAAGATGTTTTCTTCCACCAGCCTGGCTCTGCCATCGGTGAACACCATGTGCCTGTTGGGCTGATACCCCCCCTGCTTTGAGACTCAGTTGGGCAGGTGATCCCAATGGTTTCGAAGGAGGCCCAAGCCATACTCTCCCAAGCTATTGCTGATGGGAGGGACGCAGCTAAGTTTGCCATATGCTGTGGCCTATATACGCCTGACTCACTAGGCAGAGCAATTTCATGAACGGTGACCCTTAGGCACCATGCCTGGTTGAGAACCACTGGTTTTTCGGGGGTTTTCCAGGCTTTGCTCTTAGTCATGCCCTTTGATGGCTCCCGTCTCTTTGGAGACAAGGCGGACTCAGCGCTAGAGCGCTTCAAGGATAGCAGAGCTACAGCCGGGTCCTTGAGCCTTTCCATGGTCCCTCAACAATCCCAGCCATGTCTCTACCCATCCAGCCACCACGGCACACAAGATTTCCAGCCCCTGTGTGGGCAAGGATGCGGTGCCCACAGTCCCAGTGAGTCAAGCAGCCAGAGGTCGGGCCAGTCCACCACTTCCCTGGCAGCCGCAGCCTCCAAGCCTCTTTAGTTTGTCCCACGAGCATCATGGGCACGTAGTGGGAGGCAGGATGTACCACCACCTGCACCACTAGAAGTCCATAACATCTGACCGCTGAGTTCTCCAGATTGTCTAATGGGGCTACTCCCTCCCCTTCGTGACTACCCCTCCACCCATGTCACTCACTTGCGACAGGCTGACGGAGGATCATCTTTCTTTACTCCGCCAGGAAGTGACGGTGCTCTTGGCAAAGGGAGCCATTGAGAGGGTGCCAGTAGTGGAAGTAGGTCATGTTTGCTATTCCTGCTACTTTCGGGTGCCCAAGAAGGACGGAGATCTCCGTTCTAATCTAGACCTGCAACCTCTCAATTTCTTCCTGGAAAAGGAGAAATTCAAAATGCTCACACTCACTCAAGACTGCTGTCCTTGGACCTGGAAGACTGGATGGTAGAGTTGAACATACCAGTCCTGCCTGCCCACAGACTTTACCTGTGGTTCACAGTAAGTCACAAGCACTTTCAATTCACCGTACTACCCTTGGCCTTGCCAGCGCCCCTCGGGTGTTCACCAAGGTGATAGCGGTTGTGCAGATCATCTGTGGAGATCAGGGGTGCCAGTCCTGCCCAATCTCGACGATTGGCTGTTGACAGCGGGTTCGGCCCAGGCAGACATCTGCCATCTCCAGACTACGGCGTACCTCCTGCATTCGCTGGGATTCTCTATAAATGTGCGGAGGCCACACCTGATTCTTCTCAGATGCTCCCTTCAATCAGAGCTGTTCTCTGATTGAAGGGAGTTCAGTTTCGGGCTTATCCTCCCAAGCGGTGAGTCCAGGATATTCAGGCTATGACACTGATGTTTCAGCCTCTATCCTGGATTTCCGTTAGACTGACTTTGAGGCTGCTGGGCTTCATGGAATCCTCCATCCTGCTTGTGATGCATGCCCGCTGGCATATTCAGGTTTTGCAGTGGGACATGAAGCTCCAGAGGGGGCAGCATCAGGGAAATCTCTCCGACATAGTCCAGATCTCGGAGGGCACTGCAAACATTCTGCAGTGGTGGTGAATGAACCGCGATTGGGTCAGCGGCAGACCCCTCTCTCTTCCTCAAGCAGATCTGACAGTAGTGACAGATGTGTCACTCCTGGGCTGGGATGGCCATCTGGGAGAAGTGGAGATCAGAGGACTCTGGTTTTTGGCGGAATAAGGACTCCACATCAACCTGTTGGAGCTCTGAGCGATCCAGCCTTTCAATCCTCCATTAAGGAAAAGCTAGTGCAGATGTTTATGGACAGCACCACCGCCATGTGGTTCTGCAACAAACAGGGCGGGGTGGAGTTGTGGACCCTTTGTCAAGAGGCCCTACTTCTCTGGACATGGCTGGAACATTAGGGCATTTCCCTAGTAGTTCAGCACCTGGCGGGTTCTCTGAACCCCAGAGCGGACACACTCAGCTGAAGATGCCGAGCGGATGACAAATGGCGTCTCCACCCAGAGGTTGTGCAAGATCTCTTTCAGCCATTGGGAGATCCTTGGTTAAATCTGTTTGCCAACGCTCAGAATGCGAATGTCAGCTGTTCTGAATGCTGGAGTTTCCAAGGCAGCTCTCACTCAGAGAAGCTTTTCTTCTCAAGTGGAGCTCAGGACTCCTCTACACCTTTCTGCCCATACCACACCTACCCAGAGTTCTTAAGAAGATCAGCAACATCCTTGTGGTTCCGGACTGGGCTCAGAGAGTCTGGTATCTCGAGCTGATGAGCATGGCCATCGGTCCTCAGATCAGGCTGCCCCTTCGGGGGGATCTCCTGTCGCAGCAGCAGGGAAGTGTTCTCCACCCGAACCTGTCAACGCTCCGCCTTCATGCATGGAGATTAAGCGGTGACAGTTGACAACATTCGACTTTCTGCCCGAAGTCTGTAATGTCTTGCAGCCAGGCATACCTCCACAAAGACGGTATATGCCTCCTGTTGGGGCTAGTTTGTGGCATGATGTGCAGAAAACAGATTGATCCCATTTCTGCTCCCCTCTCTCAGGTCCTTCTGTTTATTCTTTCTCTTGCCCAGCAGGGGTCTGCTTTGGACGCCTTAAAAGGTTATCTTTCTGCCATTTCGGCATTCTGCGGTTGCCAGATCAGCCATCCCTTTTCAAGTACCATATTGTACATATGTTTCTGAAAGGTCTCTAACACTTGTTCCAACCATCTCCTTCCATCATGCCTCAGTGGGATCTAAATTTAGTCTTGACTTTTCTAAAATGTGCTCCCTTTGAGCTGCTCCATAACTGCCCTAGCAGGCTCCTTACTTTCAAGACGGCCTTTCTAGCGGCAATAGCATCTACCCAAAGGGTCAGTGAGCTCCAGGCTTTGTCATCCAAGTCTCCTTACCTCAACATCTTCCCAGACAAGCTGTTCCTTTGCACTAGAGCTTCCTTCCTACCAAAGGTCTCTTTAATGTAGGCCAGTTCATTACGCTGCCTACTTTTTCCCTCCACCTCATCCCTCTAATGAGGAGGAGCAACTCCATTAGCTGGCTCCAAAAAGAGCGTTGTTGTTCTACCTTGACCGCACAAAAGAGTTCTGGGTAGACAGCCAACTCTTCGTGGCATATGTCAGAGCCCAGATAGGGAAGGCGGTACAGAAACAGATCATCTCCCAAAGGATTGTGCTCTGTATCAAAATCTGCTATGCGTTGGCCAAGAAGCAACCCCCTGAGGGCTTGCATGCTCATTCCACCAGAGCCAAGGCTGTGACCACTGCTTTAGCATGCAGATTCCTGGACATCTGCCAGTTAGCACTGTGGGCCTCTCTGCACATGTTTACTAAGCACTACTGCCTGGAGAGTCAGGTCCGTAGGGATGGGCACTTTGCTCATTCAGTCCTACTGGACTTGTTAGTGTGAATTTGTTACACAGAGGTATTGCCTGGGTATCTATTCTAAGGGAAGGAGTCTTCGGCTAAAAGTCTCTATCAGAGGAACAAGTTACTTATCTTTGGTAAAGCCTTATCTGGTAGAAACTCTATTTAGCCGCAGATTCCTTAACGACCCCCCCCCCCAATCCTCCCCGCTCTGTGAACAGATTATAGACTTAGGGCTGTTTCCCCTTTCAGGGCCTTAGTTTCAGACACCAGTGGTCAGTCATCTTCGTGGCTACGCACTTCCGGCATGGAAAGTCATCAAAAATAACTATCGTCAGCACACTGGGGTGGTCCCATATAGGCACCGTGCACGTCACTTCCTGCGCGGACGACGCCACACTTGGAGATAATTCTAAGGTAAGGAATCTGCAGCTAGATGGAGTCTCTAACAAATAAGTTGTTACCAAAGGTAAGTAACTTGTTCATCAAGATGACCAAGTCTCAGGTGGAGCAGTCCTCCATATTCTAACTGAGGCATGAGGTGGGTAATGGCACATTCTCCCATTGGATGCCAAGATATAGTCTGTGATGGAGTGGGAAGTGACTTCTGCCCATAATGAGGTGAGGGCATTTTTACAACTAATGGTGTTGGCAGCCAGTTTGTGGCTAATTATGGAACTAAAGGTGCCCCATTGAGTGAATTGACAACCGAGAAGCAGCCGAGGAATGTGATTTGGACTGAGGAGCATCAAAGAGCATTTGATGAGCTGAAGAATGCATTGCATCAGTACTGATAGCACCTGACTACAGTCATCCTTTTATTGTGCAGACGGATGCCTCTGACAAGAGATTTGGAGCTGTGTCAGCTCAACGGGATGACAAAGGTAGAGAACATTCAGTAACCTTCATTAGTAAGAGGTTACTACCTATGGAAAGGAACTGGGCAGCCAAAGAGAAAAAGTGATTTGGGCTAGTGTGGGTCATGCTGAAGTTTCACCCCTACTTGTTTGGCACTAGGTTTGTAGTGCAAATGGATCATAAGTGGGCTATTGTGTTTTCGGTATAAACCTATAATAACTATAATAAATATCCCTACCAAACAGTAAATAGTCCTCATCAGTGTAAACATATATGCTATGTTATACATTTTATAAAGCGCAACAAATACCCTGAAGGGTGTCCTGGCGCAAAAAAAAAAGATTCCCAACAAAGAGATGGCCAGAGGCAGAACTTGGAGCGGCTAACAGGTGCTGTGAAAACAAAGATACTTCTTCTCAAAAAATGCATGATTCAAACTACTCGATGCCGGAGAGTCAAGTTGTTAGAGCTTTACTGACTTGAAGCAGACAGGGGATTTTTTGAAGATGAACAAAAAGCTCATTCCGCAGCAACTGGAGAAAGCCTTTCCTTCTGTGCAGCACTGAGTGACCCATGGTAGAACCAGCAGGTGTGAGTCAGAGTAGTGCAGCAGAGGAATGGAAGTGTACCTCTTGAATTTATCAGCCAGATAGACAGGGCCAATTCCATGAGCTGCTTTGTATACGAGGCAGAGTCGTCATTCGCTTTTCAACTGGAAGCCAGTGCAGATGTTTTGGAGCCTCTGAAGAGGACGACCAATGAGGAAGGCCCAGTATAATCTTGGCTGCTACATTCTGAATGCCTTGCAATTTCCTTATTAGTCCCTAGTCTGCCCTCAATTGGAGAAAATCGCAGTAATCCAGGCAGCTAAGAATAGTCCCCTGGATCACCACCCGATGGACCTGCTTGAGAGGAAAGAGAAGGGTCTTCTTCAAGACCTTAATAAAGAACGACAAGTTGAAACCACATGATTCACTTGAGCCTTCAACACAAGGCTGTGTTCAAGTAAGATGCCTAGATATTTTGCAGCCTTTACAGGAGCCAGATGTACCGTCCAAACAGGGGGCCAGAAATTGAGAGGTAACATCCTCGGGGTCTGTCGATGGAATAGCCACAGAACCTCTATTTTTCCAGAGTTAAATTGTAAGGCATTCTTCTGCAATCAACTAGAGACCACTGTCATATATCTGTGAAAAGGACCAAAGGGATCAGTGCTAGCACAATCTGCAGTGATAACAAGCTGAGTGTTATTGGTTTGATTCGTGCATCGTACACCAAAAGATTTAATATGTTCCAGGAGAGGACACATGCCCAAAGTAAATAGAGTAGGGCTAAGTGCAGAGTTGTGTGGCGCACCTTGATGCAAGACTTTAACATCAGAGAAGAAAGGAGGCAAATAAGACCGCCTGTCCCCTACCCATCCTCGTGCCAGCTCCCCCTGTGACAGTCCTCCTGTCCAGCTTGCCCGCAGTCCCCTACCCTCTGCTACCTGTCTACCTGCTGCCCTCTGTTTGTACCTCCTCTGCTCATTTATTGGTCTATTTTGCCTTTTCCGCACGTTTTTCTGTCTTCTGTTTTGTCTATTTCTGCTTGGTCTTTTGCCCTCCATTTGGCCTTTTCTGCTTGTTTTTCTGCCCTCTGTTTGCCTTTTATGCTTGTGTTTCTGCCATCTGTTTTGCCCTCTTCTGCTCTGTTTTGCCTTTTTCTGCTTGTTTCTTCCCTCTTCCGGCTACTTCCCTCCTCCCGCCACCCAGCGCCTCGCCTTCCCCCAGGACCTACTTAATGGAGGCCGCTGTATGACCCCCATTGAGCAGGTCCTCATGCCAGCTCCTGTGCGACAGTTCTCCTGTCCAGCTTGCCAGCAGTCCGCTACCCTCTGCTGCCTGTCTACCTGCTGCACTCCTCTGCTCTTTTCTTGCTCGGTTTTGCCTTTTCTTCTTGTTTTTCTGCCCTCCATATTGCTCGCTTTTCTGCCCTCTATTTTGCCTTTTCTTCTCGTTTCTCTGCTCTCCATTTTGCCTTTTCTGCTTGTTTTTCTGCCCTCTGTTATGCACTCTTCTGCTCTGTTTTATCTTTTCTGCTCCTTTTTCTGCCCTCTGTTTTGCCTTTTCTGCTCCTTTTTCTGCCCTTTGTTTTGCCCTCTTTTGCTCTGTTTTGCCTTTCCTGCTTGTCTTTCTGCCCTTTGTTTTGCCTTTTCTGCTTGCTTTCTTGCCCTTCGTTTTGCCATTTTTGCTGGTTTCTCTGCCCTCTGTTTTGCCTTTTCTGCTCGTTTTTCTGCCCTCTGTTTTGCCCTCTTCTGCTCTGTTTTGCCTTTTCTGCCTGTTTTTCTACCCTCTGTTTTCACCTTTTTCTGCTTGTTTCTTCCCTCTTCCCGCCGTTTCCCTTCTCTCGGGGTTCCTATCCAGCTTGCCTGCCCTCCGCTAGCCTCTTCTGCCTTCCTGCTGCCCTTTGTTGGGCCTCCTCTGCTTGTTTCTTGCTCTGTTTTGTCTTTTCTACATGTTTTTCTGCTCTCTGTTTTGCCTTTTCTGCTCGTTTTTCTGTCCTCTGTTTTACCTTTTCAGCTCAATTTTCTGCCCTCCATTTTGCCTTTTCTGCTAGTTTTTCCCTCTTCTGCTCTGTTTTGCCTTTTGCTGCTCGTTTTTCTGCCCTCCGTTTTGCCTTTTCTGCTTGTTTTTCTGCCCTCTGTTTTGCCTTTTGTGCTCACTGGTTTTTCTGCCCTCTGCTTTGCCTTTTTCTGCTTGTTTCTTCCCTCTTTCCACCATTTCTTCAAGACCTATCACAGGGGGAGCTGGAACGACGGAGATCTCATACCACAGCGCCAATATACCCCCAGGGGTGACAGTGCTGCACTCTACGATTGATTGATTAATTGATTGATTAATCAGGTAGGATCTACACCAGTCAAGGGCATCATCCTTAATTCTGGCTTCCTGTAACCCATCCAGCAGAATGCCATGTTAGACCTTATTGAATGCTACTGAAAGATCCAAGAGAACCAGCACAGATGGTACAGCCTGGTATGACAGCATTCGAAGGTCATCCACCATGGCCAGCACAGCTGTTTCAGTGCTTGGTAGGGGGGGGGGGGGAGCCTGACTAGACAATGTCCAGCACCTGACTCTGCCCTAGACTCTCCACTAACAATCCATGCACACACTTTTCTTAGATCCTAACCACAAATGGAAGTAACAATATAGGACAGTAGCTGGAGAGAACCGAAGGATGAGCATTAGGTCTTTTTTTAATAGATGAGCAATTAAGGCTGTTTTCCAAGCGTCTGGGACCAGTCAGGAGGACAGTAGTCTATTACATGCCTGCCTCAACGAGGGGCTCAGTGTGCCGGCCATCTTCGGCTACTGATACGGGGGCAAGGGATCTAGTGAGGACCCAGATTTGTGTCACTGGAATGGTGAAAAACTATGCTTCCAACATGGGTGCCCAGAGGTCTAAAAAGACAGCCTGATTAGAGGTGGTGAAACTGGGGTTCTTTGGCTCTATTCCCCTATCTGCGTCCAGAGCTGGCATCAGAGGTTTGGACTGGCTAGTATTTCTGTCTGACATCTCTGCCCTTATCTCGGTCTAAAAAAAGTTGGACAGCCTATCCGTGAGCTCTTGTTTGTGTAAGATAATATTAGATACCCACTTAGGAACCAAAAAATGTTTCACGATCTAGAACATTTCCTTGGCAGAATTGACTGCATTCAGGATTTTAGGGGTATAATATTTCTCCTTTTCACAGTTGTTTATATTTCCACTGTTCGAATCTCAGGGCTACTCTTTCTAAGTCAGCATACTCAGCTCACCACATGCCGTCCGGTTTCTTGCATCTTCATTTGGCTTCTTTAAGAGCAGGGGAGTACCAAGGTGTAGAAGGAGTAGACCGGGCCTTGTGTCTGCTTTTTGCTGGTAAACCGTATCCACCACCATTTGCACTCAGTTTACATAATGAAAGTAGTATCCTACTAATTCCAGAACAATATTTCAAGTATATCCCCTGGGTGATGCGTATGACAGAACTCTTACCAGCTCAGAGATGTTCAATTTCCACCAAGGGCAATACTTATTCTGTGAGACCATCTGCCTCTGCACATTGTTTCCTTTCCCTGAATTTAGTTGTTATGAGAAGATCTGGAAAGGAATTAATGAGTGGTCCTTCCATACCTGTCGGATGTCTTCTTCACAGTTGATATGGTCTGCTGTCCCAAAAAATAAAATCTACTGTGTGCCCCTTGATAAGAGTAGGACCAGAAACTAGCATGTCCAACCCAAATGCTGAGATCCCTTTCTATAGCTTTACAACTTCCGGACAGGTAGGCTTATCTGTTGAGAGATTAAAATCGCCAAGCACCATCAAGTTGTTATATGTCAGAGAAGCAGATAAGACCAGGTCCAGAAAAGGGTTGATGAAAGTATGGGCAGGCCCCGGAGTGCGGTAACACAGTAAACCATTAAAAAGAGTCATGGTCTGGGAGATGATAGAAAAGCCCTGGGTCTCTACCATGGTCAAGCCAGTAGGTCCCCATTCACAAATTGTGAACTGTACCTGTGCTATGATCGCAACGCCACCTCCTCGTCGATTAGGCCTTGCCCTGTGTGTGATGTTATAACCAGCTGGGCAAACGTTAGCTAGCACAGGATTAGGTGACTCTGTGAACCACGTCTCTGTGACACACAGGACCACAAGAGACCTCACTCTCATCCTTTCATGTAATTCAAAGGCATTGCACACTGCTAAGCGTGCATTTATCAGTGCACATCGGAAGTTATGCTGAGGAAGGGAGCTAGACCTTCCTTTACTGCTCAAAGTGGTTATTGATGTGTTAGCCTTAATGCAGACCATGGTAGTGGACATATTAATATGATTCCTCTTTACTGTCATGGTCCCCCATTTTGTTGTCACAGGGCAGCCCTCCTGCAGAGAGCTTACCTTGGTATGTTCATTCCCTTATCTCATATCACTCTTAATATCCAGCAACTGCTGCTTGGTGTATGTTATTCTAGGAAGATGGTCTACTTCTGAAACCAAAAGGACAGCATCGCTAGAGCTGAGCGCAGACGGACTGTGAACTGGCGCAGGCAGACTCGGCTTTGGCTCACCTGCTGCACGGACATGCAGCTGTCTCCATTGAATGGATAAGAAATGAGAGGCAACTAGGCCGTCACTCCAAGATGGCACCCTAGGCGTGCTTCTGAAGAGGAATAAAAATGGCATCCCCTTGCGCTACTTTCCAGGCAAATCAGCCCAACATAGAAATCCAGGTAAGAAGTGCCCCAAAATATTCCCCCCTCCCCCCCCCAAGAAATGTTTAAGATGTGCAGGGGCGCAAGTTAAAAGCACAATAATTAAAAGTCAAATAAACGCAGGGTCAGGAATAGCACACACTTGGCTAGGACCTTTAGTTCTCACAGTCACACAGCTGTCTCTATTAAATGGGTAAGGAGCGAGCTGGAATTAGACCATCACTCCAAGATGATGCCATAGGCATGTCTCTGAAGAGAAGTACAAATGGTGTCCCCTCACGGTATACTTTCCAGGCAAGCACAGCCCAACAAAGGAATCCAACTAAGAAATGCCTCAAAACATTCCCCCTCTACCCAAGAAAAGTTTAAGAGGTGCAGCGGCACAAGTTCAGAGCACAATAATCAAAAGTAAAATTAATAGAGGGTAAGGAGTAGCACACACTTGGCTGGGGGATAATAAACACCTGCACACCACAAACTAAAATGCCATTCAAAGAAAGGAAAGTGAGAGAGAATGGGTCATTCAACGGGTTCACAGGAATGCAGATGGATATCTGAGAACCCAACCTCTCCAGGAGTGGGATTGGTTTGAGATAGTCTGATATTGGATGGGCGTGTATAAGGACAGAGAAATCCCCTTTATGGTGACAGGGCAGGGATGCATGTCTGAGTGCAGTGGCTGCATGGATATCTGGACCCCTGGTAATGAATTTTAGTCATGGGCGAGTACCCGAGGCACAAGTACAATAAGGCAGCTTACCCATTTTATGTTTAATAGTAATCTGTAGTGTGAACAGACCTTTTTACCTGTGTCACTGGAGTGGTGCCTACTGGCCCACTCATGTAAAGTTGCACTGTTATGTACTTAACTCAACCTTGGTCTACATGGTGACTGTGAGTAGCGCCAGGCAGTGTGTGATAAGTGTTTGCCTGTGCTGAGATGTATGCGTGGCTGTGCATGGTAGATAGCATGGAGGCCTATGGGTTCCCTTTTCGAACCCCAGGGCCTGGAAAGGATAGTGGTGGTGTGGACTGCAACCCTCAGACAAGAGATGTGGATAGCTGAAATTCCTGAGTGCTGGTGTCAGACACACATACTGGACGAAATGGAGCAGAACATCCTCTCTGCACATCAAATGTCTCCTTGATTCCAGAAAAAGTTACTGGTCAGTGGGGCCTGGGCTCTTTAACAGGGAGCTGGTGAATCTGATAAGGTGTTGTAGGACCAGGATGATCGTAGAGCATATCGAACATAGAGGAAAAGAACATTTTCAATCTAATAAGGCATGGAAGGATGGAAGAGAAGTCTAGTTATCCAAGTAGATAAGTTTCTCTTGTCCTCAATAGAACCTAGGTAACTAATACAAAGTATTAGTTGGATTTGGGTAGACCAAAGGAAAAGACAGCTGTACTTGAATTGGTACCACCTCCACTGCCTTAGAAGAGAAAAACTCAAGGTTTTTCTGGCGAATCGTAGCCCTAAATTGCAGCACAAAAATCAAAGCTTCTGCAAATCAAATTGCCACAACAGACTGGGTAGTTTATATGTTGGAGCTTTATAAACAGAATGTTGGTGCCAGGACATTTTTCCCCAGTAATCATTCTAACCCACATATCAATTTCCCATCTTCTGAACAAATAGTTGGCTATCTAAACAAGGCAAACCCATTGGCCATGAGCCCAGATGAAATCCCGATCGCGGTCTATAAGTGAAATTCTGGGCTGTGGCCAATACATTGAGGCCATTATTTGCACATTGTTATGACTCAGACTCTATCTCAAAACCCTGGCAAGGGAGTGTTATAGTACCTCTTCATAAAAAGGGCAGTAAACAAGCCCAGGAAACGTTTGACAAAATGTCCTCCTGGATGCGGTTGGGAAGATCTTTGCATGGGGGATTCTTGAAAAGCTTGAAATATGTATCAATGAGGCAAATATTATTTCTTTAAAACAGTCTGGTTTTAAATCTAACCAATCTGTGTCTGATTAAATTGCGGTGTTGTGGTCTATTCTAGACATTTATGTTGTGAAAAAAAGCCAAGTTGCGTATTCCAGTTTTATTGATTTTTCAACCCCGTTTGATCGTGTGGACAGATCTATTTGATTGGCACAAACTTCAGTCACTGGGCATACCAATTAATTTGCTTAGATTAGTTATTATCTTGTACTCCTCAACATGGTGCAGACTATTATTGTGGAGAAATGAATTCCTGTCACCGGTTATCCCCACACATAATGGGCTAAACTAGGGTTGCTTACTCGCTCCTTTATTGTTTTTACTTTACACATTTGATTTTCCCATAACAATTTTGACAATGAACATGTTCCTCCAAAACTGGAGTCCCATTCATTGCATACCCTCTTGTACGCTGATGACATAACCATGTTTGATTTAACTCCTTTGGGTTTACAAAGAAATTAGCTAGAATTGTGCACTTCTGCTGAAAGGCATTTTCTAAAAATAAACATTGCAAAATTAAAGGTCCTAGGGGCATATGTATCAAAACTGCTTTTATGAATTGCAAATAGCGAATTTTAGCGATTCGCTATTTGCAATTTGCAAAATGCAATGTATGTAGGATTTGCAAAAACTTTTGCGAATCCTTCATATTCCTTAATTGCGAATCGCAAATTGCGATTCGCAATTAAGGAATACCCTCCCATTCATTCCTACGGGCCTGGAGGCCCATAGGAATGAATGGTAAGACATTCGCAATTTGCGAGTACCCATTAGGTACTCGCAAATTGCGAATGCAATTTCAAGGGTGCAAGGGTGTCAAAAGGACACCCTGTTGCACCCCTGAAATAAGCATGGGTGCACATGTGGCGCACATACATGCGCTAAGGGCATGTATGTGCGCCACATGCCACTTTGAAAAATGCAAAAAAGTGCATTTGTCAAAGAAATCACAAATTACCACCAACCTGAAGTTGGTGGTAATTTGAGATTCCTTAAGCCAAAATCGCACAACTTGGGTGCTTCCTACACTGCATTTAAGGAATCGCAATTTTTGCGATTCCCTATTTTGCGATGGCCTTTTGGGATGATACATCCCAAAAGGCTATTTCCCGTTCGCAAACGGGCCGATTCTGAGAATCGGCCCGTTTGCAAACGGGAAAAGACATGATACATATGCCCCCTAGTTTTTAGAGGCACAAAAAGAGGATTACTATATAACTGGTTCATAGATCAAGAAAAAGTAGAGGTTGTTGATAATTATTTTTATCTAAGAGCAACTTTCTCTCTCAACCTCTTTCATATACTGCACTTTTCTAATTTAGGGGAAAAAACCTTGGCCCGCAATGGTGCTCTTCAAAAATGTTTTACCTCTTTGTGGAAGAGACATTTTAATCATCTATTACATGTTTATAAAACAAAAATACCACCAACTTTAACTTATGTGTTGGAATATACTCCTCTTTCAAGTTGGTCCTTTTTAAATTTATATGAAAAAAAATATTTTACGTACATTTTTGCACTGTGAGCTCAGCTATACCAGTGCAAATCCTTGAGCTTGGGCTCTCTAGTACCTATTTCCAAACTCTTGCAAATATAATACATTGGGGATATAAGCTACTCCATGTGCCGGAGTTGCCTTAAAGGGCGCTCCTTTAATTCAAGTCTAGGAAAGGGATCTGCTGAAAAAACAATTTTGTATAGAAACTTTACATGAGATCTGAAGAGTTTTAGTTGTAATAAGGGCCTTTAAAGTTGTGAAACCCGGGGCAGTTGTGCCACTTTCTCAAAGTTCAAGTGGATAGGCTAAGATTCCCCCATGATTTAGAATATGGTGGTTATATGAAAATAAACAGAGGTTTAGTAGCAAATACTCACTTTAGAGAAATCCAACCTTATCTGTCCTACCAAATTTCCTACAATATGAAACGTTTACTTTTGCTCCACCAAAAAGTTAACCTTCCCCTTTCTTTGACTGCGAGATGGAGGGGGGACCGCGAGATGGAGGGGGGACCACGAGATGGAGAGGGTCCATTGTAAACTCTGCGATTTATAATTTTTGTATTAAGCCCCCAAAACCAATTTAATTAACACCATACTTGCCCAGCTGCAGGAGGTTTTAGAAATTGTGTTTTACCTCCCTTAATTGAGCACTGTAACATTACTATAGGCTTATAGCCCACAGCTGAGGTTATACCAGTTGTTAAAAGACCCTGAACCCGAGTTATAGGCCTGAGCCACAGGCGAGGGCCTATAAGGAGGGAGAGGGCCTTTATCAAAGGTATAGCCCAAGGTAGAAGGACAATAAGGCTATTAGAACATTCCACTCACTATGGTTAGAATGTTCTAAATTAAAAAGGGAGAAACATGAAGACAAAAAGTGGAATGTTGGAGCTCCGGGCTCATACCAGCCATTATAAACCAGGAGCTACTTCATTGTCTTCAGAGGAGCTCTCAATATTCCAATGTTCTCATACAGCTTTATAGCCCGCCATAGTGGGCTATACCGACCATTAAAGGCCCGCTCCAGCGTTAAAGGCCAGAGGTGAAGGCCTTTAACAAGGGAATGGGCCTTTAATGACCGGTATAGCCCAGCTGTGGTGGGATATAAAGCTATTAGAACATTCCATCCCATGAGGGCAGAATGTTCTAATTAAAAAACACAAATGCCTCTCGGAGACCAAGGGGGTTGAAATCACCCTCTGGCTCCAAAGCCTTTGTTTCACAGGCCTTGTTGTGAATGTTCTACAGCTAACAACGCGCACAGGGCCACGGCTGTAAGCTGTTGAACATTCACAGCAAGAGCTGTGAAATGGGGCTGAAGGCAGCTCCTTGTTCTCCCTGACTTGGCTGAACTGCTTTTTGTAGTTCAGCCAAGCCAGGGAGATCCAGGAGCTGAGCTGCATTTACCCCTTCCTCCTTCTGAAGCCCTAGTGACACTGAGCTACAGGAGGAGAGGAGGGTGAAGGCTGCATGTGCCCTCCTGCACGGCCTCTGCCTTTCGCTTTCCTCTGCCTAAATAATATATTTTCGAGAAGCAGGGGAAAGAGAAAGGCAGATGCTGTGTATTAGGACATTGAAATGTTGAGAGCAGCGGGCCTAAACCAGTTCATATAGGCTGCTGGAGTTCCATTTCAATGGAGCTCTCAACATTCCAATGTTCTAATATACAGCATCTGCCTTTCTCTTTCCCCTGCTTCTCGAAAATATATTATTTAGACAGCTGATGCAACTTATTATACACCCTCTGAATGAACAGGTTTTTTTTATGATATTTTAAAAATTATGAACTGTTATGTTTTATTACCTGGGAATATTTTGCATTCCTATGAATTTTATTGTTTAACTTTGTTTTATTGATTTTGTGGTATAGAGCAGATACGTTACAATTTCATGCACATCCATATAGGTAAGTTGAGAGTAGAACCCGAACTCCAACCCACCCCCATTATAACGGCGCAGTGTAACAAGAGTTCGTCGGGGGCCACGAGTGTCCATGGGTGTAGGTGGGGCCAAGGCTCCCGCTATGTAATCACCTATCCACTCCCATAATGCCAAGAAAGAACAAAAAGAATAATTCCTCCCCCCTGAACCCCCCCCCCCCAATAACCGGTGTGCCATATCCTTGTCGTCTTGGGCCATCGTGTGTGGGGACTGCTCGATGTCTAGCTTTCAGGGGCGTCTTCTGGGGTCGATGTGTCAGTAAGCCGCAAAAGGCGAAGGTACTTCGGGCACGTAACTTCGTTGAATTCCATCGCTAGGAGTGAGAGAATGGGTTGCCAGATCGTGTGGAAGGAGGCCGTCGACTGCGTAAGAGTGGCTTGTATGCGCTCCATACCCACTGTATACCACAATCTATGTAACCAGCCCGTGTGTGTAGGGTGAGTTTGTGTTCCCCAAAGCGAAATGATGTGTTGAACAGCCGCTCCCATGGTCAGTCCCATCTGCCTCCCCCTGATTGACTTCAATGGGAAGGTGAGTGCGTTGGGCAACCCTAGAAGTATGTAAGCAGGGAAGCGTGGAATTTCCGTGTCAAACTGTTTGTCTATGTCGTTGAGGACTGCTGTCCAGTATCCTGTCACCTCCCTGCACTCCCATAGTAGGTGGGTCAATGTGCCCTCCCCGTCACATCCCCTCCAGCAAGTGGGACTGCGGTTGGGATTGCCTCTATTTAACCTGACCGGTGTCAAATACCAGTATGTCGCAACTTTAACCGCTATTTCCCTGCTGGCAGTGTTCCTGGCCGTGTGGTTGGCCCTGTAATATATAGCTTGCCATTCCTTTCCGGAGAGGCTTCTCCCCAGTTGTTTTTCCCAGCGTTTCTGACCGGCTGAGGGACGCGGAGGGGGTGGGAGACAGAGCATCTTGTATAGTTCCGTAGTCAGCTTACGGTCTGACTCTTTGGTAAGTAGCCATTTTTCGTAGGCTGTCAGTTTTCTACCTACTAGGGGGCATATCTCCGGCTGTGTCAACCAATGTCGAATTTGAAAGTATTGGAATCGCTGCGGGGTTTTGATGTCGTAGTGCTGTGATAACTCGGAGAACTGGAGGAACCCCTCAAGGTCGAATATATGGCCCGCAGACCTGCAGTCCGATTTCCGCCACTGCAGGAAGGCCCGCTCTTCTAGCCCCGGCGTAAATTCAGGATTATCAAACAAAGGCGTGAGCGGCGAGGGGAAAGTGGTGAGCTCCCCTCTAACCGCCACCGCATCCCACACACTCATCACTGTGCGAGTAATAGGGGATTTTTTGAGGTAGGCCGGCCTGTCGGATCGCTTTAGGAAGGGAATCTTCCAAAGCGATGTCTGCGCCATCGCTCTGTCCTGAAAGAGCCATCTTTTTCCGATTCGGATCGGCTCCATTCCACCAGGTATCTTAATTGCGCCGCCTGGTAGTAGCGCTGTAAGTTTGGAATCCCCAATCCTCCCTCGTCGGGTTGTCGGTGGGATAGGTCTCTTCGCATCCGTGGTCTCTTCCCGGCCCATACAAATTGTTGCACCGCCTCTTGCAGCCTACGTATAGTTCCCTGGGGCGGACTCACTGGGATGGTTTGAAAGATATAGAGGATTTTAGGTAGGATGGACATCTTTACCGCCGCGACGCGACCCAGAAGCGATAGGGGTTGTTTTTGCCATTTCCTTAAGTCACCCTGCACTTGGGAGGTGAGCTTCGTGTAGTTCAGGGCTACGGTCTGATCAGTGGATGGGGTTAGGACTATCCCCAAGTATGGGATCGTGGCATGAGATTGCAGGCTCCCGTAGTCAGAGGATGCATCGTGGAGCGTGCGTGCGTTGCGACCCAAAGGAAGGAGCATTGATTTTCCCCTGTTCATTTTGAAGCCGGACACCCTCCCAAAAGTCTCCAGTTCCTCTAGGAAGGCGGGCACTGATTGTTTAGGCTTATCCAGCGCAGCCAAGATGTCGTCGGCGTACAGGCTAATTGTATGTTGTTCCCCTCCAAAGGTGATGCCGGCTATGTCGGGGTTGTCGCGAATCCTCTGCGCCAGAGGTTCTACGTAAAGCGCAAAGAGGAGGGGCGATAACGGGCAACCCTGCCTCGTGCCTCGCCTAATGTCGAATGGCCGTGAGCCGATGCCGTTAACTCGTATCGTTGCTTTTGGTTTATCATAGCAACTGGCGACCCATGCCCTAAAGCGATCCCCGATTCCAAAGTGTGCCATCGTTTTATCTAAAAAAAAACAGTCCACCCTGTCAAACGCCTTTTCAGCGTCTATCGACAGTAGCATGGCGTCCGACCCCGTGTAGTGGGCTTTGTCTATTAAGTGCATGAGGCGTTTAGTGTTATCACTGCATTGTCTGCCAGGGATGAAGCCCGATTGATCCGGCTCGATGATGCCAGGTAGCCGTGGTCCAAGTCTAGCCGCGAGAACCCCTGTGAAGAGTTTAAGGTCTATGTTAAGTAGTGAGATTGGCCTGTAAGCGGCGCATTGAGTGGTGTCTTTACCTGGCTTAGGTAGGACGATGATATCGGCCTCTAACATATCAGAAGGTATCGAGCCGGGCCCCTGAAATGAATTAAAATGTCTAGTTCGAAGCGGGGCTAATAATGGGCAGAAAGTTTTATAAAAACCGGCTGAGAAGCCATCTGGCCCAGGCGACTTCAAGGGTTTGAGGCGGGAGATCGCGCCGACCACCTCCTCTATCCTGATAGGCGCATCTAGCGAAGTGGCACCATCTGCATTGAGAGGTGTCGTCGCTGCTCTACTTAGGTAGGCCTCCCCATCTGCGTCAATAGACCGATCTTCGCTGTAAAGCGATGCATAGAATTCTCTAAAGGCCTCAGCTATCTGGTCGTCATTGCCCAGTTTCTCACCCTGAGCGTTGTAAAAGGTTGTAATTTTAGACCACTGAGCTCTAGCTCTGAGCGTACTTGTGAGGAGACGTCCCGTTTTATCGCCTCCTACATAATATGTGTGTCGGAGCCTCAGGGCTGCGTACTCGGCGCGATCGAGGTCCAGACCGGCCAGTTGCGCCTTAGCAGCTTTCAACTGCCTCCAAATCCTGGGGGCTCCCGTGCAACTGTGCACCCTCTCCAGTTCGACCACCTGAGCCGTTAAGGATTCCCGCTTTTCTTTTCGCTCTTTGGCTTCCGCCGCCGAGATAGCTATCAGCTCCCCTCGTGTTACTGCCTTAAGTGCTCCCCAAACCGCCGTCAGGGGTGTGCCCGGTTTATCGTTGAGTGCGAGATAATCAGTGATGCGTTTGTGCAGTTGTTGGGTTACCCCCTTCTTTTGTAGTAGGGCCTCCCTCAGTCGCCACCTTCCCCCCATTGTCTTAGTCCGGGGGACCGCTATAGACACTACCACTGCGTCATGGTCTGATATGGCAGCTGGAATAATGTCCACTTCGTCTACCAGTGTGTTGAGCTCCGAGGATCCTATAAAGTGGTCTAGTCTGACATAAGTGTGGTGCACGTGTGAGTAGAATGTGTAGTGTTTGCTCTGAGGGTGCGCCTCCCGCCATAAATCCAACAATCCCCTTTGAGTCATCCAGTCCTTCCCCTCTGGTGAGATCGCTCCCGATGAGCCTAAGCGGTGACCTGATCTATCTGCCTCCCGATCCATGACCAAATTGATGTCGCCTCCCACTAGTGTGTGTCGGTCCTGAGGGCTTAGAATCTCGGAGAGGGCGCCCTTGAGAAAGGGTTCTTGGCCCGAGTTGGGAACATATAGGGACCCTACGATCAGGGACATACCGCCCACCCGTATATTGTATGCTAGCAGCCTTCCCTTGATTTCTGCTACTCTGTCTCCCACCTGGCCGTGAAAGTGCCTAGCAAATAATATAGCGACCCCCGCTTTCTTATCAGGGGTAGAGGAGTAGAACTGCTGGAGGAATGCCCGGGACCTCATCCGATGCCAGTCTTTGGACAGTAGATGTGTTTCCTGTAAGAGACAGATTGAGGCGCCGGAGTTCTCTAAGTACGATAGAATGGCGCGTCTTTTAATGGGGTTATTGAGCCCCCGCACATTTAGGGTAATAACTTTCAGAGTGGCCCCCGTCATTCTGTCTGCATGTCGGGGGATATTGTTGTTAGAGGGGACTACCCCTACATGGCGTCTCACTGAGACCCTCCCCTTTATGGCACACCGGTTCCCTCCCCCCACCCGCTGCTCCCGGATCCCCCCAGCCTCCCCCAACCCCAACCGCCCACCCCAAACCAAAACGTTTTTACCATTCTACTAACCAGCGCCCCTCCTCCCCCCGCCCTAACCCCAACTGAACCTCCCCAACAAGTTACCATAGTCCAAAGCCTGCCCTCCCGTAGTGCAGGCCTGTGGTGAAGTTACCTGTGTGAGCGTGCAACTCCAGCAACCCCGGCCCCCCGCCGCCCCCCCAGCCAGCTATGAATCAGTGCAAATGTGTCCCCAACTGTAGAACAATTCATGCAAGAGGCGAGATGTCTCTAGTCACCGCGTCGAGGGCCGAAGCACGTTCCTGTGACATAGCTATGTGGTCCGGTTTCAACTCTGCTACGGGCGACTGTCGTCTGCCCGCTCGTTGCCATCCTCCTCCCGGTAATTTTTGAGAGCGATCCGGGGAGGTGTCCGGTTCCCGGTGCTCGAGACCCAGCAGGACGCAGGTCTCTTGGAGGGATCTTGTTTGGCGCAGCGCCCTATTCCATTTGAAAATCAGGCGGAAGGGATGACCCCAGGAATAGGGTATCCCCTTGTCTCTCAGGAACGAAGTGACTTCCCTGAACACTTTCCTTTTTTGAAGAGTGATGGAGGACAGATCCTGGAATAGTGCCACTGAATGTCCTTGATGTTGGAGAGGTTGTTTCAATCTTGCTTCCCGTAGGATCCGCTCCTTCAGTGGAAAGTCTGGCAGGAAGGCCAAGATGTCCGGGGGGGGAGCAGGCGTGCGTCGCGCCAGACCCACTCTGTGCGTTCGATCGATGCGGATCGCGAAGTCTGAGCTCTTGCCGAGTATCTCCCGAAAGAGGCCCTGCAGGTATTGGGCTACATCAGCTCCCTCTGCTTTCAATGGGACACCTCGGACCCGAATGTTGTTGCGTCTCGACCTGTTCTCTAGGTCTTCTGCATGCGCTTGCAGGTCCACCTGCTGATTTTTAAGGCGGATGAGGTCCTGTTGGAGGTGTACAATTTCTTCGCTCCTCGTGTGATCATTGTCTTCAACGTCTGCCACCCGCTCCCCCAGTCCATCTACTTCGCGATGTATCTTCCTCACCTCCCCTGCCACCTCCTGTTTAAGCGTGTGAAAGTCCTCGCGTAGGGAGTTGAAAAGTGTCTCCAGGAATGCTCGGGTGATCGGCTTTTCCCCATCCCGGTGGTCCGCCTGCTGCTTCGGGCGGAGGGGGGGAAGGGGGGTCCCTTGTCGCCCTTGCTGGGGCCTTTGAGAAGCATGTCCGGCAGCGTGCGCTCCCCCTTCTTTCTTGTTGTGGACATGATAGGGTGCCCCGGCCTGGGTCTCTGTTCCTGCTGGTCGTCGGCACCTCAAGAGGACAAAGACCGTGGGCCCTGGTCTATTGCAGCCGGTGTTCTTGCCTCCCTCCGAGTTTGTGTAGTGACTCCGTGCCACGATCCGTGTCGGGCATGCGCTCGCTCCTTGAGGAGGGGGCTCATAGAGATCCCGGGGCTCACCACGCTTCGACTTGTTGGGCGGCAGGTAGGTGCAGCTCCGTGGCAGGTGCACGCTCAAGCTGCCTGGGTGTGCCTTCTCGATTGGTTAGGGCCCGGCTGTTCCAGAGGATTCCCTTGAGGTAGGTGCTGCTGAAAGATTACTGTTGGGCTGGGTATTGGCAGCGTCGGTGTCTTTTGTCGTTGCACATCCTCTACCACTCTTGACTCTTGTGGTGTCCGCTTTAGCGGAGGAGGTCCTGCACCCGCTGCACTCCGGCGAACCTTGCTATCGTAGGCCTAGTCCTCTGCCGATGCACCGTCAGTGAGCTTTGCAGCCCTGATGTGGCCCCCTCGCAAGAGCCGCCGACTCACGCTTCACGGGGGGACTCTAGCTCTTCCGTTGCCCGGGCGTGTCCTCGGGAGCCCCCCAACTCCCTCCCCACGGCGGCCCGGGGGCCACCCCAGGCGTCCCCTGTCTTATGTCTCTTGGGGTGGGCCCGTGGCGAGACTCCTATCCACTGGTGTCGTTTGCGCCGAGCCCTCGCCGCTACCCGCGGGGGCCCACCCACCGTTCTCCTGGCTGGTTCACCAGTACCTTGTAGCGCGGCTCCGGGTCTCCCGCACCGCTGGACACTCCGATTCTATGGCTCCGCCGCTGCTGTGCTGGGCGTCCCCCCCCTGCGCTGGCTCTGTCCGCCCCTTCGTCCTGGCGCTGCGCCATCTGGGGGGGGAGGGGAGGGTGTCCTCAGGTGTGATTGTGCTCACCCGGCTCCCTTGTGCGTTCCGTGGGTTCACTGAAGCTGCGGTGCAGGCCCTCCCTGGTGCTCGGCCCGGCCCTCTTCCACCGAGCCGGGTCTGGATTTCGGCGCCTTATGAGAGCCTCGCTGGGGGGGGGCTGCCGCACTCGGGGCCTCTCTGTGATGCCAGCGATGCCGCGCCCGTGGTCCGGTGCGGAGGAGTCCCGCCTCACTCCCGGGGGGAGCGACGTCCGCTCGCGCACACCTAGGCCTAACAGCCTCGGCCTCAATTTTCGTGCCGCCGCCCGGGAGCACCCGGCGGCCCTCCGATGTGTGAGGTGCGCCCTCCAGGGGATTCGCCGGTATTCCTCCTCCTCGCTGCCGTGACCCCCTCACCACACTCAGGGCGGAGGGCGGCAGGCTGCCGTAGAGGCGCTAGTGTCGCTGCAGGTCGGGGAACGAGCGAGGCCGTGCTAGAGACCGCTCAGTATGGCCGCCATTTCGCGAACCAGGTCCCCGGATTGAGTCAGTGTCTGCCAGCGATGTGGGGCCGCCGATGTCACTCCCAGAGAGAGCTCCGTGCCCCCAGATGCTCTGCGGTCAATTATGTGCGGCCGTTGGGGACTTTGCTGCACAAATTGGCCAGGAGAAGGGGTCCGGAACGAGGAGCCTCGAGGTCCCGCGTCTGCCTAGGTCGCCATCTTGGCCACGCCCCCCCTTCCTATGAATTTTAAATGCTCATCTGTTATGCACAGTATTGTTGATCTTTGTTGAGGTCTAAATCAATTTATTCAATAAACTCTATAACTTACAAGCCACAACACTAGTATCAGGACTGAGCTGACTGAGGAGGAATAATGATTTAAGTGAGGATAGCTAAAAGTAAGGAAGTGCAGTTGTAAAAACCTAAAAACTGTAGAGTAAATTTTATGAGTTTTGGAAACATTGAACGTATTTTGCGAATGTTACAGAGCTGGAGGTGAAAGTTGTCTGCTATAGTATACATGACAGTATACATGACAGTATACATGACAGTATACATGCATTGAGAGAAAAACGGGGTGGTTAATAATAACTGCAAGAGGTTTGTCTGATTGTGACAGGTGATGTTTAGTAAGAATGTGGTAAAAATACAGCAAGTGAAAAGGGGGCAGTAATAAAGGAAAAGGTACATTGCTAAATAGTGGGGAACATGAATCACATTATATGATGTGATCCGAGAATTGATAATTGACGTAAAATTAGATATAGTGCTGTTTAATGTTGAGATGATTAGAAAGAAAGAGATATCGATCTGGGAGTCATGGAGTGGAAGTGCTAATAGACTGAATAAAAAATATAATATACAGGGAAAATGTGTGGGGAAAAATACAGAGCCCAGGACCAAGCACATGGGGACCATGTATTTAAGAAGAAAATTGTAAAAAGGAGAGTAACCAAGGATTACTGATGGGGATAATAACCAGGGAAGTGCAGAACCAGAGAGACCAAAGAACAAAAGAGAAACAAGAAGTAGAGAGGCTGGTCAATCCTGGTAATAGATTGAGATAAAGTAAGGCAGGACAGAATGAGGAGAGTGGGACTGTTGGCATGCTGGGTCAATGTGAGCTGATTCTAAAAGAAGAAGAGCATTTTTATTGGAGAGAGGAGGCTGAAATGCAGATTAAAGAGACAACAGAAGAAATGAGTGCATAGAGGCAATAGTGGATTATGTATTCCATAGATAAGGGTGAGATGGGACAGCAGTTAGAAAGGATGTAATAGTCAAGAGACGGTTATCTAAATAACGGATGAATCAATGCATACTTGCAAGAGTGTGGGGGTGAGTGTGAAGAAAGAGATAGACTAAAGATGCCGTTAGGTGAGCAAGAAGAAGTCAGATCGAGGCATTAAGCAGGCTGAAGGCCTGAAGGAGGCTCTTCAAAGCCTACTCGAAACTAAAAGTCTGAAATAAGCGGGAATAAGCTGGAGTTGGACTGAAGGTACTGCAACAGAACCAGAGAAAATACAGCTTGCAAGACGTAATTTTATATGTCTCATAGTTGGCGAATTCAGTGTAGAAACAAAGGAGAACTTTGGAGAAAAGATAAGGCGAGGAAGTGCCAAGAAGAAAGACACTGGTGAACGTTAGCCGCCAGGTAAAGGGGCAAAGGGTAGAGTTGTGGTCGCGGGTTGATAACAGCATTATTCAGAAAGGCGCTAGTTGTTATCAGTGTTAATGACAGAGAGGTGAGGTGGCAACCAAGGTGCTCAGCTTAGCTGAAGATGCAATGAGTTGAGGTCTTCAGCGTGGAGTTTTTAAGGAAGGTTTGAACAGTTGTAGAGGGTGACGTAGCTGAGAAGAAGAGAGATCGCATAAGAAAGGAGCGTGCATGCACTGCTGTGAAAAAGGTAAGAAAGAAAGCCGATGATTTGAAGAAATGGTAAGTGAATGGAAAGGTACAATAAAAGAATCCAGAGTGAAATCCTGGACAAAGTAAAATTTTTGAGGCTGAAGAGTGCAAGGTTTAAACAGTGATACAGGGCAGACATTGCAGATATGCAAAGCTGTCATCAAGAGTTAAAAGATGTCTGACATCCAAGTAGTAATGTGAGTAGTAAGAACCTCAGACTCATGTGCCATTAACCTCTCTTCTCAGTTTCAGAGATTCTCCCTCCCTACTCAGTGTCTTCTTGGGTGCACACTCTCTTTCACTGTGGAACTCGCACCAGGTGTACTCCGACGTTCAGATGATCTTCTTGAACAACGATTTCAACGGCGGCGACGTGTCACCTGGGGATCTCGCCCTGCTGCAGTTGCCGACCCCTGTGGGTTTCACCGACTACGTCCTTCCGATCTGCCTGCCGGCTCCGGAGGTCCAGTTCCCCAGCGGAATGAACTGTTGGGCCACTGGCTGGGGGGATGTCAGCAATGAAGGTGAGACTGAAGGAAATGTGATGAGATACAATGTATCCGGGAGGGACATGGGAAATGTGGGAAAACTGCAAATCTGACTCAAAGCATATAATCAACACTGCATCATTGCGGGTAAGATATTTATATTTTATCTAAGGTAAAATGCCCTGTACACGTCAGTGACCCCCACTTTGTAGTTGTCATCTCTTATTGGGCAGACTCGTGTCCTGCAACAAAAGGGAGGATTTTAAGTGGAAACTCCGAACAGCACATGCACTGGGGTTCATGTTAAATTCAAATTGCCTTCTTATTACTGCAATGACTGGATTCTCAAGCTTGGAATCAATTCTACATCAGTACAAACTCAACTCAGGGAGGGAGTTTAGAGATGAAAGTAGCAAAGAAGAAATCTAGGAGCATATCTATGAGCCACCGGCAGCACAAATCACAAGCGAAGCCACTATGCGTGGCTTTGAATGGCCTCATAGATATGGAGTAAGGCAAGACAGCGCAAATCGCTGTGTTGCATTACTCTGTGCTCATGCGCATTGAGGTGTGTTTTCACACGCAACACCCATGGATTTTGACACATCCACAGATTTACGCGAGCATGCAAATCTGGGGAAGTGTCAAAACCCTAAACCTCTTGAGGTGAGGCGCAAGGAGAAGAAATAACTTTATTTCGCCTCATTTTTTCCTCTTTTTATGTGTGTTGCATTCTGCAGCACACATAGAAAGAGGAAAACGCCTCTTAGGATTGTTTTTGTGCAGGAAGGTGCCGCTTCCTGCACAAAAACAATCCTGCATGCAACACAGGCACCCTTGCACCATGGTGCAAGGGTGCCTGCGTAGGCTGTTGAAACGGCGCCAGAGCAGGGGGAAAGGACAGGAATGCACCTTATTGAATAAATGCAGTGCATTCCTGCCCTTTCACATTGACATAGGACAGCGCAGCAAACTGGCTTGCTGCACTGCCCTACGCCAAACCCCCATGAATGAGTGCCCTAGTTTCATTACCACTCTGTAAAATCAGTGGACAGAGACCAGGCAGTGACGTTGTAATAAAGGTGTGCACTGACATCCACATGGCTGCTTTGCACAACTGTGCCTGTGAACTGTTATCTGAAATATGAAGCTGTAGCAGCTCTCCCACTTTTAAGGATTACAAGATCTCATAGCATTAAGGGCACGCTTTTAGGATTTATTGCACTTGCTAAAATCTGATACCTTTGGGTTTCGAATTTATTGAGTGCCATAAATTCTGCCTATTCTGAGCTTTGCCGTTAAAAATAGGGCATAAGATGTAGATTTTAGCTTTTTATGCACCATAATCTGCATTGCCCAGTATTTAGCAGGCATTTGCCCCCAGTAAATTGTGGGCAAGCAGAATTTTCTATAAAACTCAGAATTCTGGCATGTGTGGTAACAAGAGTTGGCACACAAACCAACATTTAACAGTATCAGTCCATTAGTTAAACTAGAACAAGCACAGTTTCCTGGAAGAGACAGTCCAATGAAGCAGAATGCGTAGTTGGTGACAAACTTAAATCTTGGATCAGGTTAAAACACAATATCAGTTAATTTCACAAGCTTAATCCTCACAGTTTAGAAAGGTTTGTTCTGCAAACGAAATAGGCAAACCCAAACATAGTAAGAGGGGTTCTGAGACCAACATTCACTATGTAAAAAAGTAATGTAATAACTTATATACCCCACTTGTAGTTCGGTATCGTTTTGTAACAGTAAGGCTTGGTTCAGGCAGTTTAAGATGTGCTGTCATTCCCACTGTCCTGCATAAGATTGCACTAGTATGTAGAGAATATCAGTCATTGGCACAGCAAGAAACCAGGGCTTTGATCCTGTCCCAACAACACCGTGTGTACAACACTAGGGATAAAGCGGGTGGCTGTCGGCCTGGCTGGGTAGGAAGGCAGCTGAGGCTAGATGGGTGACGAGATCGTAGGAGAAGATGGGGACATCCTTACCGCGCCCAAGACATTGCAATGAGTTCGCAAGATATTATGCGGCCTACTATAAGGTGCAGCCTTTAGCAGATGCTACCCAAATAGATAAATACGTGGAGGTCACGGTCCCCACTTTGTTGGAAGATGAAAGGCAGACTCTAGAGGGAGAGGTTATATTATCATAAGTCTTAACCGCCATTAGTCAATTAAAGACTGGGAAAACCCCAGGCAGTAATGGTTTATCGGCTGAACGTTTTAAAAAAGAAAGCTGGGATCCTTGGTCCACACCTACTTAAGATGTTTGGTGAAGCTACAGAAACAGGAACTCTCCCTTTGGACCTCCGTAGTGCCACTATTGTAGTGATTCACAAACCAGGTAGGCCAGCGACGCAATGCAGCTCTTACTGACTGATATTCCTCCTTAACACTGACACCAAAATACTAGCCACTATATTGACTAACAGACTGATAACAGTCATCAGTGATCTAATACATCTGTATCAATTGGGCTTCATGCCAAAAAGGTCTACTAGATTTAATCTCCACCGATTATACAAGTGGATTGAGGCAGTCGGACATAGGAAAGACCCCACATAATCCTGTTACTGGATGCTGAAAAGGCATTTGATGCTGTACATTGGCCCTTCCTGAGGCAAGTATTGGTAAAGTTTGGGTTTGGCCCCAACTTTATTGCCTGGATTGACCTACTCTATAACAACCCGGTTGCTAGAGTCAGAGTAAATGATGAGATGTCTACTGAACTACCGATAGAGAGGGGCATGAGACAAGGATGTCTCCTACCACCCCTTTAATTTTCCCTAATATTAAAACCCCTGGCAATCATAGTCAGGTCCCACCCGAGCGTAGAGGGATTCATACTAGCGGAGGAAGACCTAAGTGATGAACAAATATCGTTATATGCAGACCATATCCTTCTATATGTATCCAGACTAACTGTGTCACTCCCAGCCATATTCCAGATAATTGACAGTTTTGGAACACATGCAGCTTACTGAATTATTTGGGACAAGTCCAGTCCATACCCTGCGGGTGGTCCCCTTAACGAACAGAGCTGTCCAGGACAGCTGCGTATTGACATGCGGGGATTTAAATATTTTTTTTTTTTATTGTTATTTTTTATTTGTTTCATCATAAAACATAATACATACAGCTGAACGCACAGTTATACCACGATAAGCCATCCGAATACATATCGATATAAATACTCAAAGACATGATTCAGGCATTTAAGGAATTCCGTTTGTACAATGACATCTATGAAGAATAATCACAACCACCGCAGGTTAACCATTCCGCTCTACTGGCCAGTGTCTTACATAAGACCCAGCTCCCATTCCTTGGCCCAGTCTGAAATGTCGTATCGTTATTTATTGACTCCTTATATTTCTATGTTCCTACCTCCTGTGACGGTGCCCCGATGGTAGTGGATTGTGGGTCTGAGATTACATCCGCAGCTTTATTTGAGAGGTATGCTTGGTATGGTCCCCAATAATTCCTGGGACGGCTTCTGGGAGGGAGTAACTCATTATATATATCAGCTTGTGTGTTGCAATACAGCATGTCAGCATGCCATTCTTTAATCAGCGGCAGTGGGCCGCCCATCCAGCGCAATGCCACCCGGCGCTTAGCTAGGAGAAGTCCAATGGCTAGCAATGGACGTACTGTCTTACCTACTGAGAGATCCCACCCCAGGAGCGCCATTCCAGGGTCCGGCTCCAAGTCAGCACTGATGATAATTCCCAGCTCCTGAAACACTTTGCCCCAGAATGCCTGTATCCCGGAGCACTGCCAAGCCAGATGCCAGAATCCCGCATCTTCTTCCCCACATCTTTGACAGCGGGAGGTCTCTGCTAACCCACGTCTAAACTGGCGCTCAGGGGTGCAGTACGCCCTGTGCAAAAACTTAAAGTGGATGAGTCTATGCCTTCCATTGAGAGAGAGACTGAGCAGGTTCGGGAACAACAATACTGCCACTCTTTGTCACTCAACGGAGTGCCCAGATCTCGCTGCCAATCCTGTCTAACTCTGAGGACTTCAGACCGACGAGTGTCTTATAGGCTAGTGTAAAATTTCGTGATTAGCTTAAGGGGCTCCTCAACCTTGATGAGTGTTGTGAATGTCGCCATAGCCTGTGGTTCTAGCATGTCGTTGCCTAGAAGGGCGCGCCACGTGTGTCTGGCCCTAAAGAAGTGAAATAGTGCTGTGCCTGCCGGCTGCACATCCGGCTGTTGCAAGGCCTCCCAGGATAATAGTGCACCATCTCTGAAAAAGTCCCCCATTTTAGTGATTCGTATAGTTTGTAGTGCCTGCCTTGCCCCCACATCTTGGACCAACGAGAACCATAAACCCCACTGGATTGGCATTTCTGGAGAGTACAAGAAGCGCCCTGCCTGCATATGTAGTAACGTCTGCCAGGCCTGCACAGTGACCGCCAGGGAATCAAAGACCTGGAGTCGCCTGGAGTTCTGACGCGTAAGGAGCTGGGGTAGTGAAAGCGGATCTGCCGCATTTTTTTCCAAATATAAAAAAGATATATCCTGGGGACCATGTATCCAATAATGGGCAAATGTGCTATTAGCGGCTCTGTAATACTTTTCTAGATCTGGGGCTCCCAACCCGCCCAACTCGTAGGGTAGAGTAAGAGAGTCCCATCTTATTCAGGGCTGTTTGCCGGCCCACGCCAGACGTATCAGCTGTTTGCGCCAAATTTTAAATAAGTGTTTGGGTAGGAGAATGGGTATATTTTGGAATAGAAATAAGAATCTTGGTAGGATCACCATTTTCATAATGGCAATTCTCCCCATTAGTGAAAGCGGGAGCCTGATCCATTTATCTACGTTTTCAGTTAGGCGTAGCGTTGCCCTACCATAATTTTCCCGAATCACTAATGCCGGGTCAGTGTGAAATTGAATTCCCAAATATCGCACTGCATCTGTGGTCCAGCGCAGCGGGAACTCCATGATGGGTTCCGTGGTGGTGGGTGTGAGTGGGAATATGATGAATTTATCCCAGTTTACTCAAAGACCAGAATGACCACCAAACTGGACTACCTCTTGTAGTATGGGGGACAAATTTACCTCTGGATCATAAATGTATAGTAAAGTGTCATCCGCATAAGCGGAGATATTAAGCGTGTACTTGGGAAATCCTAGCCCTCTGTGTGTGTGTGTGATACTCACGGATGGCGCAAGCCAATGGTTCTGCGACTATCGCATACAGGAGCGGGGAGAGCGGGCAGCCCTGTCGATTTCCCCGTGTAATATTGAATGATTGTGAGACTACATCCCCGATCCGTACTCTGACGGTGGGCAATGCGTATAACACTGATACTAATCGAAGGAATATGTCTCCGACTCCTACCCTGCGCAATACCGCGAACATGAAGCCCCACTCAACAGAGTCGAAAGCTTTCTCTGCCTCGAGAAATACTGCCGCAGCCTTGACCTCTGGATTCAGTCTCTGCACCACGCCAAACAGAGTTCTCAGATTTTGGGATATGTTACGGCTGGGGACAAACCCCGCCTGCTCTGGTCGAATAATGCCGGGTAATAGTGGGGCCAGCCTGTTCGCTAAAATTTTAGTGTAGATCTTTGCGTCCACATTAAGCAGGGATAAGGGTCTGTATGAGGAGCAATTACTGGGCAATTTTCCGGGTTTTAGTAACGTGACGATGACAGCTTCACGCATAGAGGGCGGCATGATGCCTGACTCCGCCATTTCTTCGTAGAGCAGTTTGTGATAAGGGGTCAATATATCCTGAAAAGCTTTGTAGAAAGCCACCGAAAGACCATCCGCTCCCGGGCTTTCCCTGCTGCCATACCACGCAACGCCTCGCGTATCTCATCGGATTTCAATGGCCCCATTAAATGCTCCCTGTGTTCATTTACTAGCCAAGGCATTTTAATATACGATAGATATTCCTCTAGGACACTGCTGTTGGTTGGGATTTGGGAAGTATACAACCTCTGGTAATAAGTGCGGAAATGTGTTGCAATCTCCTCAGTGGTGCTCAAGGGACTCCTATTCTCGTCCGTCATGCCCACCATTTTATCTAGTTCCCTTTTGGGTCTCAATAACCCTGCCAATGTAGCACCTGGTCGATCCCGCTCCCCATAACTGTGTGCTGTTGCATATTTCCCCATATGTTTGATTTCCTCATTGGTGGTGCCCTGGAATTCCACCAGTTTTTGCTTAAGGCTCACAGTAGTTTGGGCAGTCTCGGTCCCGGTCAGTTCCCGTTCCATGTGTCCTATTTCCCTTTCCAAGAGTTCCAACCTGCCTCGGATGGAGCACAGCACTCCCGCATGTGTGGAGATCACCACCCCCTAATATATACTTTAAATGTTTCCCAAACTGTGGTGAATGATTGTACTGAGCCTATATTATTAGAAAAGAAGTCTTCTATCGCCGTTGCTAACCCTTCTTTGAATACTGTGTCTAATAGTGAATAAGGAGGGAACCGCCACGTGAACGCTGGAATTCGTGGTGCATTATAATGAAGTACTAGTCGAACCGGGGAGTGGTCTGAATATCTACGTGGAAGATGCGCGCAGGTGATTACCCTTGTATCTAGTCCCCCAGATCTCAGCCAGAAATCTATACGGGTGTGAGTGTCAAAGACGGAGGAATAATGTGTGTAACCCCGTGCAGCGGGAGATCTATGTCTCCAGATATCTATGAGGCCTTCTGTATGCATTATGTCCTGTATGGCCACTGCGGCGGCCGCTGGACGTCTGGGCGGGCCCCGAGACCTATCTAAGGTAGGATCCAATACACAATTAAAGTCCCCCCCCAGATCTGTGGGACACCCCTCCATTGTACCAATGTATCCGCCAGTGAATTGTAGAATTGGGGATCATCATAATTCGGACCATATACTCCCACTAATACAAATTTCAAATCTCCCTTTTTACAGAGGGCTGCTGCAAACCTGCCCTGCGGGTCACTGAACAGGCCCGTCATTTCCACCCCGCCTTTTTATCAATCCATAATAGGACCCCCCTGGCGTGAGAGGTAAAATCTGCTGAGTAGCATGTTCCCTGTAATTTACGTTGTACCTCCCTGCTGCGTTCTGGGGCGAAGTGTGTCTCCTGCAAAATTGCAATGGTCACAGAGTGTCTCTTTAAATAAGCACATATTCTTCTAACCTTCCTATTATCATTAAGGCCGCAGACGTTCCATGTCATGAGTTGAAGAACCTGCGGCTTCGCACCCTCAGAGGCCATACGCTGTGTGTAACAACTGTGAAAGACAGAACCCTATACCTGCAGTATATACTGTGCAAAAACAACGCGTTAAACCTTCGTCAAAACATTCATCCTCACAAAGAAAGTGAACATTCCCTCCCACGCCACGAAAACCGACAACAGTCGCAGCTATATGCATACCCCCCGCCCCTCCCGATTCCCTTAACACAAACAAAAACCCTAGAAAAAGTAATGGTGATTGTGTGATACACTTGGGGGCAGATGTTGCCATCTATGTTACCTCTCTGTGCCACCATGTCTACCCCCCCATTTGCAAACAGCTTAAGTAGATAACACTGTGAGGTGCAACCTAACCCAGTCTGAGCGCCCTATAAGGTGCGCTTGTATCAGCCAATCAGTTTTTAGGCGCAGGAGTGTCTATCAGGTCAACTTCAATCTATGCACTCGATCCTTGCCATGACTTGGCAATGATTACCACCCCAATGCAGCGCGCTGTGTTAGTTACCCATAGTGTCTTGTGTTACTTCATGAGGTAGTCATCACAGTATAGTTCGAGTAGTCATTCTTCAAGTTCTTGCTCTTCACGATTGCCTGAGGAACCCTCTGTATGTGACTGCGAGGCGGTCGGCGAACTCCGTTGTTTCAAACGCTGTTCTCTGTCTTTGATGGCACGCAAGACAGCTTTGGGATCAGTGAAAAAGTGGACCTTACTGTCCATTTTGAGCCGCAACTTAGCTGGATAAAGCATGCTGTACTCCAGATTCAAGTCACGGAGCTTCTTTTTCGCAGGAATGAAGAGCTGTCGCGCTTCCTGCACTTGCAATGTGAAGCCAGGGAAGAGAGATATTTCCGATCCCTCGTGTTGAAGAGTTCCCAGCTCATGTGCTTTTCGTAGGGCTGCATCTCGATCTCTGTATTTCAGTATTCGCGCGATGTTTGGCCAAGGGGTGCCCCTGGAACCGGCCTGGGCGCAAGCGAGCGGTGCGCGCGTTCTAAGATAAATATCTCTGAGAATGTGCTCCGGCCTAGTAGTGTGACAAATAGCTGCTCTACATACTGCTCCATGTTGCCAATGTTGGATGATTCGGCCACACCTAAAATGCGAACATTGTTCCTCTGAGATCTCGCTTCGAGATCTTCAGCTTTTACTTGCAGCTCTCGTAAAATCTTGTCCCTTTCTTTTTCGGTCTCCGCGTCCGCACGTACGACATTTTCCAAATCGGATAAGCGCTGCTAGGCTGTGTCAAGCCTGTCTCCATGCTTATCCAGCCGCTCCGACATACGGTCCATTCGGAATGACAGTACATCAATTTTACTGTCTATTTTTGAAAGACTTTGTTGGATAGTGCGGAATGCGAGTTTGACATCTATGTCCGCCCCTGCTTCTGGATCGTCCGAGGCGGCATCTTGCTCCGTAGGCGTGGGATCTCTTGATCTGGGAGTTTTGCATAGATCAAAATGCAGTTTGGACTGGAGCTTGTCCGTTTTGCCCATGGTGTGGGGATATGAATGGAATGAGGGTGCTACACAGGGTATCTTGATGGTTCGAAGCAATGCTGGCGGGGGGCCCAGTCTTACCAAAGTTTGAGGGCAGTGTTAGGCCATAGGGTCAATCTCCGCACCTGCGTTGTGAACCTCGCAAGACTTTTGACAGAGCTTCACGTGTGACCAGCGGATTTCGCACACCTGATGATGGCTTCCCTGATATGGCCCCCCACACTCTAGTGAGGTAACATCTGCATGTTTATGATAGGCTTACCTGCCGACATTTGATTGTGCCCCTTCGGTAGTCTGTTCTTGCCCCCAAGGACTGTGAACTTGGTCTGTGCCTGTTCTTGTGGTCCCGGTGGTCCTGGTAAACTATCTCCTGCATGTCGTTCTATGTCTGGGTTCCGGTGTAGTGTATATCACAGGGCCCACGTAGATCACCACTGGCCTGGGTCTGAGAACCCCCTCCGATACTGGCCTGTTGTGGAATCCGCCTCACGGGGATCGCGCGTCTTGCATGCGTGGAGTTTCCCACGAGCAGCGGGTGGCTTCCGATGTGTATTCCGGCAACTGCCCTCAGGGGAAACCACCGCCCGGGTCCGCCGCACCGCTCGTCACCACGCAGCTCCAGATGCTGCGTGTGTTGCTCACTTTCACTCGCCGGCACCCCGCCAGCTCCACAACACACACCGGTCACGGGGCTCTTCGCGCCTCACACGGGGGACGCTCACCTGGCTTCACTGCTCCAACACGGCCCTTACTGGCAGTCTGGGGGCGTTGGAGGGCCTCACTGGAGTCGATATGCATCACCGCCGAATACCTCCGTTTTGTCGCACCGATTTGGAGTGCGCTTGGTGCAATAGGTAGCGTTTAGCGGCAGCAAGACAATGGCACCTCTCAGTCGGGATAAAAGCAGGAGTTATGCTTGGATTTTGCCGGATTGTTGGTGGCGATCGGGAGAGCTGCACTAACTCGCGGCCATCTTGGAGTCAGGCAAGCTCCGCCCCAGGGGATTTAAATATTTGGGTATGGTGTCACTCCCAAAATTCCTATATATCCTTCAAAACACGTGTCATAAGACCCCCGATGATGTGTTTACTAGGATCGAGAGTGAAACCCAAACGCTGTTGTGGAATGGGAGACATCCTTGGGTGGCACTGGGAACACTACAAAGGAACCAATATAATGAGGTTATTTCCCTCCTCAACATCTGGGCCTATTATTGGGATGCACACTTAATTGTGGTCACCGACTGGGGATACCAACCCAACCTATGCGCTAGAGAGGACCCAATTTCAGGTGAGTTTGTATCTACATTACATATACGGGGGTACGGGGTCAAGTAGCTTGTTGACCGCGACTCAGGTGACCATCGCCGGGTGGAAAGGTTAACAAAATGGGACAAGAGATTGTCACGGGAGAGGCCCCTGTGGATAGAAACACGATTAAAAGAATCTGGAAAGTTGAAGGGTTTCAGGAAGTGCGACATAGTTGGCATCTCCAAATTGGGAGACCCTATTGAGGAGGGTACACTGCCTCCCTTAGGCCACCTCAATATTGAAATAAGCAAACAGGATGTCTGGGGGGGTTATTTTGATTAGAGTTGTGATAAACCTTAGACCATTAATTCCAAAGTTTTCAAGCTTTATTTCGCTTATTTTTGATATTTCAACAGACATTCATAAATCAATAGAGCATGTCTTTTCAAAGAAACACCACATTAGTAAATCACACAATTCAAAAACGTTTGAAATAGAACTATATACAACATTTACATAGTGCAAAAAAATTATTGAGAAAAATAATAATATATGGAACGTTTTTGCAAACAAATAATAACAACAGAGTAGCATGTTGGATTGATATTTCCCGCAGTATAGAGAAAGAATTACAGGAAACAGATACGATTTGGGAGCAGCTGCTGTTTAAAAGCGTCCGCATCAATTATGGCTTTTTTCGATTTTAAGGTAATGGACTGACACCACTGAGTTGTCCCACACGTCACATACATTTGAAGCTTCGATCACAATATAAGATTTGAAGCAACGTTTCTGGACATCAGTTCCTGTGGAACAACTCCACACCACAATTAAGAGCCAAAATACCAAGTCCAAGTCCTGAAGAGAATCCCGGATTTGTTAGGGATTCGAAACGCGTTGGCTTTGAGTATGGGGGACTGTTGATGGGGTGTGTCATGAGGAATGTTAAATAATATTTCCCTCAGCAGCTTCTGACAACACCCACCAGTAGGTTAGGTATCCCCATCCTCTCACAGGCAGGACAGGAAACATGTGTTGCGAAAATGAGTAACTGTCCGTCTGGTGTTAATATGATTGTAGGACTGGTTTAATTTCAGGCTGGCACACATGAGCTATTAATGTTTTTTCTTGTGATTATTGATTTCTTGTTATTATTTGTTTGCAAAAACGTTCCATATATTATTATTTTTTTTCACAATTTTTTTTTGCACTATGTAAATGTTGTATATAGTTCTATTTCAAACGTTTTTGAATTGTGCGATTTACTAATGTGGTGTTTCTTTGAAAAGACATGCTCTATTGATTTATGAATGTCTTTGTTGAAATATCAAAAATAAGCTAAATAAAGCTTGAAAACTTTGGAATTAATGATATAAGGTTTATCACAACTCTAATCAAAATAACCCCCCAGACATCCTGTTTGCTTATTTCAATATTGAGGTGGTCCAGTCTGGGGAGTTATGGACCCAAGCCTTGCTTGATCACACTCCCTTAGGCCACCAGCAGCGGGAATACCATCTACACAATACCCAATATTTTAAATACCTGCAATTGCAACATTCCAGGCAGGCAGAAAAAATAGAGGACCTCCAGGATTATGCCCCACTAGAGGGGAGGTTCCTTCAAGGGCAGTTATCTGAAAATGCAATATCATGGACCTATAAGACTATCCTAAATAACATCCCTGATACCCTGACCAAACTGAAAGAAACCTAGGAAGAAGAGGTGGTTGAACTAGAATCCATAGACTGGGAGGTGGCCCTGATGCACCCAAGAGAGGTGGCAATCAAATCCGGCATGCGACTTATTCAATTTAAAGTCCTCCACTGAGTGTACTATGCTAGGGCCCACCTCCATAGATTTGGTAGGGATGTTACACCCAACTGCTTGACATGTAGCGACACGGCAGGGTCCTTCATACATACAATATGACCATGCCCAGAGACCAGTTCACACTGGCACAATATAGTGGAGGAACTAAATAAGGTACTGGGTGTCAACCTACCGATGGACCTTATATTCGACCTATTATGTGTACCCACAAGACTAGACGTACCCAGAAGTAAACTCGTTTTTGGCAACCTGGGCATGGTAGTAGCAAAACAAGACATTGCATGCTATTGGGGAGCCCCTGAGCTGCCTACTCTCAGGGATTGGAAGTTGGTAATTATAGGAAGGTAGGATCCTTCTAGCATGGTTACCCCACTTTTTGCCTGGTGTTGCCGTGTTTTTGACTAGTCTGACTGGGATCCTATTGATCAGGACCTCGGTCACTGTGCTTTCACCCAAAATTTGACTATGGTAAGTACTTTGGTACATTCCCAATTGGCTACTGGTGTACCCTTATAAGTCCCTAGTATATGGTACTGAGGTACCCAGGGCATGGGTACACCAGGGGTCTCCCATGGGCTGCAGCATATATTATGCCACCCATGAGAGACCACCCAAACTGTGACTACAGGCCTGCCATTGCAGCCTGTGTGAGTTGGTGCTTGCACCTCTCACGACAGATATGTTTCCTTATATCTGAGGCCACTGCACTTAAAACCTATAAGTCACCCCTATGGCAGGCTCTTCAGTCCTGAGGGCAGGGTGCTTGGTTATAAGTGTGAGGGTGCCCCTGCATGAGCAGGACACCCCTACAAACCCAGGAGTCGATTCTCCAGGCTTTCTAAGTGGTCAGCTATTGTAATACATATAGTGGACATCAGTCATTACGAGATGTCTAACTATATATTGGCTGCACCGAAACCGGTCATGTTTGGTATCAAACATGTTGGAATCCTACTTCAACACCGATTCCAGTGTTGGATGCAGTATCCCATGTACTGGGGGCCTCCCTAGGGTGCTCCTTGTATTCCCGGTACCACCCTTTCAGGGTCTAACAGCAAGCTAGTGCTGCTACAGACCCCAGACACAATTCTGCCCTCCTGCTGCTGAGCTGAGCTCAAGCAGGGAAAGGTAGAACAATAGGTTTCCTGTCACAGGAAGGTGTGACCACCTCCCAGATAGGACTTAGTATATTGGGCTGGGGTGGGGGTGCTTGCCAGCACTACCAGACTGCTTTGAAGGGTACATTTGGTGACCTCCTTGCATACTCCAGTTTGAGCCAGTTCAGGAAGCCCTTGGCTCCTGCTCTAGCACCAAATTGGACAAAGGACATGGGAGTATCCTCCCTCTGTCCAGCCCCTCCTCTGGAAGGGACCCCAAGTCTTTCCAACCCTTTCCCTAGGGTACTTAAGGGCTTACCTGTGGGTGGCTCTTCAGATTCCTCGTGGGAACAGACTCAATCCTGAAACTACGTCACTCTTAGACCGTCTGAACACTTGGACTTCGTTGGACTTCGCCGGTAACCGAGACTGCATCAAGGAAGACTCCTGCTGCTCCTGGTCTCGTCGTTCTGCAAGTCTTTCTTCATCATCTGTATCTGTGCTCCAGCCAGGTTCTGTTCCAGCCCTGTGGGCATCAAGGACACCCGAAGTAATCTCACTTGGAGTGAAGGAGTCACTCCCTGCATTTGCAGACACTGCAAGGAAGCTGACCGGTCTGCTGCTCCTGTCATCCCATGGACTTCGAAATGCCCAGAAACATAGGTGGTGGTTCTGCAACTCTCTCGAGGCCTGATCTGTCCTCTCAGCAAGTTTGAGGCCAGTATCCCTTGTTGGAACCGCTGGAACAGAACCTCTGTGCATTGCGTCGACTTGCCGTTGTAAAGGCTTGTTGGCTTTGAACTCCAGAGATCTTCGGGCTACAAGAAGCTCCAGCCTCCAGCATCTCATCCTACTAAGATCTTTGTCCTCACCGCATCCTCTGCACTGTGGGCCTGCATCTTTGGTGAGCTGCTCGAGGTCCTACTGCGACTCCTGTGCCTCTGGCCTGTGGGTCCTCTCGAGGGTCTTATTTGGCTTCAGTGGGCTCCCATGCTTGCTCAGGCCTGCTCTGACTCTCCTGCACTTGGTGAGTCTCGTGGACCTTGCTGGTCACAACCCTGCACCTTCTTCGTTTGCCATTTCTGTTGTTGCTACCAAGGCTTGTTGAGGTTCCTGCCGGATACAGACCCCCTGGTTCTTGACTCCCGACGTAGGACAGCTCGTGAATGGCTACTGGTTTTCCACATCGTCACCTGGTCTCCACAGCTGCAGCGACAAGGGCACCGTCACCTCTCCTGAAGTATCCGACATCAGTGGGCATTGCTTCCGTGCCTCCTGGTCACCCCCAAGTGGCATAGACTCTGTTCCATCTGCTTGCAGGATCTTCTCGTCTAGAATCCACCCTTGGATTCCACCGGACACTTTCAAAGACTCCTCCAGCTGTATCTTTCTTGAAGTCCTCCATTTTGGTCTACAGCGGTTTCCGATGTCACTTCGCACCTATGCACCTCGCTTCCCTGGTGTAGGTATCCTGGTTCCTGGGGTATCCACAGGTGGGGTGACTCTCCAACCTTCTGTCTTCCACTGGGTTTCTTCAGGGTCCACTGGGAAGGGTCCTTCTTCTTTAAAACTGCAACTGCGTCTTTCCCATTGACTTGCTTTGAGTACACAGCTGTGTTTCCACTCTGCACACAGCCTCTGTGGTGTTCCTGAGTACTTACCTTGGGTGGTTCCTTGCATCCACAGCTCTTCTAAGTCCATTGGTCCAAGTCCTGGCTTCGGTTGCAGTTCGCATTCCACTTATTTAGTATATGGTTTGGTCTCCCCCACTGGAGACCACTGTTTATTTGTGCTACTTACCTGCTTACAGTTGAAGTATTAATGTGTATTGTGTGTTGATATCTCCAGTTGGAGATATACCAATGTGTTAGTGAGTGTGTATAATAAATATAACTATTTTTGTAACTACACTGTGTTGTTCTTTTTCATTTAGCCTACACTATATGATTAGATCTGGTAAAACAAGCTGCTTAACACTCCTTCTGGACTAAGCCTGAAGGCTGCTCTCCACAGCTACCACTTAGAGAGTGCTCTATGGTTGTCTAAGACCACTAAAATCATCATAAGGGTTGTCTGGATTAGATGGGGGGTGCTACACTTAAATAAGTGTGCACCATATATTAAGCCAGCCTCCTACAGTAATGGACCTCTACATGGCCACTGAGAGGGATACATGTAAGGCAAGAGGGTGCCCCAGGAAGTTCCACAAAGTGTGGAGTCCCTGGCTCAAATACTACACTATAGATATGAGTGGAGGGGGTGAAGAGTCTTTAGCAGTGCTATGTCCCAGAAGGCTACGAACATAGAGTGTAGAGACCTAAGTCCACAGGAGTTATGTCATATAGAAATATGCCAATACTGTACTGTAACACCTTACTACCAAATGCTCCATATGTTCTACCCCACGTAGCTTTGTTGATGGACGTGCTGTTTTATAACGTGGCATGTTCAAAGAGAAAATCCAACAAAAATAAAAAAATGTTTTAATGCGCTGTGATTATGATGCTAAGCCCACAGAAAATGTAGATTCTTTCATCATGTATTCTTCTCTCAACGTCTCTCCTCTTGAAGTGTCAGGTACGAACAGGGAGGGTATGAGAACACCCTTTTAAGATTATATAGGACACCACATTAGTGAAAATAAATCTAGAGTAATAAGCTAGACTAATTGTAGTGATAAAAACAGATTCAGACATTTATTTCAGACAGTGCAATGGCCAAATCCCAGGCTCCATCTGTTTATTTTGTGACCAATAATTACTCTAGGATTAATATCCTACGATTAAACCAGAGGAGATTAAATGGGCCTGTATATTTAATCCTATCTCTGCATTTACATTGGATGAATGAACATAATTGGCTTGAGCTAATGTTTGTTTTCGTTCTAGCCTGTAGATGACAGTGTTCTCCATTCTACAAGCGTTTTATTTAATTCTACACATTTTTTAGATCGAGTCTACCAGACAGTGCAAGCTGTCTGGTAGCAAAATACATAATGTGGGTTTAGCAAGAAGATACAGGGGCTTGGAACCTGCCTGCCCATTGCTTACCATTAGTTGGCTTTCCTGTCTCATTTGACTGCTTCCAATTTGAGGGTTTTTGGCAATCTTGTGTTTCACTCTCCTATAGAGCACAGCCTCTTTACATCTATTTAATTAGCTGGCTTCTCCGCTTCCTCTGCTCGCTTTTAGGGAATTACTTTTTAGGTCTCGCCTACGCAGCGCGCATGCGCTGCATAGGCAAAAAGACCTTTAGCAATCGCTTCGGCTTTTCAGCCTAAAACGTGCACGCGTTCCATTGCCTTCAATGGCAATGCGTGCACGTTTGGCGATTCACTTGCAGGAGCGAGCGGTGCCATATGGTAGCAATTATCGCTCCTGGTGCTGCTCGCTCCCGCAAGTGAAACGCTTTCACTTTTGCCGACACTTTTTTTCACTTTTAGCGCGCGCACGCTTGTTCTCCATTCTTTGGTCTCTCTGTGTAACACCAATCCAGTCTCCCCGTTGCGCAGCTCGTTTTCTTCCTCCTCTTCTCTTTCTTTCTTGCTTTGTGTTTCCTCCTCCTTGTCTTTCGTTCTTATAATCTACTCCATTCTCTCGCTTTTTGCTCCATTTCTTGGTCTCTGTGTATCGCTACTCCCGTCTCCCTGTTGCGCAGCTCGTTTTCTTCTTTTTTTCTCGCACACGTGTTACTTCCCCTCTCTCCATTTCCTCTTCTCTCTCCACTTACTAACTCTGTCACTCTGCCTCTACACCCTCCGTCTCTTTCTCCGTCTCCCTTCTCCCCTCTTTCACTCATCCTTGCCCCCCTCCTCTCCCTCTCTCCCCACCCTCCACCTGTGTCCCTCTCCCACCCCCTCTCTTGTCTAGTTTCCTCATATGTCACTCACATCTGTGGTACTTGGCAGTCTGCGGACAGGGCTCTGTGCTTTTGGGCAGGTTGTGTGGTCGGTGTGTGTGTGTGGGGGGGTTTCACTTGCCCCCGCTTTTTGTTGCTTCGCTGGGTGAGTGGGGGCTCCGTTCACGTCACCAATTGACCTCCGCAGGAGCCCCGTTTAGACCGAGCAGCAGTAAAGATGTATTTATTCGCGGGTACACAGCGCTTTATTTGAGTGACTGTGCGGCGCTTTATCCATTCACACGGCGCTATATTTGAGTGAGTGCACGGTGCACAGAGAAGTTCCTACGTCAGGTGTGGCGCCGTGGGTTGGGAGCTGGCGTGGGCAGGAGACCAGAAGGCTCTTCTGGGAGGCGCTATCTTGCTCGGCCGGAAACGACACGCACCACTGGGGGGCTGTTGGGGGTCTTTGGGGGGTATATTGCAACGTAGCAGCGACGGGGAGGAGACGGCGTTGCACATATTACAGAAGTCTCCTCTCTGGGGTCATCCGCCCCCTGCAGGCTCTCAGGGGCAGTCTGGGGGTCTGTGTGATAAGATATGTAAAAGAGCTTTGTGCGGCAGGTATGATTCCTGCCCCTATATTCGGGGGTGCGGGGGCTTGTAGTGTGCGCCCCGGTAGAGCAGGGTTGGGGCTCTCAAAGCAGTGTTAGGGGCCCATGGAAAAGGGGCTCCGCGTGCCAGAGGTGGGCCGGCCTCTAGCGCCTTGACAGGCTCCCCGCCGGGTCATTGAGACTGGTTCAGTGCCAGCCTTGTGTCAGTCTTCGCCTGGCTTGGGGCAGTGTCCCCCTCCTCACACCCCCAAGCACATATCACTCCCTTGTCTGCCCTGCTCGGAGCTGCACCCCTCCACCCGCCTTCGAGACGGGGTCTGTAGGTGTGTTGAGGGGGTGGGGCGGTCGGGACATTGAGTGGCATTTGTTAGAAATGGGGTTTCTGGTTGGCCAGGGCCTAAGCCAGGCAGAACCTACCACTCCAGTCAGGGTAAGGGGATACACCCCAAGACAACCCCTGCTCACCCCCTTGGTAACTTGGCGCAGAACAGGCAGGCTTATCCCAGTGGCAATGTGTAAAGCGTTTGCGCAGCACACACACACCAGTGACACAATAAATACATCACAAAAGAGACACCACACAGCAGTATATACAATACGTATCTGTATGGCATGTTAACATAGACCGAAACAACACAAACCAATAGTCACTTTGACAACTAGGCAATTGTCATAACATCACAGTTAGTGCAATAAAGTAAAGACATATCTTGCATACATCATAAAAACACCATCACCGCACACCCAAATGCGAATCCTGAAATAAAGCTGGTTATTCTAAAACGACATACATTGGAATACATCAGGGCATGAAATGCAGGTTATAACATACATAAATCAGAGCTGCAGGCACACTATGCAAGTCCTGGCAATGTAAGGAAAAACAACATACATCATAACATCAGGGCCTGACTTGCAGGCGATTGGAGGAAAACACATAAATCACCAGATACACATTAGTACCGACAATCTCACCCTAAAGCTATAGGGCACAGCACTCTTGTTAGGTATTATGCGGTAACTTGGCATGAAAACGTGGGCACAGAAATCTCGGTGCTCTTACTACCAGCAATACGGTAATCTGTATATTCAGGGCCAAGCAGGATGGGGAGCTCTGCTAAGGGTATACCCCGACCTGCAAACCGCAGCTCCGGTGCCCCCAAAGGTATGCGAACACAAAGTGGGTGCGGGGGCACACACGGTTCAATTCAGCAAGGCCTCGCTGGGCCCCCCGGGTACAGCCAGGAACAAAAGGTAGGCCCCCAACAGCGAGGATTGCTGGGCAAACACGTTTAGGACCACCTGGGTCCATGTCGGGCAACCCTCAACACTGCCGCGGCCACACGGGACCACAAGTCCCCAAACAGCACCTTCCTCGGGGCAAGCGGAGCCCGCCGTCTCAGGGAGGATTTCCAGCAGCGCGTCCTCGCCTCTCGGCAGCAGCTCCCAAGCGTTGCGGAAGGGCTGTTCTAGGTAGGGTGACCAGATTCTCAAAACAGCAAGCATTGGCATAGCCAATAGGTCTCGCCTTTGGGACCTTATAAGTGTTTAGCCATGCAACAGTTGATGTTGTTGCACCAAGGATATTATGCTGCATAACAAAATACTTATAAGGTCCCAAAAGCAAGACCTATTGGCTATGCCAATGCTTGTTTCTTTTTGTTTAAGCACGGCATAAGAGTGCATGTGTTTCCCAGCTATCTCCTGTGTGTGCTCCGCCACTCACTCTTTCTGCCCATGTGCTTCTCTTTCCCCACCCGCACTCTTCTGTTTGTGATTTCTCCCTTTAGTTGCTTCTCCCCCACCCGCCATATTGCTTCTCGCATGCCTGCCTTTATCTTTTATCTCCGCGTCCGCCTATTCGCTGCTGCAACCCGCTCATCCACTTTTTAAGAATGTGTTTGTGCTATGTTTTAAAATATCGCTTTTGTGCTTTCTTTTTTTTTAATGCACCAGCCCATCTCGTCTACAAAAGTGTGTGGTGGCCGCCTCATTGCATCTTTTTTTAAAAAAATTTTTTAGCAATGCACAGAAGCCCCGATGCTTTACAGCATGGCTAAAATGCATTAGCAAAGGGCTTATAGGCGAGCCCTATTGGCCTTGCCAATACTTGTATTAATAATACCATAATTGTTTAAATGTTTAAAGGGGAAGTTACACCTCCTGCCTGTAAACCCTTCCTCTTTTTAATTATTACCTACTCCCCTTGTCCGTAATGCTTAACCCTTTCGTTTACCATGTTCCTTATACTATTATACTTGTCACTTTCCTTTTCTTTACTCCTGTTGTTTTTGTTATCTTGATTAAGTTACACTACATTAAAAATGCAGACAGATAAATAAAAATGAAATAAATAAATAGTAGAACTGCATCGTCTGGTTCTGGATCATACTCTGGATCATCACTGTTTCACAATATGAACGCGTGCTCTGGTTCTGCCTGAATACCTGTATTTACAGCTAATGCACGTCATTAAACTGAATGGCATAAACTACATAGCAGATATTAAGAGGTAATGTGTTACTTATTACCATTGTTGAGGGAGCAGGGACAGTGTGACTCACTTGAGGCTTAACTTCTGGTAAGTCATGGCCCCTGCCAACACTCAATAAAATTAAATAAACTTCAAAACTGCATATATCATTATGCTGTTGCAGGAGTGCGACTTTGTCATCTGAAATATCCTTTATATTGAAAAATAAAATAAAACTACATATATATATATATATATATATATATATATATATATATATATATATATATATATGGAAAACCAAAAGTCCTTAAAGCGCCAACTTCACAGCAGCACAGTAGGTACGGACCACACGGGGCAAATCCTTAGAAAAAAGTGCTTTTATTTGGTGATATCAGTGCATCAAAGATAAGTGGCAAGTGCCCAGCATAACGCGTTTCGCCTGCGCTCCCGCAAGCTTGATCATATATATATATATAGATCATCATAGTAGTTATATACAAGCACTGAAGTTATGTTATCTGCTCCATATGTCGCATATACAATTGTAGTATTGGCCAAGTGCACAGCTTGTTTCCCCATTTCTCTTCCTTGCCCCTCTTTCCCTTTCCCTGTCCTATGTGTGGACTCTTCTATCCTTTTCTTTGAGTGTAAGTTTTAGAATGGAACATTTGGAAAATGTGGGCTTCCCCGAGGGCATCAAGGGTACGTCCCCAGACAAATTACTAAAGAGATGTATTGTATCCTGGATCCCAGAGGGGCAGTTATCACCCTGTTCATCCTGTTTCATTGTGGACAAGGCCCATAGGTTACTAGTGTCTGCGCCCCCGCCTGGGGTGCTCCCTCAACCAACCAATGGTTACTAAGATCCTTAACTACAAAGACAGGGATGTTATCCTCCATGCTGTGAGAGAGAAAGGGTCCATGTGTTTCCAGTCCTCTAGGATCATCATCTTCCCCGACTAAACCAGTCTGCTACAGCGGCAATGCAAATCCTCTGAGGCAGTCAAACAAAACTGTGAGAGATGAACTTAGGTTATTTGCTGCTTTTTTCGGCCAGCCTACTGGCCATTCACACCTCCAAATCCTTCTTTTTTGGCACTCCAAGGCGGTTTGGGAGTGGGCGACGGAGCAGCGGGCTCTACATGGCAGCACGCCCCCTGTGGAAAACACAGTCCCAGGACAAAAAAGCGAGCACGGATTTCACCCATGGAGCCACAGCAAGCAGAGGGGGCAACACAAGCAGTGAGCGCATACCGATGGGTTCCCCGCCTCCTGAACCCGTCCCAAGTAGGTGAGTGTGGGTGAGCGTGGGACTGCAGTGCCCCAGAGGTCACCCACTGGACTACAGAGACATGTCATGCGAGCAGCACGATATCCTAATCACTGAGTTTTCTCACAGGGTGACGTGGTTAGATTTGCCCCAGAGTTGTTTCTATAATGCATGTGTTTTGCATTATAAGGCAGACAGATGCTTCTAGGGTGGAAGTGTGGGGAAGGCAGCATGGGGGGGAGAGGGTTGTTGGGATGGTTTGGCCCAGTTGGCCACAATTTACTGTACATCAGGCAGGCAGGGTTCTTGATGGCCTTTTATCCTATCCTGATTACATCAAACAGCGGCATCCCTATTCCCCAGAACCTGGGGCCAATAAAAAATATGAAATCTGCAGTGGTTCAGGGACACGATTAGAAAGAAAACAACAGTTACAATATAATCAAAACAAAAACGTGTAATTCAAATCCGCAATGAAAACAAAAAACAAGGTAGCTACGATTGATTTTTTTGTAGAAACGTTTTTTTGTTATTTCAATTATTCTTTGTAAAACAAAACAATACAAAATCCAATCTAAACAATTGGTGGTCGCAAGTTTACACTCAACCAACGTAAAAAACAAATCACAGTATAAACAACAAGCATTGGCATTGCCAATAGGTCTCGCTTTTGGGACCTTATAAGTATTTAGTTATGCAGCACAATTTTCTTGGTGCAACAACATCACTGTTGCATGGCTAAACACTTATAAGGTCCCAAAGGCGAGACCTATTGGCTATGGCAATGATTGTTTTTAATGTCTAGTAACAGCTGCATACAGAGACCAACAACAGTAACCAGATTAAAAATAGTTTTGGACATACACCGTGGAGCAAAATTACCGAAGATGGCAAGACAAAGCTCAAGACGGTGTAGAATGTGTTCGCGAAGAGATGACAGGAAATTGCCAGTGCCTGTCTGTCATCTATTTCCATTTTTCAATTAAGAGAGAGGAGGATTTGTGATTTGGTAGGCAGACAATTAAGCAAGGAAGGAGAAGCCCCTCCGGGTCCCAGGTGAGATGCCACCCACCCCAGATCCCTTAGGCAGACATAGCCCCAGGCTCGAGTCCAATATTCAGTCGCTTGAGGCAAGTAAGAATGATTTACACGTGCGCGAAGGCCTGCGAGAGGCGGTGCAGTAAAGCAGGAGAAAATGGCTCCAGGGAGAGTGCGTCAAAGCAACCACAGAGACGGCTAATGGCCCCTTTCACAAATCTACACTATGACAAATGCGCAGGGCAAACCGCCTGGGAGGGAGCAACACGTGGCTCGAGCCAGCAAGCGCACGCGCCATACTGACAACACGGGAGCGTGCCCCGCAGATTGTACTTACAACACTGCACGCGCCCATAACCGAAAATATTACTACTGCTGCGGATATCGGTTGTCGTCACCAAGCTTGCTTTCCAAAACAAAAGTCGCCATGCACCACAAGGCAGATACCTGTTTTTGTTTAAAACCTCTTCTTTTTGCACAATTCAATACAAGTGCCTTCCCAATGCGTTTGCAGATTCTAAAACCCAAGGTGGGCAGCCCAACTGTTACGTATTAGGGACCGCTATTTTGAGAACCAAGATGTCCAAAGTGCAATGAAAATGCAATCTGAGCGCGCTGCACGGAGCTGCCAACTCGCCGGATTCCCGGCGGACGTATTTTGCATGTAAACAGCGCCTGTGATTAGCAAAAAAAAACAAGTGGAAGGGGGAGGGGAGTGCGGCCGAGAGCAGGGACTCAGCAGCGTTTACCTTGCGGGAGCGAGCACGATAATTGCTAACAGATGGCGCCGCTCACTCCCGCAAGGGAATCGCCAAACGTGCACGCCTTGCAATAGAAAGCAATGCAAAGCGTGCACGTTTTTGGGGAGAAAAGCTGATCGATTACAAGAGGTCCCCTCCTATGCAGCGCATGCGCGCTGCGTAGGCGAGACCTAAAAACCAAACACAATGGCAGAGGACTAAGATCCAAATATTTGTCTGTATTATAACAAGAAAATAATGCAATAATTGCTTCCTCTTGATTTGCCAAGGGAGAACTTCAACGGCGTTTCAATCTTAGTGATTTGTTAGGTCATCATCAGGACATATCTCATTATTTGAGAGCAACCATAGGGTTTAATCTAGAATTTAATCTGAAGAGAAATAAATAACAACATATGTAAATATAGGGGTACCAAGAAGAAAGGACCCAAACCAAAGGCCAGGCCCAATATAATTAAGCACTGGGCAAACTACAAAAAACAAGAATTAGTCCATAATGCATACCAAGTTTACAATGAAAAAAGAGAGAAAGCCATCACCAACTAGGTCTAAATTAAAATCCACTACTAAAATGTGAAATACCATAAGGTGCAAGTAATAAATGAACCACCTAAACTACTTAAGCACGCACATGCCTAAATTACAATCCAATAAAAAGAGTGTATGCCAACCATACAATAAAATAAACTACAGTGCAAACCAAACGGTTATTCAAAAATGTATTTAACTACCTTTTATCTGATCCTAGCATGTGGAAGGAACACTGCAGCCCCCAGACACACTATGCGTCCATATGGTCCTTAAAGTATGACGTGGAATGTCAGTTGCATAAATGACCTCATTAAGTGGGAGACTGTGCTGGGCTTTGCGAAATGTCATGCCACAGACATTTTCTTGCTGCAAGAAACTCATCTTCTGAGCACCGATGTCCCTTCCTAGCTCGGTATGGGTACACTAGGGCTCCCGTGGGTTGGCCATTTTAATTCACAAGCGTCTGCCCATGTTGATCTCCCGCAGTGTAGCGGATCCACAGGGTAGATATGTCATGGTAGAGAGAGCAATTGCGGGGCAGGCCTACAATCTAGTCAGTGTTTATGTCCCCCCCAGATGCCTAGTCCCACGCTAGACGCAGTGAGAGCCATGTTGACAGGGCTTCCCAGGGGCATCAGGGTGGTGGGAGGAGACTTTAACATGGTGATGTCCCCATCCAAATACAGCTCGAGGGAGCTAGAATGCTCCCATTCATTGGACTCATGCATGGCCAACTGGATGTCCAACCTTGGACTCTGCGATGTCTGGCGCACCTGTAATCCTCACATACAGGCATTTACTCACACCGCTGCCATGCACAAGACATGATCACGAATCGACCTCCTCTTTATACCTGCCTCTGACTTAACCCACACCACGGCATCGCTCATCCTTCTCAGGGGGATACCAGACCATTCCCCAGTGACTGTCCAGATAGGCGGGGGAGGATTGAGGAACATCCCATTTGGCGACTCAATGCGTGGAGCCTCACTGACAGTGATGCTGGTGACTTCCTCTCACAGGAACTTGATGCTTTCCTGACTCTGAATGTGAGTTTCTTGGAGTCCCTGGGGATTCTCTGGGCGGCTGGCAAAGCTTACATGCAGGACATCGCGCGTACCCACTTTGGGGCCTGTGACACGTAGAAACTGTTGCAGATTAATGGGCTAGAGGTGCAAATCACTCTCAGAGAGGAGCGTTAGGAGGGGGACGAAACTGAATCTCGTCAAACAGCACTTGATAGGCTGTCCCTGAGACAACTGCGCCTCCACGAGGCCAGGCTGTTTTGGATTGCCTCCCAAAGTAGAGTATACGGATGGGGAGACAAGTCAGAAAAACTATTATACTGACTGTTGACCCACAGCTTGGCTGACAGGGTGGTTTCTAGCATTATGGACCCCGAGCGGGGGAGGGTAATAGAGTCCCGGGAAATCACTTCTGGTTTGCGGACTACTACTGCACTCAATCCTCAAAACACCCTAGACCACTGCCCAAGTCTTCTTCCCCTCTAATAGCAGACCTACCGCTGTCCACTCTGTCAGTGTCAGAAGCAAGAGACCTGGATGAGCCCATTACTCTCAAAGAGATTAATGCAGCCCTCTCAGACGCGAACCTTGGCAAGATGCCAGGCCCAGATGGTTTCCCGGTGGAGTACTACCGGAGACTCCGAAAATCGTTGCTACCTCACTTTTTGGCTCTTTACAATAAAGCCATACCGAACAGCCATTCTCCTGACAAACTGAATGATACGACCATAGTGGTCCTACATAAGGCAGGGCCTCTCCCCCCCTGAGGACTGCACATCCTATCGCCCAATCTCCCTTATCAACAGCGAGCTTAAAGTATACGCACGGTTTTGGCTACCCGGACCAATGCTGGTTTATGCCCCATCGCAGTACGAGGTACTGCATTCGCAGAATGCAGGTGTCCATAGCCTACTGTCATCAGCTCCTGGGGTCTAATGCCTTTCTCCTCATTGACTTTGGGAAAGTATTTGATTCCCTTGACTGGCATTTCCTATAGGATGCCCTTTGTTGCTTGGACTTTGGGACCCATTTCTTCTCCTATGTTCAGACACTATATGCTGGCCCTAAGGCTCAGGTACGGGTGAACGAGATCCTATCATGGGCCTTCCCAATTCTGTGGGACACAGACAAGGATACCCCCTATCCCCTCGCAATAGAACCTTTGGCAAAGTGAGTCAGTGTGATCTGTAGGTCCACAGGTTTCGATGGGGTGAGAGCCTGGAGGAGGACACCATTGCTTTATAAGCACACAATGTCCTGCTCTTCCTCTCTGACCCAGTGGTCGTGGGCCCTAAGTGGCTTCATATGATGGATCTATACAGGCAGGTTTCCGGCAACCACTCTAAGTCCTTCCTGGTCCCGCTCACCGGTGGCCTTTGGGGCCAGGACTGGTGGGCATGCGTGCCCATCAGCAGATTGAGTTTTTCTATATCTCTGTATTTACATCTCCCGCCTCCTCACACTTGCCTGGTCCCTGAACCTGATGCCAGTGGTCAACAAAATGAAGAAGGACCTGGAGAGGTAGACTTTCTTGCCTCTAAACATCCTAGGGAGAGTGGCCCTGTTCAAGATGATGGTTGTTCCACACTTCTTATATGTGCAGGAATTTCCTTATCCTCTCCCCAAACACTGGTTCATCAGCACACAGGCGATAGTGTGCTCCTTTTTATGGGCCAACCAAGTACCGCACATCGCTTTCGGGAAATGTGTGCAATCGTCCTTTGATGGGGGCCTGGTGGCTGCAGACTTGCGACTGTACTACTTGTCTTGCTTTCTCTTCAGAACACCTGAGCAGGACTTCAAAATGCCAGGACACAACGTGAACACTCTTCAAAATAGGACTCTACACACTTTAGAATACCAAAATACAACATAAACAAGGCTCAACAACCATTTGTCAAGTAAAGGGGAATATTTATTGAAGCAAGTTCCCATATATCAAATTGCAATAATCCACATGTAAACATAATGCATATAGTGAATGTATATACACAATAATAAATGCATACAAAAATAACTGCATTTACACAAGAATAAGTAATTAGAACTTGGAATACTTCACCGTCTCTCTGTTTAGCATCATCCTTGCCAGCACGACTGGGGAACCCGTTGACAGTCTCAGGCAGGAGGGTCTCAACCCGGCACAAATGCCCTGATCCTGTCAAAGCGCCAAGAGGTCTCCATCTTTATACTCTTACTAACATGGAGAGAGATTTCTAGAAGCTCCTCTTCCATTCATCTGCACTGTAGGTGCTTGCTACATTCTCTGCGCTGAGGTCACTCAACTGAGCTGGCTAGGCTCCGATGAGAGCTAAGGCAGAATTCTTCACATTCTCATGCTTAGACACTGTACGCATCCCACATGTCTGTTCTAACAGCTTATCTTTCTCGCTCGGTGAAGTGAGAAACATAAACAATCTGTGTGTGTGCAAGTAACCTGAGCCTGCCTGCGTTCGCAGTTGAAAGGCAGGGTCAGACAGACACAAGATGAAACCGTGATCACAGAATGTATTTAGAGTAAAATGGAGTCAATTGTCAATACATGATCTCACAATGTATAAATGCCTGTAGCATTACACTCCACCCCTTGTCCATTGACTAATAATTAGCATAACATATAGGTGTAAAAGTCATAGCTCTAGGATGAAGCAAGGATATAAAGCTAGGCACACATTGCATACAGCAACAAATAGATATAAAAATGCAAACTATAATGAAAATGGCACTTAAAATATAACGCAGTTGCCCAAAATCAGGCAACCATCCAAATAACCAATCCCACCACCCCTTGTCCACATCTTGCTTCACTCCCTTGATTAATTCATGGAATGCATTTAGATGCGAATGGATGGATGTGGAATGGTCAGGCAAATTGAAACAACATAATCCTTCAAAATCAGCACACCCATGGTTAATTTTTAAAATCAAATAGTCAATAGCAGCCCTATTTTGTAAAGCGTCTTTTCTTGTTCCCTGAACATCCAATAGCAATTTACCTAAAGCAGTAGAAGTTTCATTTATATTTTTCACCATTAAACATGGAAGCTTGTTTATTATCTTAGTACTGTACATAGTTAACCTAGGAACTCCTACTATGGATGTAGCTAGACTTATATATTCAGTTTTGGATAACAAAGTAATTTCAGAATCACAGTCTTTAGACAATTGAATTGCGCCTGTAGCATAGCGAGAATGTAAAGCTGAATGCAAAGGAAACATCATAAGTACTAATCGTGTTAAGGCACATGGTTCACCACTCAGGTTCGCTGGAATATAAGTGTATGACGTATTGCTACATGAAAAGAGCCATTCCTTGGGTAATTTAACATGCATTTTATACTGGTGTTTGAGTCCCTTGGCTGTGGGCATCCCTGGACCCTCCTGGTCTCCTCCGGACATGCCTGAAGACACTCCAAATAGAGCAATTAGGATATAAACACGCCATGCTGTGATCTAGAAGAACAGAGAACAAACAAGTATTATCAGTCTCGCAAATAACATTTATCAGCAGAGACGTGTTCCCATTTCTCCTCTCCAGCTCTCTTTACTACTAGGATATTGTCTTTTCCTGTAGCTATGATTTTTAGCAGGTTCAGGGGGGTTGTTGGGGTATTCGATGCATACTTTGGCTGCTGGGTTCTTATCAGTGGAGACAAACCCTCCCTTCCCTCATACAGTAAGAAGGGCTGGGGCAGCCCCTTCCTACCAATTCCTCCATAAACTGGCATGATGATATTCTGGGCAACTCGATCTCCAGGTTGCACTACTAAATCAGTGTCTCCACTGTTCAACCCTATCACTTTTATCTCTCCTTGGTAATCAGAGTCTATTACCCCTCCCAGAATTTGGATGCCTTTTAATGCAAGCCCAGATCAACGGGCAATCGATCCAAAATGCTCCGGGGGAATCTGAATTCCAATCCCAGTTTCAATTAAAGCTATATCTCTGGATCACAGTCTCTTCATCTGTAAAGCATGTAAATCAAGGCCTGCTGCCTCTGGGGGAATCCGAAATGGAGCTACGGTTCCGGGAGTCGTCTTCAGTACAAGATAGTGTTAGTGGCCACCTGAGGTTGAATCTGCAAAGCTGGTGTCAACATTTGATTTAATGGAGTTTTTCCATTTCTCAAAGGCCTGTTGTTCAAAATTAACAATGCATCATGCAAGTTATCTTTCAAATCTTTTAATGACCCGGCTGACAATTTTTTCAGCTGAGCTTTCAACAATCCATTCATCCTCTTAATCAAGCCCGCAGCTTGTGGGTAGTAAGGGGTAAAATATATCCACTCTATGTTGTGCTGTGCACAATAATCCTGCACCAATTTGGCTTTGAAATGAGAAGCATTGTCACTTTGAATCTGCAATGGAATACAATAATACAAAATAAGTAAATTCAGTGTTTTCAAAGTATTCTGCTGAGTGGCGCGTTTACATGGAAAGGCTATCAAGTAGCCAGAATAAGTATCCACCACTGTGCATGCATACTGACAACCCCGACTAATTGGCATTGGCCCAATGTAGTCGATCTGCCATATCTGTCCTGGCAGCTTTCCCCTACCTAGCTGACCTCTCACCACCTGTGGGACTGGTATGTGTTGTGTATGCTGAAAAATGGGCCATTGCATAATCTCGGTTTTGATCATATCTAGGGTAATATGCATCCCTCTATTCTCTGCCCACCTGTTAGTGGCTTTCTCTCCCATGTGTCCACATTTTTGGTGTGCCCACTTAGCCATTGCCATCAAATCAGAATCCTGTGTCGCCACCTCGGCCTCCAAAAGTTTGACTTTTTTATCTGCAAATTAATTATACCACTGTTCTAATGTGTCTGTTGGGCAGTGGGCATCTACATGATATACAGTAACTGTGCTTTTTGGTAATATTTCCCAGATCTATTGCCACAACTCCTTAGCCCACACCTCTTTTGAATGTATCATCCAGTTATAGGCCTGTCATGTGGAAAGCCAGGTAGCTAACCCATTGGCAGTAGAGCATGAGTCTGTGTAAACACTTTCCAGGTAATTCTTGTTTCAAAGCCCGATACACAGCACACAGTTCTGCAAACTCGCTACTCATTCCCTGTCCGGTAGTAGTTAACAATTTCTTGGTCACAGGATTGTACGACACCGCTTTCCAATGCCTCTTAGCCCCCACATATCTGGATGAGCCGTCAGTAAACCATACATGTCTTTTGTCTTCTGAAGACAATGCTGCAAACAGCTCACCCCACTTCACAGGGGACTCCTGTGTCTCAGACACATCCTGTAACACCTCTGTATCTTCCACTGGGGCCTGCTCCACCTGCTCATGCAACACTGCAGTACCTTGGGGGCCTACTCGGGCCCTGTCTTGTATGTACCACTTCCATTTGATTATGCTGGCTTCCTGCGCATACCCTATTCTATGAGTCTTGGGGGAACTCATCACCCATTACATTATAGGAATCTCAGGTCTCAAAATCACATTGTGCCCCAGGGGCAACTGCTCAGTGTCCACCAGGGCCCAATAACATGCAAGCAACTGCTTTTCAAATGGAGTTTACTGCTCTCCAGCATCTGGTAATGTCTTTGCCCCAAATCCTAAAGGCACTCTCTTCTTTCCTTGTTTCTGCCACAAACTCCAATTGGCATCTGCCCCTGGGATAGCACATTCAGCTCAACATTCCCCTCTCGTACTGGCCACAAATTCAAGCCACGCTGTTTGGCCTCCTGTGCTGATTCACATGCATTCTATTGCTGCTCTCCCCAGTCAAAGTCATGTTTCTTTCGCCTAACCTTGTACAAAGGGGCTAAAATAATTATCTTATTTCGTACTGATGTATCCAGCAATCCATTCATCAAATCATGAGGAGCACCCATGAGAATTGCAATCTTCATTACTTCCGCTTTCATTCTCTGTATTGCATCCCTTAGTGTCAACCAGTGATTATCAGTTGGCGGCCAAACTGACTCAGTTGGGTATTTGTGTGAACATCCTTCTACCGCAAACTGCAGTAAAGTGGTCTGCGTATTTCCCTGGAAATTCCTAAACTCATCTTTCACAACAGGATCACTGCTTAGTATACAAAACTTCGCCGCATCTCCATATCTCCAGGATCTAAATGCACTCCCTGTGCCCCTAAATCAAACAAGCGCACCATCCATGCAATCAATGTTTCACCCAACATCTGTTGGAATCTGTCTATGATATCACTAATTTCCTTCTGTGTGAAATCTTCCAAGGAGTATAGCACAACCCCCTGTGAATTTTGTGGATGTTGCTGTAACTTTCACCGATATAGTGGCTGTGCTCGGATGGTTTTCTCACCCTCCGTCTCTTTCTGACTAATATCCTGAAAACACTCTCCCCCAGAATCTGATGAAAACTCTGATGTATCCCATATGTTACCATCCCACTGCTCTGGGTTCCAATTTAAACCAGCCTTGCAATAGCCTAATGCCCCTTTCTAATGTTAACCCTTCCTCTCCGCTTTTTCCACCTATATTGTGCTACACGTATTGCCACTTTTTCAACCACGAGCTGATAAGTTTCCAACTTATCTTGCAACAATTTATTCTGACATGACAGTATTACAGAAGTATTCTTGGCTTCCACTAACTGTTTTTCCATCGCTTCGTGCTGCTTCTCTAACTGAATACATTTTTCATGCATTTTCCTATACACATTTAGAAGGATCCAGCCTCTTTGACCCAATGTACAAAACTCTTTCCCTTTTTCAATTGGCACTTTTTGCAGGCACATTATTACATCTTCTGGCTGCGCATCAGACATAAACACACTCCAATTCTCACTCAACCCAGCATAATGTGACCACTCATGAGCAAGCTGACTATATGGCACTAATTCCCATCCTGATATTTCATTTGGTATTTGGGAACATTGTTTTATCCATTTTCGATTTTTTGTCAAACATTCTGCCTATTTCACTTTGGATCCTGTTTGTGATGCCAAAATGTCTTGCTTTTTCTTCAGAACACCCGAGCAAGACTTCAAAATACCAGGACACAATGTGAACACTCTTCAAAATAGGACTCTACACACTTTAGAATACCAAAATATAACATAAACAAAGCTCAACACTCATTTGCCAAGTAAAGGGAAATATTTATTGCAGCAAGTCCCCATATATCAAATGGCAATACTGCACACGTAAAATAAATGTATATAGTGAACGCACATACACAAGAATAAATGCATTGAAATATAACTGCATTTACACAAGAATAAGTCATTAGAACTTGGAATACTTCACCGGCTGTCTGTTTAGCATCATCCTTGCCAGCACGACTGGGGAACTCGTTGACAGTCTCAGGCAGGAGGATCTCAACCGGGGATAAAGCCCAGGCAGCGCGTCCGCTACCAGGAGAGTTCCTGTCAAAGCGCCAAGAGGTCTCCATCTTTATACTCTTACTAACATGGAGAGAGATTTTTAGAAGCTCCCCCTCCCTTCATCTGCACTGTAGGTGCTGGCTCACTCTCTGTGTTGACGTCACTCAACAGAGCTGGCCAGGCTCCGATGAGAGCTGAGGCAGAATTCTTCAGATTCTCATCCTTGGACACTGTACACATCCCACACCGTTTATTCTAGCACCTTCTCTTTCTCACTCGGTGAAGTGAGAAACATAAACAATCTGTGTGTGTGCAAGTAACCTAAGCCTGCCTGCGTTCGTAGCTGAAAGGCAGGGTCAGGCAGACACAAGATGAAACCGTGCTCACAAAATGTAGTTAGAGTAAAATGGAGTCAATGGTCAATACATGATCACACAATGTATAACTGCTTGTAGCATTACACTACTGGACCTCCCAACTTGTGGTCCTGAATGAGTGGCTCCATGGCAGCCGAACTGACCGGTCTTATAGGCTGTAAATGACATTTATAACTTGGGAGACCATCATGGACCGACTATATGGCTCACCTGTCCCTCGCTCTCTCCCCAACCTCAATGGTGGCGTTTGGGGTATGGCAGGCTGCACTGGAATAGACTGGCTGGGATGGGAGGCTTACACTCCAGACCCCCCCTCTGGAGGGACAACTGGCTTTGCCAGGTGGTCAATTTGACCAGGTTTGGGAATGGGGGACCTTATTGGTATTTCTTGACTGGGTGATGTGTGGCAAGGGTCTCATTTGCGGTCCTTTCTGTACCTGAAAACTGACTTCCAACCACACCGGTTACAGTTTTACAAATTACTGCAGCTCCGTCACACCTTGCTCTCCCATCGTATATCCATTGAGGAGGCACCCGAGTTTAGTCCCCTGGGAGCCAGGGTGCTTATGGGCCCCATGGGGCGGGCGGTATTTCCTGGTATACACAGATCCCTGGTTCTCAATTACCTGAAGCTATTCTCCCCTCTGTGGGTGCGTTGGGTATCCTGGGTCGACAACCTAGATGATATGGAGGGAGTCACTTGTGGCACCAAGAGAGTTGCAATATACTCCAGGCTCCACATGATACAAGTGAATTTCTTTACCCCTTTGCAGCTCTGGAGGGCGGGTCGGCTCCCATCGTCTGCTTGACCTCGCTGCAATGACGAGGCTGCTCAATCGCTAATGGGCCTTCGTTTTTGGGGTTCTGGTTGTGTATTGGGGCAGCCAGTGGACTGTTCACCTCATATAGCGCTCCTGGGCCTTCTAGAGTATCTTGGTGAGAAGCAGTGTGACCTTGTGAAAATTAGGAAATTGTTAGCCAAAAAGGATATCGCCCGATACTGGAACTCGGCCACTGCTCTGTCCTTAGAGGCTTGGCGTATGGCTATGGACTGGTGCGCAAAGATGGAGGAGCCCATTTACGCAGCGCGGGACAGCCCCAATAAACACCATAAGATTTGGGGAAAATAATGGGATCATTTTGGATTACAGAGCTCGCTTAGTTGATTATGTATGTGTTTACTATGCTGCGACCATCATGGATCATTTGTGTTGTAGTGAGTTGTTCTTTGCTAAAAACAATAAGAATCAGTTTGTCAAAAAAACAGTAAAAGGTGAAAGGACTACACTATTTTGATATATGTCTGTATTTTGTTCTTATTTACCCTTGAGATGATGAAAAGTAGCTATTTGGCCTAGACGAATGTCACATCAGGTGTTACATCTATGTCATTAGTCAAATTAATTGACGCTTTCATAGTTCTTAGAAAGATAAGGTCAGACGATGTCTGCTTTAAAGGTCAGACATGACAATGATTCTGCATAAATCGGTAAAGCTGGCGACTTCCATTGTCTACGATTTTGAAGATGGTGACTTCCATTATCCAAGATGAAGTCAGGGCCTACATAAGATGAAGTCGGACCTTAGGGACTTTTCACCCAATCTCTTGCCTCGTTTTGCCAGAGAAGGAGAATCTTTTCTTACTTGTACCCCAAACACTGGAATACTGTGCTCTTTCATCTTCAACATGAACCTAACTATCTAAACTTCCACAACCGTCTGAAAATGTGGGTATTCTGGTGAGTCTATAGTTGGCCTCTTCAGCTTTCACAACAGGACACCCACTCTCAAGTAGCTGTTGCGAGTTAGAAATATCCATCATCATCATTTATGATCTGTTCTTTCAGTTATAAATATATTTTTGCCTCCAAGAGCATTTTGAAATTTTCTCTCAGGAATCAGTAATTGATTTGTGTAAGTGTATAAGTGTTTAATTGTGGTTCGGTTGTTGTCATTTGTATAGGACACTATTATTAGTATGGTCTTGTTGCCCTATTTGTGGGAGACTGACCATGTAATTCCATGTGATTTCACAGCTTCCATTACAGAATCATATCATTCATCAGCACCATCCTGTGGCAATGTATTCTGTGTATTGTATTCTGGTCTGTCTGTGGTTGTGTGGCAGCGTCATGTTCAATGAGCTCTGTGTGTGTTATTTTGATGTGTGAAAGGGCCGCGAGAGGGCTTTTACCAGGGGCCGTATTTATAAAACGTTGTGCAGCAAGTCACCTTGCAGCGCTGACTGGAAGGTAAAGGGAAGGAATGTGCTGCATTTACAAGAATACTGTGCATTCCTGCCTTAGTCCCTGCACTGGTGCCGTTTTGGCTCCCTAGCGCCAACGCAGGAACCTTTGCACCATGGTGCAAGGGTGCCTGTGTTGCATGCAGGATGCCCCTTCCTGCACAAAAATAATCCTGAGAGACATATTCCTCATTCTATGTTTGATGCAGAATGCAGCATCCATAGAAAGAGGAATTAACAAAGAGAAATAAAGATATTTCTCCTTGTTACCCCTCCCCTGAGAAGGCGTATCTTTTTGGAGCTTCCCAGGTCTACCACTTTTGGTAAATCTGGAAATGCGTCAAAAACTATGAGAGTTGCATGGGAACACCCATGCAACGCCCATGGAACGCCTCCCCAGGGCGGAGTATCGCAACGCAGTGATTTGTGTTGCATTGCGTTACTCCAGATCTATGAAGCCACTCATGGCTAGACAAGGTGGCCTTGCATGGCTTCATAAATCACATTTTGGTTTTGTGTCGCACTTGCACCACGCTGCATGGTGCAAGTGCGACACAACCCCTTTCATAAATTTGACCCTAGATGTTTATGCATGTCTTAAGCAGGTTATGTGCCCTTTTGCCTGGTGATTAGAGGTGGGTCATATGCAGAGTGTTGTGCATGTCTGTGCTTTGTGTGTCCTCTTGGCAAGTGCAGTTGAGAGACCAACAAGATAGGGAATGCCAGAGCAGTGTTGGATGTATGTGGGATGTTCTGTCTATAATGTATTTATTTATGGATAAGACATTTCATTTGCAGTTGGCAGATGGCATATTAGTAGAACGTAATCCTTAGAAAAAAGCAAGCTTACTGATAGAAGCAAATATATGGTTACAATTTCAATTACAATTTATTAATTGAAAAAAACATTTATTATAGAAATGTACATGCGTAGTAGGAATTGCATAGCAGAATCTTCGTGGTCAGAGGTCCTTTTGTAACCATATGGAAACCCTCCTTGAAAAGATTGCCTTTAGCAGTTTATCGATTAGTGCTTTGTTGACTCCAAACTCAGCCAGTCTACAGTTTCTCCTGGAGACTCAGTCGAATTGTCAGCAATAAAAGGCCTAAGGGTTTATCTATGCTGAGCTCATTGAGGATCTGTGTGCCTGTTCTTCCTCACAGTCTGAGCATGCAGGCCATCCAGTGCAGGCTTTACAAAAGAGCTTGGTAAGTCTCGAAAGAGAATTATAAATGTGGCGAAGTGTGTAGAATGGTTACCATCAATAACTGCTTTACTGGAGGTGGTATTTAGTATTAATTACCTGGTTAACGTATTCATGTCAACTCCTAATGCTTTTTACTTTCTGATAAACAGTGCCACTTCCGTTCCCGCAAACCCTCCAGGAAGTTGAGTTGCCGCTGATCAACGCCCAGAGCTGTGACACAATGTACCACGTCAATTCTGGTGTGTCAAGTAACACCACCATCATTCAGGACACCATGATATGTGCAGGCTCTGCAAGAGGGGGAAAGGACTCCTGCGAGGTGAGATTCTCTGCCTTCTATTTTTATTATTCTTAACTTCTACTATCATACTCGTTTTTGTTAGTTTCCCTTGCACCACAGATGTTCTAAAGATTTGTATTAAAAGTCTGGGGCTTTGTGTCAGCAGAGACCTTCAATAGACAACTCTTAAAAACCTGAATTGACAATCTATTTTGTCAGTTAAAAACGAAACACTAGATGTTGGTCCACCCTGTTTGAGGTAAATAATTTTTATTGAGTAAATACCACGTTTTACAAGCATCATAAGGAAGAGAAATAACATGTTAAAAAGAGAAATATAACGAGTAAAATACAACCTTATGCGAGGAATTAAAAGAAGAAAATCTAGGTACCTATTAATTATTAGTTATTTATATATTTTTTGAGATATTAGAAAGAAAGAAAGGAAAGAGAAAGATGGAAAAGAAATGGGATGGAAGGAGGGTAGAGGAAACGAAGAAAAGGGAAAGAAGAAAGATAATTAGGTATTAGTGTAAGGATGAGTGTGTAGATAGGAAAGTAGTAAAGGGTAACCAAAGTAAGTCAGACTTGATTTTTTGAGGTATTGAAGAAGTTGAAACAGTAGAAATTCTACGTTCATCACAAATAAAGTTCCATCATGTTAGCATGGATAGTTTAGAGTTATCTTTCCAGCATGTGAGAATAACTTTAAATGCAAGAGCTATGAAGAGGTGAAGTAATTTCAACTTCAATGTAGTATCATGAAAATCAGCAGACATGGATCCAAGAAAAACATTTTGAACAGATAATGGAATACAAAAATGAAATATCTTAGAACATTTGGACCATACGGATTTCCAAAATTTAAAAACATTAGGACAATTATACAGTAAATGGAGTATTGTGCCAGTAGAAGAAAGACATGACCAGCATAGAGGAGAGGGGGGAGGGTTAATTTTATGTATAAATACAGGTGTCCGAGGTGCTCTATTATATAAGAAAAATAGCGATTGTGTGATATTAGCAGCTTTAGAGGTGGTAAAAACTTTGTGCCATAGTTTGTCCCATCCTTGATACGAAAGGATCAGCGAAAGATCTAATTCCCAACCTAATTCAATTGATGTTTTTGGTCTTTCAGAATTAGGAGTAGATAGGAGTTTATATATAAGGGAGGCTTTCAAGTTAGAATCAGGAGAAATATTATACAAAGGAGTCAAGGGGGAAAATGGAATGACATTGGGTGGAAAACTTTTGTTTGATAAAAATACTTGGAGTTCCTGTGACAGTTGGGAATATTGGGATAAACAAGAGGAAGGTAAATCGTAACGTTCTTGTAAAATGTTAAAGGGTGTAACAGAATTATGAGAAACAAGTTGATGGACATAAATAATATTCTTCTCTTTCCAGTGTTTGAAGTAGAAAGATTTATGACGAAACTTAATACATTTATTATATCAGATAGAAGAGGCAAGAAAAGCTTGATGAAAGTTAGAGCCGTTTGTAAACAGTGAGTGTATCGGATGTTGTGAGTATTTTAAAATAGGATGCTTTGCTATAAAGGTGCAATTGGTCATAAATAAGGTGTCGTAAAAAGAGAATTAATGTAGTAGCGAGCGTTCAAAATTGATCCAGGAGGGTATCGATTCATCGTGATACTGCTTGTTCAGTGCATAAACTTGTCTGATTTAAAAAGTGGTGTGATATAATTTAAAATTAGGGAATCGTACACCCCCTTCGTTTTTTGGTTTAATTAATTTAGATAATGCGATACGGGCAGGTTTGTTGTTCCAGAGAAATTTAGAACAAAGGGAGTTAATTTGGTTAAAGTAATAATTGGGGATCTTAAAGGGTAACATAGATAGTAAGAATAGAATGAGTGGTACAATCATCATTTTAATGGTGTCCAATCTACCCCACCAGGATAAATAGAGGGGAGACCAGGAGGAAAATGAGTTTTGGATCTTGGTTTTTAATGTATTGAAATTGTGGACAAGAGTTTGGGGGATGGTAGGAGAAAACCAAACACCTAGGTATTTAATTTTAGAGGGACACCATTTGAAATTAGTGTCGGAAAACATGAATTGATAACATGAGGAGTTTAAAGGTAAAATCTCAGTTTTTGAGAAATTTAATTTATATCCGGATACTTTAGAATATAAATCAATTTCCTGTTAGAAGGGAGGCAAAGAGGTTAGAGGTTTCGAAAGGTAGATTAAAATGTCATCTGTGTAGGCCGATAATTTAATTTCATGGGATTTATGTTGGAAACCCGATATCAAAGAATTATGGCGAATGCGTTCAAGAAAGTGTTCGAGGCATAAAAGAAATAAGAGAGGAGAGAGGGGGCAACCTTGTCTGGTGCCCCTGTGTAAGTTAAAATAAGGGGATAAAAAGCTGTTGACAGAGACACACGCACGAGGTGCTGAGTATAATAATTTGATGAATGAGACAAATTTGGGGGCGAAACCAAACCAGTGAAGAGTTTTGAACATAAATTGCCAATTTATACGATCAAAAGCTTTTTCAGCATCGAGGGATAGAGCGGCTAGGGGATCAGGATATCGCTTAGCCATGGCGAGAATATTAGAAAACATCCTTGCATTATTTGAAGTGAGTCTGCCCTTAATAAATCCAGATTGGTCAGATTTTATAAGTAAGGGTATAACATCTTCTAGTCTAGAGGCAAGGATTTTAGCAAACATTTTGCAGTCATAATTAATTAATGATATTGGATGATAGTTTTGACAAAAAGAGTGGTCTTTATCAGGTTTGGGGATGATTACAATGAGGGCATCAAGAAAGGAGCCTTCAGGTTTGGAATGTAATAGAAAAGAGGTGACGAGATCGTGTAAGTGAGGGGCAAAAATATGTGAGAACGAGGAGATAAGTTCAATAGAGAAACCATCAGGACCAGGGGCTTTAGCTCTTTTTAGAGATTTAATTGCATCTAAAATTTCCTGATGTGATATATCTTTTTCCAAGAGAGCCATAGCAACCGGTATAGAATGGGGGGGAGACCATCAAAAAATGATTGAGTGACATTAACAGGAGGATTAGTGTCATCTATATATAATGAGTAATAGTAAGACTGAAATGCATTGACAATGTCTGAGTCAGAATATAGTATGGTGTTATTGAGGGTATTACGAATAGGTCCAGCGGTTTTCCTTTGCGATTTAACTTTTAAATAGTTGGCCAACATTTTACCTGCCTTGTTCTGGCCCCCGTGGTATTTGGATTTAATTTTGATTAAGATATTACAGGCATTGATTGTAGCTAGTTTGTTTAAATCGGATTTAGCCTTGATGAGGTCTTGTAGGTGAACAGGAGATTTAGAAGTATAATAAGTGTGTTCAAGGGTCTTGATCAGTTTGAGGGTGGAGAGATATTGGGAGTTTAATGATTCTTTCTTTTTGGCAGTATAGGAGATAGTGAATGCTCTAAAAGAGGCTTTAAAAGCATCCCAGTTGTTATGTACAGAAGTATCACTTGATTTATTAAGTTGGAAAAATTCATTTATAAAGCAAGTAGCATCGGAAATGTAGGTTTGATCAGATAGCAAAGAGTTATTGAATCTCCATCTAGCATGTTTAGGCATAACGAGGGATAAATCAAAATTGACTGAAACAGGGGCATGACCAGAGATAAAAATGGAGCCAATCTCAGAAGATTGGAGTGAGGGGAGTAAGGATTTTGAAGTCAGAATGTAGTCAATACGAGACATGGCATGATGTACATTTGAAAAAAAAGTGAACTCTTGGTTGTCAGGATTACAAGTTTTTCAGGCATTAAAGAGTGGACAAGAGGCAATAGCAGTTTGAAATGCTTTATGAGATTTGTCAGGTTTGAATTTACAATCTGATTTCCTATCGGAAAAGGGGTCCAGCCAATTGTTGAAATCTCCAGCAATAATAATATTGGGATTAGTGATTGAGGATAGTTTTAATTTAATAGCATGCCAAAAGTCCGGGTCAAACTTGACTGGTCCATAAATATTAAAAAAGGTGACCTGTTTATTATGGACCATGGCATTAAGTATTACCCATCGTCCACTCATATCATTTTCAGTAGATAAAATTTGTATTTTCAAAGACTTATGACAGAGAATGGCAACACCACCCTTACGATTAACAGCTGGAGAAGAAACAACCCGACCTACCCATTGGCGTTTGAGTTTAAGTGATTCAACATAATTATAGTGGGTTTCTTGCAAAAAAGCAATCTGACAATTAAGTTTCGATAGGGGAGAAAATACCTTTTGACGCTTGACGGGGTGACCCAGACCACGAACGTTCCACAAAACAACATTAAACATGTTGATGTTTAGGAAATAGGGATACAGGCACAATGATGACGAATTGCAGGGGTAACAATGGAAACAAAAAGACAACGATCATCAAAAATCAGGTAACATGACCGATATAATAAACACATAAGGAGGTAAAACAAATATACACTCATGTAGGTATGAGGGTAGGAGACAAGAGGTAGGAAAGAAAAGGGGGAGTAGGAGGGAGAATACAGAGATAGAGAGAATAGAAAAAGAATAAAAGAGATAAAGAGAAGAAGAGACAGATCAAGGACATAACGCCAGATCTGAAGCGAGAGAAAAAGAGAACATGAGTTGGGCATGTCCGCACTCAAAAGCAAGAACAGCAATGAAGAAAAAGACATTAGGAGAGGTAGAAAGTAAAGATATTTAGGCCATGTAATTCATAGTTGGAAAGTAGAGAGAGGATAATACGAGAAAAAGGTAATTATCTAACAATTTAATGACATTGAGGGGTATATTCACAAGAACGTGTGATAACTACCGCAAGAGTAGCGTAACGCGACTTTCAACATCGCAGCCTATCGCGGGAAAATAACCCGGTGTCAACGTGGAATTCACAACAAGGCGGTAGCATGCGATAAACACCAGACAACGCGCCAAATGTCAGCGTGAAAATCAACGCCACGCCAAAAAAATGCGAAACGCGAAAAATCATGCGATGAGGCCAATCGCAGTACAAAAAGTAGCGAAAACCAGCCACAGGCCTGCAAATCCCACGGGTCTGGCGGGAAAATGCAACATAAAACCCACAGAAACAACACACCAGAAACAAGCCAAAGCACGTAGCAACATGGATGCACCCTGAACCAGCGCAGAGGTCAACGCGAACCCCACAACCCCCACAGACCACCAGCAAGGAACAACGGGGTCGGGAAGGCCAAGGAGAAAAGGGAGAGGAAGACGGGGTGCAGACCGCAGGAAAACAAGACCAGCGTCACGGAGGTGACAGAACACTACCAGCAACTGACCCACAAGCAGACCACCTGGAATGCAGTTGGTGTGCCGAGGAGGCCAATCCAGGAGGCCAAGAGGCGCCGGCAGGACGTGACAACCTAAACCAGGTACAAACCCGCTGCCAACAGGAAGGCAGCAACGGCGACAGGAGGTGGCAGTCCTGCGCCACAGGAGGAGCTGGAGGAAACCCAGGCCACAGTCATCAGTGTGTAGACGGTGCAAGGAGTAGGGAGTACGGATACAGCTCGAGAGGACCTGACACAACATCAACAGGGAGTGTAACGAACAGGGACTGGGGGGACGGGGGGAGATGGGCACAATGGCACACATGCACAACGAGGTGTAGCACACTGCACACCCACAATTACCCAGGATCATGTCCCAGATCCCCTTGGCACACTGCAGCACACACACATAGCAAGAACAGCACACCCACATCGACGACAATGTGGTACAATGCGCATAGCCGACACTGCAGAACAGAGGACACAACTGGCTCCGCACATGCCCAGAAATATGCCTACTACACCTGACAGAGCTGGAAAGTGTGAAATGGAAATGTACGCGTACGACCTCACATCCGTCATGTAGTCCAAATGTACACTGTCCCGCAGAAGAATCCAGCACCTCCCAAACAGTCACAATGTACATTGCCAGACAGTCTGCTTGTAAACCAGAACAATGCGCCAACATACATTGCAACACAATGTCAACATGCATCTCCCCTGCACATTGCAGAGGGGCACACAACACCTCCAGCAGAGCACAGAAGACAACACATCTGCGATGCCGGAGAGGACCACCACACCGTCGACACCGACGCCCTACAACAGCCCATTGATATCCCACGCAACCCACCACCAGGACCCGGGCAGCCGAGCTACTCAGAGGAGAACACAGAGCCTGCAACAGACCACACAGAAGGAAGCACACGCAAGCACAGCTGGCTCACGACACTTCACCCACCCACATATGGCACCCCAATGCCAGGTGTCAGAACGCCAAAAGGAGGTGGCCCAACAGGTGTGGGTGGGGGCCGAACACCTGGAATGCGAACTAGAACACATACGTAGGTGTCTATCACCCTTCAGGGACCACCCACACCCCACAAAGGAGACCCACACTGCCATAGAGACACATGCAGATGCACATTCACAGTACAGAACCACACCCAGGGGCGCGCAAATAGCAGTCACACATCCATGTTGGCTCTGCGTACGATGGCCCCGGCCACTCCCCTTACGAATTGAGTGGGTGACGACAAAGCTACATGTCCAAGCTACAACCCGCTGCCTGCGGTGACATGTCTGCATCCGATGTACACAGCATAATGTAATGTCCTAGGGCCCAGGGCCCTCATGCATACAACAAGACCACAGGAACACACGCATATATCATGTTGAACTGGTCACGGGCACGTGCGCCCGGCCCCTTTATTGGCAGGGCCACATGTACAGTGACGCCTGTGCTGGATGTGTGTGGGGTGAGTGTAAGCCAGTCCGCACGGAATGCTTGGTGCTGGCAACAACTTGAACATTGGACACCAGTGCAATGGAAACAGAAAACACATGCATAACAGAGTCAACAGCTGAGCAACATGGAGTGAGCCGGAGAAAGTCCAGAGGACAGCCAACATGCAAACAGAAGTGTCCGTGAGTTGCAGTGCACTGGGGTTGGGGCACTAGAGATGAGCACGCTCATGTGAAGAAAAAGTCTCGGATTGTGTCCCTTCGATATATACTCCTGATGCAGGTGCAGTGGGGTGTGTTAGACCTGCATCATCTCCCCCATCAACGTACCAGGGCTCCCACACTGTTTGAGGTGACATTGCTGCACAACCTCTCCACAGCACAAAACTCAATCAGTAACGGACAATGGCTTGCGGTGCACTGAGTCACTGGCACCTGGAGTGCTGAGCAGGGTATCAGGCCGATGATGGCATCCACGACAGGTCTGAGCAACTCCGTAGGTCTGTCAGGACCACCGTTTCGACTCTGGGAGATGGCGGTTGGAGGTGGTGCTTGCGGTGGTGGCGTGTGCCTCCTGCAGTGATGCGACGTCCGGGCCGGTCAGGACTCGATGCTATGTGTGGGCCCTGGTGGCCCGCAGTTGAGGCCGGAGGCTGCGGACAGCGCAGGGCCACAGACACATGGCGTTGATGACCCCAAGACCATCGCTTCAGAGGCCATTCAATGTCTCAGAAGAAGGGGTCCCAGACCTGACAAGCACAGGGTTAGTGGCCCCGGATGCACTGCGGCCGGCACAGGCACCCAGCCACGGGACGGTGACTTGCGGTGCAGTCAGATGGGCCATGCGACCTGAGCGGGTCCCCATCAATGTCCGAGGTGTATGTTGCGGAGGGTTGCGGGGGACAGTGGAAGGTGTCCTCCAGGGCATGATGCGGAAGGTCTGATGTTATCTGGAAGCAGCAAATGGAGGAGTGGAAGGCGCAACCCTCGTCCTCACCAACAATTCGGTATCAGCTACATGAGGATGAAAACTAGCCCCTAGTCCATAGACTCAAACGCCACCAATGTACGACCAGTGAGTGTCCATGAATGTCGGGGAACAGACTTAGTGGCACAGGTGCTGTGAGGGGATGCAGTCTGCGATGATGCTGGTACACTGATATGAACTCCACCATTGCCAAATCAAGACTGTGACCCACTGGACCGCAGTGTAGGCCGGAGGCAGCGGTCAGCAGTGGCCCACAGCCACGTGTCGTTGGCTCGCGAGGCACAGAGTTAGTGACACAAGGGCAGTTGTCGGTAGTGTTCGATCACCTCCATAACGATGATCCTGTTCCCTCCGGGCTGCAACGCGTCATCCTCTTACGCCTCTCCGTGCGTGCGATGATATGTATTCTGCCTTTTGAATTACCGATGTTCAGTTCCAAATCTGTGATCCCACTCGTGCGCAGCGTAGGCCGAGGGCAGTAGTCCGCGTAGGCCCACAAACACGTGTGGTTGTGATGTCATGCACAGACTTGTTGGCACCACATCAAAGGGAGTATAGTGAATTGTTCTCTGCCTTAAATGATGTTCACTGCCATGGTGTAATCAAGACTCAGTTCCAAATGTGTGACCTACCTGACCGTGGTGTAGGCCTGAGGCAGCGGTCAGCACGGCCCATTCACCGAGTGTCGCCGGCATAGTTTGGATGGCCCCACCGGCCTGCGTAGTTCAGGTTCAGTGGCACCACGTGTTCGGTCACCTCCGTGTATGTGACCCGGCTTTTGTCCGGACTGAGCCGCATCTTCCTCTTACTCCTCTCCGTGCGTTCTGCCATTCGTGATTTGCGACTAGGTGCTGGATGTGGGACCTACTGGTCCACAGGGTAGCCATGGTCCCTCATCCACGTGTCGCCGGCTGGCGTTGAACAGGGTTAGTGGCACCACGTGTAGCCGGCTGGCGTTGAACAGGGTTAGTGGCACCACGTGTAGCCGGCAGGCGTTGAACAGGGTTGGTGGCACCACGTGTAGCCGTCTGGCATTGAACAGGGTTAGTGGCACCACGTGTAGCCGGCTGGCGTTGAACAGGGTTAGTGGCACCACGTGTCGCAAGATGCCCATATGGAACTATGCCTCACAGATCGGGGGGTCTGGTGCTGTGGCCGCTGGCCCAGATTTGGGGTCACTGCCATTCATGACTCAGGACACAGTTTTACATATGGGACCTACTGGTCCGAAGAGTAGGCCGAAGGCGGCAGTGGAGTACGTCAACGAGAAAGGACTAAAGCGGGCCTGTGTCATGGAGGCCATGATGGTCTGAGGAGGCTGCCAAGGTCGCGAGACTCGGGCTTGGAGCTTGCGCCGGAACGTGGTGGGCCCTCCTTGACACACGCCGGTGTTGGCAGGTGATCAGTGTGGCCTGGCTGCGCAGGGGCGGGCCTGACGGGTTCGTGGTCCAGCGTGCCGGGGTCCGGCAGGCGCACAGCATCGCAGGCAACTCTGCTCACGAGGACGGCGTCAGCCTCATGGCGGGGTGAGAGGCGCTGCCCTGGCAGAGACGTGGGGCATTCCAGGAGAGGACCACGCCCAGGCCTACGTGCTTTTTAATCACACCCCTACGCTGGCGTGGCCTACGCCGGGCCATCCCACTCCGGTGACGCTTAGGGGGTGGCGTAACAGGCAACATTTCCGCGAGGTCCCCCACTGGCTGGGGTGACATGGTTGCGTCCACTGCACTCCATACGCCAGAGGTGTATGTCGCCATGGATATGGGTGTGTTCTGCATACTGCGGTCTGTCCAGCACATCTCCGCCACTCTTCGCATTGTGTGCTTTCCCGATCATGGTTCTACTGCATCCTTCACACATGCCTCGTTGCCACCTCTCCCCACATTCGGCTATTATGTGGCTGAGGTGCCATGCCGTTGATGGCTCATGTTCAGGGCTTGCCCAGGTTACCATTGTAAGTTGTTCTGTCGTGTCTGGTGGGTGGGAATGTTGGTTGTGATTTTGTGACGTGTGCATTGCCAGAGTTGTGAGTTGCATGGTTGTGGAGTTGAGGTGTGTGGGGTGTTCATTTCGAACTTGCCAAGGGGGTGTGCATTTCCCTTGTTGCCATCCTGGGAACGCTGGTTGATGATGGACTGTCGGAGGATGAAGGTATCATGCACACTGGCTGTGTATTTGAAGGCGACATTGTTGGAGGTTCCACGGTGTTCTGTTGTTGCCTGCACATTGATGTGAGACGTGTGCTTCCTGTTGCGGTGATTGTGTGCTGTGTCACCAGGGGGCACAGGTAGTACATGTGTGCTGTGGATTGCCCCCAACACATGCTTGCATCCTGCTATGGCGTATGGTCCTTGCTTGGTCTCCAGCGGATCCTGCGCATTGTGTTGGACGTATGGGGACTGGGGTACCAGGGTGATGGTGATGTCCAGGACAGGTGTGGGGGACTTGGATGTGGCTGGCTGTGAGACTCCTCCGACTCTGGCGGGTGTTGGTTGGGGGGTACCAGGGGCCAACAGGTGCAGCCAAGCCAGCAGCTTTGTGTGGGGTGGGATGTTGGTTGACAGCTGTGTTGGTGCCGTAGGCCTGTTAGGCGATGAGGGTCAGGATGCGTAGGATGGTTGTCCCTTTCAGTCTGTAGTGGACGGTGACATTGTCAGATGTTGGGTCTGTGCGGCTGGTACCTTTCCTGGGGGTCCGCTGTCTTTGTCTGCGCTGCGTCTGTGGTGGTCCGGGGGGGTGTTCCGGGTGTGGGTTGGGGTCCTGGGGTGGTGGCGGTGGGTGTTGTGGCCCTCTTGGGTGTCCGGGCCGCATGATGAGTGGCTCCATGGCATCGGTTGCCCTTCCGATGTGGCCCTGGGCTGTGCTCCCTTTTGTGGTGCAGGCTGCCGTCCGACTTTACACCAGGTCAGAGCAGGTGTAAATTTCCTGGTACTAACGCGCCTTATCGCCTGTTTTGTGTTCTTATCGCTGATCTGGCTGGTCGTTGAGAATGTTGAGGTGTGATGTTGTTGCGGCTTTTGGCACTGGAACGCCCACTCTGCATCTCATTAGCGATAGTTGCGGGGGTCCTCTGTGGCGATGTTTTTTGCGGCTGCTACCGCGGGTAAACTGGTGCTGTGGGCTGTTACCACCAGCTTGTGAATGGGGAGGTAAATTTATCACGACTTTGGCTGTGATAAAGTGCAGTTAATTCGGCGATAGCTCCTTGTGAATATGCCCCTCAGTATTTGTGTCCATAGGTGACTTTGTAATGGATTGCAGGAATAGCCTTAGTTTAGATGGATTTTCAAATGAGCGAGAGACATCTTCGTGGGTAATTTTGCAAAGACAAGGATGTAGAATGCCATAGCGGATGTTCATGGATCTCAGTTGTGTGAGATGAAGATATTGTGTCCAGACCAGACAAGACGGCGTTTTTCTCTAGCAACTTTTAATACGTGCATTAGGTCAGTAAATTCTAGAAATAGCATTATAATACCACGAGGTTTGCTAGAGTGAGGCTGAAGATGTCCAAGACGGTGAGCTTATTGGATATTGAGAGGAGTGGAAGATTGAAGATTAAGAGGGTCGGTCAAAAATTTCTTTAAAAAGAAAGAAGATCAGGACCTTCAATGTTTTCAGGTAAGCCATATAAGCGAAGATTATTCCTTTGGTTGCGATTTTCGAGATCTTCGGTATGTAATTTCAGTTTATGAATTTCTTGTTCCAGCAATGGTACTTTGGTGGCCACATCCTGTAGATTACTTATACATTGTTCCATCTCAAACATTTTACCTTCTATGTTGATCCAACGATCTTCAATCAACTGTAGTTTTTCATTAGTGGCATTCATGAATGGTTTTAATGCACGCAATTCGTCTAAAATTGAGTCCAAGACTGGATTAGAGGATGGCTGAACTGGAGATGGAGGGTCATTTTTGACTCTTTTCGGTTTGGCGCCAGATAAAGATGTTTTCGTAAGATTAAGAGGATCGCTGGCCATCTTGACAATATGAACCTGTCGACGAGGAAGTCTTTTAATAGGAGAAAGCCTGCCCATACACTAAGTGACCAATGTTAGAGAGTTGTAAACAGGTTCAAACACTGTAGTTGGTAGATACCACGGACAAATCCCGGGTAGTATGATTATAAAAGCATAGCAGACATATAGAGTAATAAAGGTACCCACAGATTAGCAAATATGTAAGAGAAGCTGGATGTGAGATATCTTTTAAAATAACGTCTCACAGCATGTGTATATTTTAACACATCCCCTCATACATAAAATTCATGTAGACTAGTGAGACCAGATAGTAATGCCGTTATGACATATAAACAAAGAATTTATACATATTTTAGTGTAAATGATAAGGTCATTAGGCAGCATTGGAGACGATGACTCATTTGAAAAAGACCAAAGTATTAAATAGCATACAGGATATTAGGAGCAAGATATTGTGAGAAGTGTGCTAACAAAATGGCGCCATTATCCGTAAATACTCAGGATATCTCAGTGAACGATGTAGGGAAATGAGGAAAATGAAGAATGGGGACAGCAGCACACCTTGTTTTCCTCATAAAATTATTGTTCCATCTGGCAAAGAGGTATTCAATAACATTATTGAAATGCACTCATAATACTCCTGTCGATAGTATGGATTGAAGTAATCCTTGGAGAAGTCAACTTGCCAGTAATGAGTGAGAATATCCAAATCTGTATGCACTATTCCTCTGAAGCTTCTCATGTGTTTCATGCAATAAAATGAGAAGAGAGGAGAGCTCCCCCAAGCGAAGAATGGCACCTCAGGAATCATAGGAAATGCGTTCATGAATGCCGCCCAGACACAATGGCGGCTGTTCGTACCTGTGGAGCGGCGTCGGCTCGGCGATAATTAGAAGAAAAGACGAGTTGAGGCTCACCGTTGGTTCACATAACTGCCACACACAGCAGAAGGTAAGCCCAGCCTGGGGAGCTTGAAACGAGCTCTGAACAAGGCCAAAAATCACTTCATTAGCTCCGTGAAGGAACAGAGCTTAGCAGATCGCCGCCATCTTGCTTAAGCGCGTAAGCCACGCCCCCAGGTTAAGGACATTTTAACTTAACTTTATCAATGTTTTCCTGGAATAATCTATCTTAAATTCAGCTAGTGTGTCTCCTGCATGCTTGTCTTGCCTATGATTAAGGAAAGCCTAATATCACCACTACCAGTCTGACCTGTTTGGCACAGACAGTCAGCCTCAGAGAATGCACACCTCATGCAAGCTATTCAATAGAGGTAAATATCAGGACAGATTTATTAAATAAGTCATAGATCTGGCCACTATTTTCACTTCTTATAATGTAAGCCAGCAAAGAAGCAACTGAGCACATCTAAAAAAAATATCATAGATACTTCTTCGGCTTTCCTAGAGCTTATTGGTCATTTGTGTCCAAGTCTCTGTCAGTGTTTCTTCCCAAGGCCACACAATGCTTAGAACACATTAATGCTCGACTCAAGTCATGCCACCTAGATTTTCAACTTTAGTGGCATTGCGGCTGGCTATTCACTTTAACCAGCAGGCTCAGGCACCTCAGAGTCACAGCTCAGTGCTGAGCTACGGCTCTGGGTAATATGATCTGATTAAGGTGTTTGAGAAATTGAGGCAGGATCTAGCCCCACTGGAAGATCATTTGGTGCAGGGTTCTTAACCTTTTCACTGCTGTGGACCCTCACTTAAGCATTACTGGAATCCGAGGGCCCCCATTGAGTCATTATTAGAATCCGTGGACTCCGGCCTAAGCAATTTTAATGATTTGAACCACAAATAAATACACAAAAATAAGGAAACAAGCATTCATCAAATAAATACACAAATGCCGAAATATTTGATTTAATTCACAAAAATAAAAATGTTTAATTTTAATGGGAGCTTTTCTAAATTCAGTTGAGGCCACCCATCGGTCATCACCCCTCGGTCATACTATATTCTGTTTGATGCACTTACATTGCTTTCACAAATCAATATGAGGACAACAACTTAATTTTTAGCCTCCAATTTTAAATCCCTTGACATTGACAGAAAGTTTCACATTTTTCAATTTCGTATTTAATTTCTTTATTTACATACATCTTAGTAATATGTTAATATTATTTGATATCATTTAATTTTCTATGCAACCATGGAGCTCATGAGTAGGCATCGGGATTTTGGAAATGTCATGTCAAAGGTGTTCTACACCTTCCCTCATTTAAGGTGCCAGAATCCAAGCACTTTTCTAAGAACCCAATCCTCATGTAAAACGTATGTAACGCCTACAATTGAGACATCCCTTTTACTGTGCTCTGACTAGATACTCCACCATCTCTGTTCACGACCAACATTTCTGTGCTAGTGTTGAATCTGAGAAAGGGTTCGGCATATGACAGCGGACCTGCTTTATGAGAAGAGTATATCATGAATTTTACTGTTGCATCCTTCATCAGGAAGATACGCCATAACCGGTTTCTCTGACCACAGTCACTCCAACAGAGAGTGTATGAACGTCATGCAGGTGGTGGCTTAGAGTAAGACTTGGGACTTAATTCTATATCTTTTAGAAATATGTGATGGCAGAAGCTTCAGCGACAACTGACGTAGAATGGTTGCATGTTTTTATATATCCATAACCGAGGCCATGGTGGGCAAGGTTAATGACTGAAATCTGGCTACCTGGTGGCACTAGGTATCTGTTCAGTCTTCAATCTCTATTCGATTATTGGAAAATAATCATAAAGCAATAGCATAAAGATTCCTTTAAGATATTTACAAAACTTTAAAAGCACATTGAAAATCTTGGCATACCTAAAACAACATTGGCCTTTAAAATGAAACCCGCCAAGTACCAAACCTGTGGGCTGTAACTCATTCTTAAAAACTAAAGCACAGGTTTACATTTATAAAATCTATATTTTCTGGGAATAGGCAGGAAAAGCGATCCATAAATAATTGGTGAAATTTACAAAACACAAAGTACAGCAATTTCGGAAGAGAGAGTTCATCAACAGGACAGACAACCGCACCCGTGCAGGTAAGAGCGGTAGGGCGGTGGGGCCGGGTGGGGGGGGGGGCATTGATTTCGACGGACGAGGACAAGGAAAAATTAATTATTTATTTAATTTTCCCTTGTCATCGTCCGTCGAAATACCCCCCTCCCCCCACCGCCCTACCGCTCTTACCTGCATGGGCCGCGGCTGAGGACAGATAAGGACAGCGTCTGTGCCATGTTGGCCCAACTGAAAGATTAGTAGTCTGTGAGTACTGCCCAAACGGAATCTCGTTAAAAGTGTCCTTTCTTAAGGGTTAATAACCAGTGTTAAATACTGTTACATTACATGTCCTCAGCACTTTGCACAAATACATAATCCCTTAGTGTCGGTTTTTGTAACTCTATCTCCTTTCTGGAAAGTGTCCTATACTCTGTAAAGCGATTTTTCACGAACGGTTTCTCGCTGATGGTATTCTGGTTACGATTTGTGTATGTGTCTGGTCTACCAATAATGTTTGCTATGTGTTTAATATGCTGAAACCAAGGCCTTTTGTACTTAAGATTGCACGCTAAGCAGTCATCTATGATGTCCCTGTTAAGGGTGTGATTAGATCATACAGCTAGCCATAATAGCATTGGGGCCAATTTCATATGATCTTCCACATAACCTAAGCCCATTTACTATGCCCATATTTGTTAAAATGCCCCAAAGCTTTCACCTATTAATTTGGCCAAAAGCGCTTCTTAAATCCTTAAAGGATAAGTACATGGGCCCCCCTAATGGTGTATTTGCCGACTGGCAGGTGAAGGTTTAGGCATTGCTCCATCGTCTTGAGCCTTTACCTAAATCCATATTGCACCTTTGAAAGGATATTTCGGTCATCAAACCATGCCACGATTCTATCTAGGACTATGCGGCCCACAACCTTTACTATGGAATCAAGCAGTGAGATGAGTTTATAGCAATGAGGGTCTTGATTGTTACCTTTTAAAAAAATGGGTACTATGGTGGATGTGTACCACGATGATGGTAATTCAGCGTGACAGGCTGAGTTCAAAGCATTGGTGATAACCGGAGCACAAAATGTCAGTATTTCATTTATAAAAGACTATCGGGACCCGATGCCTTTCCATATGGGCTCTGTAAGATTGCAATTACCACCTCATCCACCTTGAACCTGATTGCAAGTAGGTAGGTTGATGATAAAAGATTACTAAATTGCTGGTCGCCTGAGGTCATTAGGCAGTAAACAGACCTAAAGTGAGCCACCCATTAGTTGGCAGTGATATTCAGCCCTAGGCCTATCGCCTGTTTCCTAATAAATTAATCAGTGTTAACTATTGTCCAGAATATCTTGACATCTTTATTGTTGCAGTAGTTGACTAAGTTCTCCCACGTCTCTACCCTGTAAGCAGATTTGCTGTTTTTATGTGATTTTATACTCCAGACTGCATATGACTACGTCCTCCCTCTCTATAGAATTCTTGTTCAAGGCCTTGCGTAAACACCTGATTGCCTCCCTACAGGCCCTGTCCAACCAGCAATGATCATCGTGTTTAGGGAGTCTAGAACGTGCTAGCAGGAAGTTCCTAATAAAACAGCCAAGGCTAACAAAGGCCATTGTCAGTTGACAGACAGTTAGTGACTAATGTTGGATTCTATCTAACAATGTTAGCAACTAATGTTGACATGTCAACAGTTCTCAATCTAAGGCTGTATCCTTGGTTTTTAACTTTTAAATCAGTAGTGCAATTGTTAAGACGCCTTTTAGTCATTTTCAAGTATATCCAAAACTCAAATGTTTGGATTAGGGTTACTAAAACCATTAGCCCCTAGTGCACCCAGACAGATCATAAGTATACAATATCCTGGAAACAAAAACATAATCAATCACAGACATGCGGCCCCAACCAATAGACGTCACAATTTTATTCACAATGCCCCAAGGATTTCAGAGATATTACACAGATCAAAATCAGATAAAAACCTGTGAAGTAATGTTCCCGTTGTGTCCATTTTTAATGGAAATGACCAGTGTTCTCAATTGGTAATAGGCCATAGAATGTAGGACTATCACCTAATTTGGCATTAAAGTCAACCCCTAAGTCGATTTCAAAATGTTACAAGAGGGAATTATATCTAAGCCTAACTACCACCATAGCAGAGAATTAAGCTATGTTCTATATTGCACACCTTAGCTCTAGGACATACGTCATAAAAATTAATAAAGAAGAAGTTAAAATACCTTAAGCATATTACCCAGGATATCTGGATCTACATAGGGACATGCTTCTGGTGGCAAATTCAAACAGGGAATAAGTGTTGGTAAGCTGGAGCTGCCATTGGACCCTAACACTGGGTGCCTGATTACACGATTATCATTAATTTTATGTGTTGGCTCGTATACTCTGTTCACTGTTTCATGGCCACTCGTTTAATTAGGAAGGTTGGAAAGCTCCCCTTCAGATCGAACAAGATGAGATCTGACTTGAGTCGGGTCTTGCACCGGCATGGTGGTTGAGAGATCAAGATGAAGTCTAACTCCGACGGGCTTCGTAGTTGGGTTGGGGGGGTGGGGGGGAGTAGTGAAACTTAAGGAATTGCTACTACTTTTGCAGTAGCCCCTTCCAGGACAACAAGATGTTTCAATAAGGGGTTCAGATGATTAACAATCATACCCTGCAGTTTAACAAAAAATATTTCCCTTTTATGCATGTTTCGTCCCAGTCCCAATGATTCCAGAATACAGGACTTTCAATGATTAACCACACTGGTATTTTGCTTAGTTACTTGAGCTCCCCTTTTTTTCTCTTTGCTGATGGTCCAGGATCATGAGATGGGGTGGGGAGTCTAGGCTCGATCTCTTGCCTTGAACATCCAAAGATAATACAGGGTTTGCTACCCCCTCAGGATCGTTGGCCAAGACCCCGGGTAGAGCTGTAGTTACAGTAGTTAATGCAGTCGAGCCTATGAACAACTCGGATATGACTCCAACAGCCCTTTCCAGATACAAATCTAATGTGCTAATTCTGGGCTCCGGGTTTGATTTATAGTTCCCACCTAATTTGTACTTGCCCATGGTGAAATGATGAAAAAGCAGGGAAGGCTAGCTCACAAGCAGAGCTAGTGCAGGTCTCTAAGGTGGGTCCCAGTATGCATGTAGCAAATGTGGCAAAAGCTACAAGTAACAACACATTTTCTTTCCAAAAAAGAAAAATCTCTGATGGGAATGGTAAAGTTCGGATAGAAACACAATAGGGGTGGTCCACCCTGGCCTCTTCCAGCTGAAGAGGGGCCCAGCTGGGGTTTGCCAGGGTGCAGCACACATGCTTGGGGTTTATAGATTAGGTTTATAGTGCACAGAGAGTAGAGAGGGACCATCCTCATCCACCCCTCCTCACGTCAGAGGGTCTTCTAGGACTCGAAGTCTAAGCAAAGTTGAGGCGCGTCCCTCGCAGTATGGTACAAAGAAATAGGTACAAAGAAGCAGGTCTTGGGGTCCCTGAGCAAACTCAGCTGTTCTGTTAAGGTCTGGAGTGCTAGAGTCACCTTGAGTATTTATTTTATTTGGATTTCATAACTGAAGCAACGAGCCAAATTTGAGTAACTAGCAATTCTGTCAGAACTCCTTTCAGAGGGCAACAGGACACACAGGAGCCACTGTGCCCAGCTGTGGTGGTTGCAGCCTTTCACTTCTGATGTCCCGGGGTCCGACCTACTATGGATCCCGCTCATCTGGGCCAAGTACCCCTTCTGCACTTGATTCTCAGTGGTAGTTGTGGTTGAGCAGACAAGGCTCCCTGGGGGAATATAGATACACATCCAGTGAACACGACTCATAACTCAATGTGCAAACAGTACGAACGATAAATCAATGTCCAGCCAAATGCTTGCTTTTATAAGATAAAGTAGTGCATTATTTGTAACTCTCACATGGAAATAAGTGTGACATTCAAATGCCACAACACAACCCCATTGAAGTCTGGGCTCAAGTAGCTGTCAGGCGAATCCCTGTTCTACCCACTTTCGTGTAATCTGTTCAGGGCTATTCCCCATTCATTGGTGGAAACATCAAGGATTGCAAACTATTAGGCAATACTCAAGAGTTCTCTTTTGACTCTTCAGGATATCAGTCAAAATTGTCTATGGTGGGGCCACACCTTTGGCAGTGAACCCACCGGGCCCCAAAGTCTTACCCGCTCCTGCAGCATGTAAGTGTTTGGCGTTACAGCTGGTGTTCTCAGCACGGACACTCGCCAGATCAGATCCTGCTCAGCGAAGTTAGGCTGCTCGCAGTACATGCGGCACTGTCGGCGGGCACAGGATCTCTCTCCGGAGTGGGGCAGCTGCTCGACCCAGCCATCAGAGCAGCTTTCAGTTCCCAGTGATGAGGTAAGTATAGTTCTCCCCAGCGAGGGGAAATTCTGTCCTTTGGTTCCCGACTAGAGTCCCACGAGGACGCGTCATCCTCCTCGGTGTTCTCCTGGTCTATGGGGATCAGTCAGGGCAGATCCTTCTGTGTAGCTAGACCTGCTGGTCACAACCTCACTTCACTCCGGGGAGGCGGCCCAAGTCTTTTATGATTTGGTCCTGGCAGCCCCTCTTGCCACACAAGGTTGCTGCAGAACCTATGGTGCACAGCATAGACTCCTCAGATGGGATCGCCCTCCTGATCAGGTGTTCATGACTCTTGGCACTCTGGTCACACAACTTCTTCACTGGTGCCCCCCTCTGGTATATAGGGTCACTGCAACGAGGCCATGTGAGCTCTGCACTCTCTGCACAGTGCTCAATACTTGGCTCAGTCAACAGCAGCCCTCTCTTTGCATATGAGGGTCTCTGAAAAAGTCTTGCACAGGGCTATGGCCCAATCAGTGCACAGACGAATCCTCACACCTCACACTGTGAGTTCTCACGGTAGGGATCCCCACTAGACCTTGCTCCCTCCAGCGCTCAACCTCTTCCTCACAGCTCACATTTGACTCTTTGGATCTGTGATTCTTGAATTCAGAATTCCACTGAATTGATAAAAGAAAAAAGAGAGAACATAATAAAGAAATTGGATGCACTTACTCAAACTTCAGATTTCTATAATAATTTGGAAAGCAAACAACGTATTGGATATCAACTCAGCTCTGTCTTTCCTCCTTCCTGAGCACACCTGTCTTGGCAAGCAGGCAGGCGCTGGTGTGCCAGGCTCTGGGTCAGGTGGTCTCGGTTTCCCTGGGTGATGTCTCCTCATCCAACAGGGAGCCTAGCAGGCCTTGGCCCCAAGTCCGGATCGCAGGCATAAAGTTTTCAAAGCTTCCCCTTCTCACACAGCCTATCTGGCTGCTGGGCAGATGACCAATTTTTAAAATCTCAACCTCTCCTTCCTATAGTCCTTTTCCAGACAGCAAATGTAATTTAGGATTTATGTTGTTTGGTTTTACCATTCTCCGCTCCTTTTACAAATTACAATGGAGCGGAAATCTCTTCTCATATCTTTCCTAATGAAATGTTTTAATAGTACATTAGTGTCCGCTGAAATGATGGATTAATGTTCCTTTTTTTAAATATTTCACTGTGTCTGTCCCAGATCAATGTAACCCTGGCATCACCCAACTATTCTGTTACAACATTTTTACCTTGCCTATTTTTTAATTGTTTGTATGTCTTTTATGGTTTTATAATCGAAATAAAGACTTAAGAAGAAGAAGAAGAAGCAATAATCCATTTACCATCTACATAAATCTATCTAAACCTATAACAACCAAGCACGCATTGCCTATTGAAATTTAGGATCTGGGTCTTTGCAGCTTTATGTTGGGGTTCTGTTTTTTTTTAAAGTGGGCACTTCTTTTCATCTTCCTTCATGAAAGAGGTCTGTCATAGCAGGCATGACTCTGATGCTGATTGCCCAGAACACAATTCATGGAAGTGACCATAGTTCACACCTGGATGTCAGCCACAGACATATGTACATCAAAAGGTTAATCCCAGACCCCAAGCCCTACTGTTTGTGATTCTCCCTTCCTGAGATGTGTCCTGACCCCTTCCTTGTGATATTTCACTGAATCAAAGAGAAGTTTTCTGAAATGTAAAGGGAGTCCCTTCCTTATCCATCCAGTATATCCCTAACCACCCCACAGGAATGCAGCAATACACATCTGTCTGGGGGGATTCCTCTCCTCCGTATGTCTTACCAGGCAGGCCTGGGCTTCCCAAAATGGAACCCAGGATTCTCCATACAATGTCCAATTGGCGGCACACTCACTCAGTGTACTTTCACAGCACACTTTCAGTCCAGCACTGCTACCTCAATGCATTGTACCCTTACATGTAAACATGCATTCAGTACACACACTCAGGGCCTCATTTACAATGATTTGGTGCAGGTCAGTGCCACAAGTCTTTTTGCTGCGCTGCCCTATGCCAAATCAAAGGGACAGGAATGCACTGTATTTACGAGATATGGTGCATTTCTGTCCTTTCAGCCAGCTCAGGCGCACAAATTGGTGCCTAGCGCCAACGCAGGCACCATTGCGCCATGGTGCACGGGTGTCTGCGCTGTTAGCGGGATTGTTTTTGTACAAGAAGGGGCACCTTCCTGTACATTCAGAATGCAGCACACATAGAAAGAGGAAAAAAGGAGAAGAAATAAACATATTTCTCTTTGTTACGCCTGCCCTATGAGGGGTACCGTTTTAGTGCATTCCCAAGTTTACAGATCCTTGTAAATCTGGGAATGCATCAAACATATGGGTGTTGCGTGAGAACACCCACGAAAACGCCCACTGAACCCCTCCCTAAATCAATTTAAGGCAACGCAGCGACATGCACTGTGTTGCCTTACACCATATCTACGAGGCCATGAAAAGCCAAGCAAAGTGATTTTGCGTGGCGTCGTAGATATGGGTCTGCACTCTGCGCCGCTGGAGTGTCATGAAAAGTGAAGCACCGGCGGCGCAAGGGGCATGTATATAAGCCACTCAATCTGCACGCATTGTTCAGCACTGAAGCTTTTATATCGTTAACCAGGGTGTGCCCTTTACAAACACACACACTGCCAGCACACACACTCACTATGTGTACGGTACACACCACTTCACCTGTCATGTATTGTACTCCATGCAAGCACACATACACTCAGCGCATGCTTTATCCACACATGCACTATGTCTCTCATGTAATGTATTCCTCTTGGGCTGCATACACCCAGTGAATGTACTAACCACACATGCACTGCAAATCTACCTGATGTAAGCCAATGGTGAGTTAAGCACACAGCAGCGGAACTTTCAAAAAGGTGAGTGAGCCTGTAGGCCTCACTCCAGTGACACATGATAAAAGGGTCATGTTCACTACTACTGATCACTTCACAGTATGCTGCCACCACTGCACTCATGCCGCTTAACTCCTGGTGAAGGTGGTAGCCTCCCACCACTATGAGAGTACTGATTTGGGTGCCCCTTGTGGTCCAACAAGACTGCAATCCGTGAGACATGCATATGTCATGGTGCACACTCATGATCCATGTTTGCATATGACAAAAAATCTGCATTGGGTGTCCAGACAACAGTACAGTTGGGCACTCAGGGCAAGGGTACACATCTTTACCATGCAGAGGACTTTTTTGTCCCACCAAGAACACATCTAGTTTGAGTCTGATTTGGATTCAAAACCATTACATACTTGTGGTTGACATTTCCAAAGTTGCAGTCATGGAGTGCAACCAGCAAGAAGGATGATCTCAGCCAAGAAGAGGGAAGGGGCATCCCATCAGATTTGTCCACCATAACCCATATGGTCAGTAACAGAGGTAAAAAGATAAAGTGTTGAAAGCATGAGAGGATGGACAGTGGTAAACAAGTCCCTTCCTGAGCACTTCCGTTCCAAAACACAATATTTGAAATTGGCATGGATATGCCCTATTCATCTATTTAACCTATATATTTGAAGAATAATAATCCATAGGAGGCATATCACAAGGCATCTTCATTTTCTTCAGACAGATGGGTATTATAGCTACTGAATGTGAGCACGAATGCCCTCTCAGATGCCCTACTCTTCTACATAGGCCTATGGCACAGAGGTTGTGCCTCTCTGGCTCACTCTGGTTGTGCATCCCTAAAGTTATTTCTGGGGATAGGACAATACTATTTTCAAAACTCTGTAGATTGTGGAATTATTCAAGGTTTTCTCATTTCTGGAGGGAAAAAAACGAAACCCATAAAATTATTCTAATCACCAGAGAAACTGCGAATTGAGTCAATAGTGTGTTTCAAAATAGTGTACTTTAGTGCCATTGTCCTCAGCACTAGCTTGCGGAAAATATCAGCGTTCTGTGAAGTAACAGAGGTGTATTTGTACATCTGCCCCATCGCCTGAACTGCCTTAAAAGCACTCAAACACCGTGGCCCCAATTTCAAGATTTAAGGTTCTAGCGGGTGAGAACTCAGCACTCCTGAAACGCAGTAGTACTGTGTGGTAACACACTGCCAGAACAGTGCAAGTCAAGTCAATAAATCTTTGTTCGGCCAATGTAGACCATAAAAGCACATTGATATTATTATTATTTTTTTAATCAAAATAAATACATTGTTCCCTAACAGTGCAATTATGAGTTAAAACACAGAGGGGCATATTCTCAAGAACGTGTGATAACTACTGCAAAATCAACTTAAAGCAACACTTCACATCGCAGTCTATCACGGGAAAATAACGCCGTGTTAACGTGGCATTCCCAACACGGCGGTACCATGCGATAGTCACACGATAACGTGTCAAATGAACGCGTTAAAAGCAACGCGACGCCGCAAAAACGCGAAACCCCAACGCGAAAATAGTAGCGATGACGCCAATCGCCATACAAAAATCTGCGAAAACCAGCCACAGGCCTGCAATTCCCACGCGTCATGCGGGAAAATGCACTATAAAAGTAGAAAAAAAACATACAAACAAAAGCGAAGCACAATGGAGGCATCCGGAGCAAGTACAGAGGACAACCAGAACCCCACAATCCCCCCGGAGGACCAGCCTGGGACCTCGGGGTCAGGGAAGGGCAAGGACAAGAAGAGTAGGAAGAAGCGGTTCAGTCTGCAGGAAAACAGGATCCTGATAACGGAGGTGATAGAACACCATCAATCACTGTTCGTCACCTCCACTGTGTCACTGGCAACTAAAAATGGAATATGGCAGACCATCGTGGACAAGGTGAATGCAGTCGGAGTGCTGAGGAGGACAATGGACGAGGTCAAGAGGCGCTGGAATGATGTGAAGCGCAAAACCAAGCTGAAACTCGCAAACAACCGGAAGGCAGCAATGCAGACTGGAGGTGGGAGTCCAGCGCCACAGGAGGAGCTGGACGAGATGGAGGAAATGGTGTCCACAGTCATCAGTGGGGAGACGGTGGCAGGAGTTGGGGGACCGGACACTGCTCAACATGACCGGACACAACAGCAACAGGGTGAGTAACGACCAGGGACTGGGGCGACGGGGGAGATGGGCACAACAGCACACATGCACAATTAAGCATAGCACATCTGCGGACAAACAATGCCCCAGACCCACAACTCCCACCAAGAGACCAATGCACACAGGTATGCAACATCTCAGCACTGCATAAGCACAGAACCCAGAGGCACACCGCATGTAAGGGATAAGGGGCAGCTAAATCAGAGCTGCAGGGGCGACTCCCCCAAAATGCGGCACACACACATTGTCATGCAGAGCACATCAACATTGACAACGATGTGGTACAAACCGTAACACGTACACAACAGAACAGAGGACACAACTGGTGCCGCATGTGCGTAGAAACTGGCTAATCACATTTGGCACTGCAGGGAAATGTGAGTTGACAATGTGCAAGTACAAACACACATCTGTGACGTAGTCGGAATGTCCACTGTCCCGCATCAAATAGGCAGCTCCCCCCAAACAGTCACAATGTACACTGTCATGCAGTCTGAATGTAAACATGTACAATGCGTCAACATACATGTGAACACGATGTTAAACTGCATCTCCCCTTCACATTGCAGGGGAAATCCAACACCTCCTGCAGAGCAGTCCGAACCTCTCTTCTCTGATGACGAAGAGGACCACCACACCTTCGACTCAGACGCCCTCCAACAGCTCGTGGAGAGCCTCCGCAGCCCACTTCCAGGAGCAGGGCAGCCCAGCTGCCACGAGGAGAACCCACCCTCTGCACAGAACACACAGCAGGCAGCACCCACCACCACGGCTGCCTCCCAGGACCCCCACGATGAACACATGGCCTTCCAACGCCGTGTGTTGGGGTGCCAGGAGAAGCTGGCTGAACAGGTGCAGGTGGGGTTCGACCGCATGGCAGCCAAACTAGACGCCATACGTGGGTGTCTAAGTCCCATCAGGGACCACTCACAGTCCCTAACGGACACCCACAGTCTGCTCCATGCTCTCCAACAGACCATGGCTGACATCGCTAGAGTCCTGACTCTGCGACAAGAACGACTGTCTAGTCAGAGGGCCTCCAGCGATCTCGCACAGGAGTTGGGACACATGCGGAGGATCATGGAGAACATGGAGCGGACGCAGGCGGAAAGAGCGGCTGCCACGGCAGCACACCAGTGAGAAGTAGCTGGGTCCCTCAATGCCCTAAAGACCCTCCTCATGGCATTGCTGCCACAAGGCCTGGCGCTGATGCATGCTGCTACCACTCCATCCACATCTCAGGCCCCTGATGTGTCAGTGCCACACAGTGCTGGAGACAGAACAGCACCACCCACATGTGAGGCACATGTAACAGCAGAGGAAGAAGATGCGGATGAATCTGCCTTCGTGGTCAGGAGGACGCAGTAGCATTCATCTCCGCCATGTGGCCTGTTTCTGCTTGGTTCTGCCCTCTGCATCATCACCTTCCACTGTCCCCCGATGCACTCTGCGACACTCACCTTGGACCTCGACATGGACTGCCATATTCTGTTTGGTCACCAATGACACAGCTATCAGACTGCAGACTGAAGTCCTCCTCTCCTGATGTACCAGTCATTCCCTGATGGACTCTGGCTGGCCCTCCACGGGCCAACAATGTAAAGTGGGGTTGGCATGGCATTGTACTGCTCCAGCTGCAACACTCCACTGAATGTGCAATAAACATTCATATTCACACAGATGTGTCATGTCTATGATCTTTCAAGTGTGGAAGTATGGATGAATGTAGGGTCAGTGATTCCCCTTACGTCCATGTTGCCCATGTTGTGGGACTTTTGTCACAGGGTGACACATTGCCGATTGCGGTCCGGGTGGCGCCGACACTACAACAGAGACACATCCATTAGTCACTTCCTTGTCCAGCCCAGGACGGAACCACGCCCAGAGCCCCGGGGTCATTGTTCACACCCTTACGCTGGACTGGCATACGCCAGGACAGCCCACTCCGCCTACGCACACAGGGGGGGACGACAACGCTACATGTCCCAGGTCTTCACTGTAGGGATCTGCAGCTCACAGGTCTAGTTGTCAGCATGCCATAGCCACTCCCTCACGGCTGGTGTACACCCACACCACACCCATCCAGCACAGGCGTCACAGGACATGTGACCCTGCCAATAAAAAGGGCCTGGCTCACGTGCTGTACGCCATTTCCACACTCTAACTGGGTGTCTCCATGTAGGTCTCAGGTATGCATGAGGGCCTAGGGCCCTGCCACCTCACATTGCCCAGTGCCGGGGGTGACATGATGGCGTCCGCACCATGGAACTCAATCGTTAAGGGTCCATGGTTAGCGGTGCACAGACTTGGTGGCACCGGATACACTGCGGCAGGCACAGGCACCCCGCTACGGGACGGTGTTTTGCGGTGCAGTGAGATAGGGGCACCTAAAGTGCTGAGCGGGTGTGCAGCCCGCGATGATGTGCCGGCCTGGCGGTCCGGACTGGCAAGGATTAGTGTGAGCCCTGCTGGACCGCAGTGTAGGCCTGGGCCAGCGGTCAGTGTGGCCCTCCCGCCACGTGGCGTTGCGTCGCGATTCACAGAGTTAGTGGCACCTCAAACGCTGAGCGGGTGTGCAGCCTGCGATGATGCCGTGTGCACTGATGTGGTCTCTGCCATTGCGAAATCAAGACCCAGTATGAAGTGTGTGACCTGGTGGCCCGCGGTGCGGGCTGCATGATGTGGAGGGTGCCATGGTCGCGGGCCCTGGGCTTGGAGATCCAACCGGAACGTGGTGGGCCCTCTTGGACACACGCCGGTGGCGGAAGGTGAGCAGTGAGGCCTGGTTGCGCAGGGGCGGGCAATCGCCGCTGGGCGGCGGGAGGGGCTGGGGTGCAGCAGCCTGTGTGCGCAGGGGCGGGCAAGCGATGATGGCGTGTGCAACTGTGTGGACTCTGCCATTCATGTCTCTGGAAACTGTTTCAGATGAGGGACCTGGGGGACTGCAGTGTATACCGGCACGTGGTTGGAGACACACCGGTGGCAGCAGGTGAGCAGTGAGGCCTAGGTCCGCAGTGTCGGCACTCTCTCACCCTCTCTTTCTCTCTCCCTCTCTTCCTCTCTCTCTCTTTCTCTCTCCCTCTCTCCCTCTCTCTCTCTCTCTTACTCTCTTACTCTCTCCCTCTCTCTTTCTCTCTCCCTCTCTCCCTCTCTCTTTCTCTCTCCCTCTCTCCCTCTCTCTCTCTCTCTCTCCCTCTCTCTCTCTATTTTTCGCTCTCTCTCTCTGTACTTTGATGGGCGCATGGCACACCTTCTTATCCAGATTTCTGTTTTGCAGGCTGTGACTTACAGAATGTCCTGGGAAGACCCGCCATGCCTCTTCGGGATTGTTGTTTTTGGTTTATTCTGTAATAAACGTATTATTTGGATATTATGATATGAATGTATGATTTCTGACCACTCATGTATGTTGGGTGTTGTGATTGTGCGACTTCAGGTGATTTGTTTGGTTCATGATTTCGTGGAGTTGATGTGCAATATCTTTGTCCAAAGGGGGGGGGGTGCCCGGGGTGGGGCCCCGGGGGTGGTGGGGGTGGTGGGGTCCTGGGGGTGGTTGCGGTGGGTGTTGTTGACTTATTGGGGCTCCGGGCTGCATGATGGGTTGCTCCAGGGCATCTGTTGTTCTTCATGTGTGGCTATGGGCTGTGCTCCCTTGTCTGGTGCCGGTTGTCATCCGACTTTACACCAGGTAAGTGCAGGTGTTAATTTCCTGCTGCTAACGCGCCTTATCGCATGTTTTGTGATCTTATCGCTGAACTGGCTGGTCGTTGGGAATGTTGTGGAGTGGTGTTGTCGCGGCTTTTTGCACGGGAACGCCTACTCTGCATATCATTAGCGTTAGTTGCCGGGGTCATCTGTGGCGATGTTTTTTGCGTCTGCTATCGCAGGTAAACTGGTGTTATGGGCTGCTAGCGCCAGCTTGTGAATGGGGCGATAAATTTATCGCGACTTTGGCTGCGATAAAGTGCTGATAACTCCGCGATAGGTCCTTGAGAATATGCCCCAGAGATTGGTACGTAAATTCAGGAGCTGTATTTTCTAGCTGAAATTCTGCTTGGAATTCTCAATTCCATATGGTCGAAACCCATCTTTACCATCTGCTTTGAACTTTTGGTAGAAGTGTGAAGCTGAGCTTATGTGAGGGGCCAGGGAGGAGACTGGTGAGAGTGAATAGAAAGAAGATTCCTAGCATTGGGGAGCATTGCTTGCCCTCCTTATCATAGAAGGATGTCAGACAGGTACCAGAGGCCAAGGCCAGGCTTCTCTTGCAGCCCAAACCTACAGCCATTTTACCAGACAGTTTTCTGGTGTTGCTCTACTGGGAAAATCTGGGTGCAGGGGAACAGTGGACCACTTGTGATCGGGCGGAGTGGTTTCACCTAGGGATAACAGTCTGCCTACCTCAAAATCTGGCCATATATGAGGAATCTAAATCTAAAGGTTCAGTAGTAAAATCTCACACAGTATTAAAGTTCAAATCTATGAAAAGGAACAAGGCACTGTGGGTCATTTCGGCATTCCCTCTGTTATGAGAGTGAAACTGGATTTGAAACAATTGGATAAGAGATTTAAAGATTTAAGGACACTAAATACTGAATTGCTTCATTGCTTACTTGGGTTGTTCAGTGATCACCTTCCCCACCAGTAATTTCGAAGGATTAAATCAATGTATTTCCTCTCCTGGGCAATGAACCCTATTAGGTAGTTGCCATTAGGAATTAATCGATTCACAAGATGATTTCCTGCGTACACTGCGGTTTCCCCTCAAATGGAATACATGTCCATGGGTTAGATTCCATTGCCTCTTGTTTCTTGTGATCTGAAGTTTGAAGATAAGCCATGCTGCTGAAAACAATGGGTGTTATGGCCACAAGACAAAACAGGTTCTGTTGAATCTCATTTTTTCACTGCTGGAGACTGCCAGGTGTCTAACTGAGAAAGATGCTATCAGGACATGGTAGACGTATCCAGGTAATAAATTAGCATGGATTTATCTAGGTATTTCAGAGTTTTTAACCTAGGTATGCCTTTTCTTGACCTGCTCACTCCTGTGGTTGGTCGGACACTGTAGGGTCTCTCCAGAGGTTTCTGGATAGTGAAATCTACAGGAAAGCAGAATATTACAGGGCTAACCCTATAATGTACAACACTGGCTCGTCGGGCTGCAGGGCCATAATGCATTGCTCACCAGTGCTCACCAGAGGCGTGTCATTGCACTGTAGTATCCAGTCAAACTTTTGACATCATAATATCTACCTACACCAATTTTGACACTAAAAAGGCTGATGATCTTAATATTAACAATGATTATAATTGCAATATTGCTGAATAATAAGAAGACAAGTTGTCAATATTGTGGTGTTAAAAGTGTCATAAGTAGTTTATGGTATTGAAAGTAAAATATAGTTCTGTGCTTTTCATAATGATTGATTCCTTCATTGCAGGATCGTCTTGACAGTATAGAAGCATGTTTGACCAAATTGTCTCAATTTAAAGGTGTCAGCCCCTCTGCCATAATATCTTCAGCTACATCCCAAGTTTCAGCTAAGCTTCAAATTGCTAGTAACACGTGTAATGTTGCTAATACAGCACTCACTAATGCATTTTTGGTCCCCAAACCAGGGATAACGATACTCTTTCTTTTGTGGCCCTGACTAGTCATACATTGTCTGCCCCTGTATGCACTCCTCTCTTACCCCCCTTCTTCCTCCTGCCCTGCAGGCAGCCACTTTTAACAAACTAGGGGCTGTAACGCACGAGGATCGTGCTGTTCCCATGCATCCTAAGCAATCAGGCGATCTATGCATCCTGGCGGGAAGGACTTGGTACTAAATTTGCCTCCCTCAGTGTGTCCTTACGTTATAATATTGGTTACCGTTCCCAGAAAGTGGTTCAGAACAAGGCTACTGACCAGCTGATCCTTAACTTCCTCCATTGGCTAACTAAGCATATGGGATTTGATCCCTCTTTTTCAGCTCACATTTTAATGGCTAGAAGGGTTGACAGGATTGGGCCATCTCCAAAAACATTACATGGCGACTCTATAGTTGCAAATTTTAGCGATCAGAATGTTGTTCGCAGTCTTTTAACACAACCAAAACTTTCTTTTCCTGGGTTTTCTCATATACATGCCCTTCCATTGGACTAGTTCTATAAACCCCATACCCTTAGGCCGCCTTTTGCTTCTGGCTCAGTCCCCGCTCCTGTTAGGAGATCCAATTTGGCGCATTGTAATTTCAGTTTCCCAGGGGTTGCTCCCCTGGAGAAGATGGAGGATGTGATTGATTTACAGCTGTGCCTGATGTTGAGTCCGTGCACTGCAGAGATGGTCAGCATTTGAAGGTGTTAAAGGCTGCTAGTAATGAAGCTTCTTCTTCTTCTATGCACAGGAGAGACATTACACAACATTCTTCTTTGTGTATTTTATTACCTGCCAGAACTGGGGTGCCCTCATCTGATCAGAGTTTTGCACCTAGTATTAAGTCCGGGGATGTTTGACTAAATTTACTTTTATGTCCTGGAATTTTGCAGGATTAATAGCTAATTGGTCATGAAAGACTGGCTTTCACTGGTTGAACAGTTTGATTTTATTATCTTGTAAGAAACCTGGGGGATAACTCCAGTGGTTTTCAGTGGTTATTCATCATTTTCTATTTGTCAATATGGATAAAACTTGGAGTTAAGGCCAAAATAGTCCCTATGAATCTCAGCTGTTCTGAGGTCCAAGTGTTAAAACTGACTGACTCTCATCGTTTTAAATTTTATATTATTATTTTCCATAATAATTATTTTCCTAGTTCTGTCAATAGGAATTTTTAAACTTTATTTAGTATTGTTAGCAAACTTATGTCCAATTTTAATCCTGCTCATTCTGAATGTAACATTATGATCTGTGGCGACTTTAACAGTGAACTCAGCTATACAAATTCTGATATTAGTTCTAAGTACCATCGTAATATGGGCGCTACGACTAGCCCCTCCGATATGGGAGGTGTTCTATTAGGCCACTATGTTCTGGCTTGTGACCTTGTAAACATACATGAATCAGTCTATGAAAGAGTACCTAGGGTACCTCCTTTCAATGAAAGAGGTTGCGAATTAGTAATTACTGTTTTATTACTTGTGGTTTAGTACAATATTTGCATGAATGTGGGATACTACTCTCAGCCTTTAGTGAGCACATCCATTGACTGCTACACTATTGTTACCAATAGACATCACTAAAGGTTCTGAGGAAGCAGTCCTACCGCCAACATTACAGCATAATGGTCTTAGACTTGTATGGTGTTTGCCAGATCCAACCAAATGTTTGGATGGTTTAGTCAAGTCTAATTTGAATATTTTCCTGGTTTGTTTGGCTGAGGTTCCTTTAGGGTAAAATGTGTGCATTTTAGAGCATTATCCAATGTAATAAAGAACAAGTTACTTAAGCCATTCCCCAGCCCAGTTCGTTCACCCATTTGTTGGTTTCATAGATCCTGCTCCCATGCGAACAGAGATCTGAGACTTGTTTTGTCAGTCAAACCCCTTAATCCTAGTGCAATTGCCTTGGATCGGGCATGTTATAAAGAGGTCCTGGGGATCAGGAAGCATGAAATTCAAATAACTAACTGGGATCAGTTGACTAGCGCAGCCTCCCTTAAGAATTCATGTGGGGGCGTGGCCGAGCCGAGCAGCACGATGGCCGCTCTGTAAGAGGGCTCTGCCGGCGTGTAATTTTCCTCACAAAATCCTACTATTGGAGAGGCCATCCGCATCTCAGTTCGACAGCATGTGCTGAGGCGAAGACGGTGACCCGAATGGGGGGGAAAATCGGACTGCAGGAGTGAACGCAATGCCTAAAAGAAAGCAAGACGACATGAGGCCTGCCATAGTAAACTAAGCCAGCGACGTGGCGGCATTGCAGTGAACAAACCACAAGCGCAGAGTCTCGGAAATACATCTGCCATGCCAGCGTCACAGATAAAGGTACAGGAAATATAGCAGCTGCCCCCCCCCCCCTCTGAGGCGGACACGCAATTCTAATCACTGGAGGCTGGGTGCCTGCAGCTGCGGAAGATGACGCAGGGCAAGGCCAGATACCTTGTCGGAGCCGGATGCCGCCGTGAGCTGCCGGAGCCTGAACAGTAAGGTAGGCTGTTGTCGTCGGACCCCCGGGGGTGAAATCACCCAGCTCAAGAGCGGCTGGCCATTTGGTGTACTGCTGGATCCGAACGGAGCCCCGGTGAGTGCAGCGGGGAAGTCGGGTGGCGACATAGCATGCAGCTACGGACATTGTGCAACCAACCCTCTGGAGATAGCACCGCGGGCCTGCCGCCGGGCATGCTGAAAAGAGGCGATCGGGCTGAAATACTAACACACTTGCTAAGAAAGAACGGAGTGGCACTGTTGGACGCCGGAACTTGGGGTGGGTGCGAAGCACTACTGCGGGGACCCCTCGCCCTCAGGTGAATCGGACGGAGAAAATGGGAATACCTTTGGTGTCAATATCGTTGAATGTTGCGGGCCTGTGTGTGAGTCATGGGAACACACGGGTAGGCAAGAACAGCGCAATAAGACCTAAGATGGGCATGTGGAACGCATTTTGGCAATTACGGAGGTGAACTGAAAGCCGCAATTGTACACAAGCGCCATCCAAGACCACAAAAACGGAAGGTTGTTATTATTTGAAGGTTCTCCCACGGGGGTCATTAGTGACAACCAGACTGTGCGCACTAGCGGGTACACGACATACAGTGAACCACCGGAACCCTCATCATTGTTACAGGTAAGAGAGCCTCGTTGCCGTATGATACTGCTAGCAAATGTGAGTAGAAAATAAACTAGCACAGCCACAAAGGTAAATCCTTAGTCATAAACTAAAAGAACTAAGCGTGGAAGACTACCATTAATAATCGGGCCCATTCTTTGTATAGCTGTGTGCTCTTTAACAGTACGCAGATAAGGGGATTGCGAACATTACCATTACCAGACTATACGTCTACCATTTGCACATTGAAGTAGATTGGGATCGTGACAGTGAACTACAAGTAAATATACTACGCCACATCTATCGGAACTAACTGCTTCAGCTTCAATCATGGGTAAACATGACCCCAAACAACCCAGGTTAACGTTTGATAGCAAAAGAACCACCAGACAGAAAGAAGCAGACAATGACCCGGAGACGGAGCAAGCATCAGGAGAGGAGACAGAGGGTCAAAGTGACGATCTACGATCCCTTTTACTTGATTTGAAGTCTAGCTTAAAAACTATAGACAATAAACTTGACAAACTATCAACACAATTAGATGAAGTCAAGAAAAAAGTCGATATTCACGAAAAAAAGACTGGACTAGCTGGAAAATTGCATGTCAGATGCACATGATTTTCAGGTGGAAACCAAAGAGCAGCTATTGCAAATGGACAAAGTGTTGAGCATCATCAGGGCCAAGAACGATGACCTTGAAGCGAGGTCACGCTGCAATAATATCCGCATAATGGGCATACCGGAGACCACCGCCATCATGAAAATGGAGACCTATGTGGAGGAGCTACTCCTGGAACTCTTTGCACCACATCTGTTGGCCATGTTTGTGGTGGAAAGAGCCCACCGCACCCTGGGCCCTAGACCACCAGTGGGCTCGACGCCCAGACCTATACTAGCTCGTATATTGAACTATCGAGACAGAGACATTATATTGAGATGAGCAAGAGAACGTAACACCATCACCCACAAAGAGAACAAATTATCGTTCTATCCCGATTTCACTCAGGCGGTCCAGGCTGCTAGACGAGAGTTCTTGCCAGCTAAGAAACTCCTCCTCCAAGCAAATATCCCTTATGCTCTACTCTATCCAGCAAAGCTGAAAATATCTCACGAAGAAACATCACACCATTTTACAGATGCCAAGTCGGCTCTCAAATATGCTAAACACATAGGGAATAAGAATCGCTCACCAATAACGGAGAGGACACTGAGTCACCGGAGGCCAGGTTGAGCGACAATGACTGAAACTGAGAGCCTTGACTTCGCCTACAAAATGCGGCAGTGAGTAATCAAGCTGCGGCCCTATAAAGGACTGATTCAGGGACTGTAACGGGAGCCGGCACGACTCAGGTACTGTCTACATGTATATACACTAACACCGAGCAGAGCTTGGGCACGGAACTCTTCATTGACTCCACAGCCACCCTGCCTGTTGGCGGGGCAGAATGCCGACCCTACCACGTCCTCGGGGAGATCTCCCAGGCCTAAGATACAGGCTAGTTGTTTGGACGCCATATTAAGTTTTGATAATGGGGGGGCATAGATCACAACCTGATTGGGGGGTTGAAGTGGGTGGAGGGGGGACACGGGTTTTTGTAGTTTATGTTATGTTAAGTATGGTCAGATCACAGCACTATGGACGGAAGATAGAGGTTACCAAACACGAACGCAGGCTGAGGATGGACTCACCAATATGTTACAGGCCATATATTCGGATGACACATGCAACCACCACTCATGTTATGACAGGGCCTCGACTCCTAGATAAAGACTGCAAGCGGCACATTACACAACAAACGTTACAATGACCACCTATACATTTTTGACGTGAAACATCCGCGGATTAAATCACCATAGCAAAACTAGACTAATACAGGCCTATTTAACCAGGCACAATATAGACATATGCTTCCTCCAGGAAACACATATCAATAGCACCTCTACGCTGAAACTCCAGCATAAAAGAT